>PVIH01000417.1:246020-360421 GCA_004025045.1 Sigmodon hispidus | reverse complement strand
TGTACATATGGCAGCGGTGCTGGTGGTGCTGATGGTACTACCTCTCTACTAGGCGGCTCCTTTGCCCTGCTTTTGTATCTTTCTCGCCTAAAGCGCTGAGTGTGTCTTCCTTTCTCCTCTACCTCCGAGGCACTTCCACTTTTCTCATCCTCGGACGATGAGAGACACGATTCCTCTAATGAGGGTGGTGGAGGGCAGAAGCTGCCTCCTCCGCACGCCCCTTGCTCCTGATCCTGGGATCCCTCCTCTGACCGCTCTTCCTTGAGCCTCTCCAGTTCCTCAGCCCCTCGTTCTAGTTCTGAAACTCCTGCAGGGTCCTCCATACATTCTCTCACTATAAACCAAATCGGCATGACTCCAGAGGGGAGATTTCCCTCCTTACTAGCTTGCGTGAGGTCCTTGCCCAGTTTCTCCCAGGAACCTTTCATAAGAGATCCGCTTACCAGAAACCAGGGCGCATAATGATCCACAGCATCTAAAAATTTCTGCAGCCCTTTTGGCTTCACTTTTACTCCATTTCCTTTCAACAGTTCTTTTAGGGCTGTCACTATCGAATGTGACTGACTAACTCCCATATTCTAATCTACTAATATTCTTTTTATTTATTTATTTATTTATTTTAAACTTTATTTTTATTTATTTAATTATTTGCCTTAGTGTTTGCCTGGAACTGGAACTACAGACAGTTATTAGCTGCCATGTGGTTGCTGGGAATCAAACTCAGGACCTCTGGAAGAACAGTCAGTGCTCTCAACCTCTGAGCCACCTCTCCAGCCCCTCTACTAATATTCTATAACCCTTTAATAATGCCCTCTCTGATCCTCTCCTAAACAGCCCCAGTTTAATCTGTTCCCGATCGGGTTAGAGCCACTCGTCAGCGACCGCCCCGATCCTCCGCTTCTATCTACAAGCGGAGTTCCTGCTTTACGCAGGTCCCACTCTACCCGTAGGACTGATCCGGCTTAGCCCCCCTGCTTACCACAGTTCTGGATCCTTGCTGCTCCTTGGTGAAGTTCCCCGTCCGGGCCACCAACTGCGCCATGCCAAACCCCGACCAGCAGAAAAAGACAAACCCCGACCAGCAGGAAAAGACACGGCACCAGGATCCTTCCGTGGCAATTGACCAGGTCCTTTATTGAAAAACGTTGCAGCAGCAGCTCCCAGCCCGTGCAGCCAGCTTTAAACCCCAGGTTCACCACTCAGCTACTGCCACGTGGGCCTCTACCATAGGGCCATGCATACAGAAGCAAGTGAGTCAGCTCCGCACAAACCATATTTGGAGTTGTTTATCAGAAGGAGCGCTCGCCGTCGGGGTGGTGGAAGGCAGAAGCCAGCGCCATCTTTAAGGCGCGGCACTCACGCAGCTCCCAACATAACTGAACCCTTGGTTTCTATTCATTGTCACTGTTCGGAGGCATTATGAAACCCTAGGGTATGGAGCCTTGCTGGTGAGTACATGTCACTGCAGGCAGGTTTTCAAAGTTGCCCAGTTTCCAGTTCATTCTCTGTTTCCCATCTGAAGTCAAAGATGCATTCTCTCAGTTCCTGCTCTGGCTACCTGCTGTCATACCTCTCCCACCATTAAGGAGTCTCTTTCTGTAATTGTGAGACAAAATAGATTCTTCCTTCTGTAAATTTCTTTGGGTCATGTATTTTATCATGTAAACAAAAAAATTACTAATACACATTCTGACACATAGTTCCCTTGCCACCCTTAATAACTGCTGTGGAATAATCCTCTTATACATTATAAAGATTTGTCACTTCAATTGGTTTAATAAAATGCTGATTGGCCAGTAGCCAGGCAGGAAATATAGGCAAGGCAATCAAACTAAGGTGATGAGAAGGAAAAGGAAAGAGTAAAGAGTCACCAGCCAGATGCAGAGGGAGCAGGAGATGAATGTACCATGCTAATAAAGTGTGGCAGAGCATAAATAAGGAATATTGTTTAATTTAAGATATTAAGAGCTATGTGTAATAAGTCTGAGCAATTAGCTGAGCATTTATAATTCATATTCAGCCTTTGAGTGGTTATTTGGGAACTGGCGGGTGGAAATGTCCATGTACAAATAACTCCCTTTCTTAGTTGCTTTTTTATTACTATAGAGACACCATGCAACTTATAGAAGAGTTTGTTGGGTTTATAGCTTCAGAGGATGAGTCCATGGCTATCATGGTGAAAGCATGGCAGCAGGCAGACAAGCACGATGCTGGAGCAGGAGCTGAGAACTTACATGTTCAAATCACAACCATGAGGCAGAGAGAGATGGAGCTAACTGGGAAATGGTGCTGGCTTTTGAAACCTCAAAGTTTACTTTTAGTGACACACCTTCTTCAACGAGGCCATACCTTCTAATCCTTCCCAAGCAGTTCCATCAACTTGGAACCAGGTATTCAAATATATGAACCTCTGGGGCCATCCTCATTCAAGCTACTATATTCTACTCCTTGACCCCCATAGGCTTGTGGCTATATCATAAGGTAGAATTTATTTAGTCCTGAAAGTATCCATAGTCTTTCAGTCACAAGACTATCTAGAATTCCAAAGTTTCTTCTGAGACTTAAAGCAATTCTTAGCTGTAACACCCTGCAAGATCAAAAAGGGAATTACATACATTCACCATATAAGGCATATATATATATATATTATCATTCCAAAATGGAGAAGTTGAGGCAGAATGAGAAAATACTGGACTAAAGAAAGACTGAAACCCAGCAGGGCAAAATCCAAACCCTGAAATTCCCATGCCTCATGCCAGAGAACCTAGAAAGTGCTAGTCTTCCAGCTCTGCTGACTGTAACACTTTTCTTGGATTGGTTCCACTCCCTATGTGCAGCTTTCCTTGGCAGATATCCCATAAGGATGGCACTCCAACACTTTGGGGTCTCCAACATAATTCAGGCTTCACTTTCACAGCTTCATTCAATGGTTTCTCAGGGTCTCCAAGCTGGCTTTCCCAGCCACAAGCCTGGCATTGAGAGCTTTTCTTAATTGCAAAGGAAGATTCCACAACCCCAGTTCTCCTTCATTCTCCATGACTTCCTCATCTTGAAACTAAGGGTAGTGGCCAATCCAGCCTAGACTAGTCTGCGGTGTGTGTAAGGCAAACTATAGCTTCAAAATGAACTCCAGGGGTAGGGTGATCTTTGCCTACTATCTTATGCACAGGCATAACTAGGCATTAATTTGGATGCTGGGGATTTGAATTCAAGCCTTCATGTTTACATACTAAATGCTCTTACCTAGTGAGCCATATCCCTAGCCCTATTGTGTTGCACAAATTCTGGTTGTATTTAAAGAAACTCAGAGGCAGATATTGGGGAAAGGCTGAAATACCAGAGAGAAACACCACAGTCAAGTCTCACCCAGCTATCTTCCAGCTTCCTCAGCTTCCTCCTCGTTGCTTCTAATGCCTGAATCTGTCTTCCTATGCCTGCCTTAAATACCTTCTTTGCCCGGTTGTTTCACATCCAGGTTAAGATTAAAGGCATGGGCTAGTACTATTTGGTAGTTAGCCTTGAACTCACAGAAACACAGAAAGATCTCTGTCTCTGGAGTTATGGGATTAAAGACAAAACACCACCACTGCCTGCCTGGAGCCTGGAACTCCCTCTGTAAACCAAGCTGGCCTCAAACTGAGATCTGCTGGGATTAAAGACATAGGTCACCGGCTCCTGGGATCCTGGGCTTTCCTGTGCTGGGATAAAAGTGTGAGTTAACACTCTGATCCTCCTGGGTTGACTGTGGTTAGATTTCTTCTCTGGTATTCCACATTTGTTTTATTAGATATATAACATATCACCACACTATTGGGCATTAATTTGATTAAGATCAGCTACATCCCAAGAAAGGGCATACACAGTATACAGAGACCTCCACAATTTGAGTCTGTCAGTCAAAGCAGAGAATCACCTATGCTCTACCTCTAGTACCCAACCCTTCCTCTTAGACTCTATGAAGGAAAGGTCCAAACAGCAGCCTGGTATTCTTGAGCATTCTAGTTCAAGCAGCCCCCACTCCCTTACAGCGCATCTGCTCCTTTGTTTTCCTTTGAGTAAAGCTTCTTTCTGCTCTCCCTGGCTGCTCTTCTCTATATAATTCTACCTCTTTGGCCACACTGGTCCTTTTTTTTTTTTGGCCTCTTGCTCTCTTGGCTCCTCAGTCCCCTCTCTTCCTAGCCCCGCCCACCTCTCTTCCCATGGCCTGGTTCAGTTAGGTGGTCATGTTCAGTTCTCTCTGGCTATGTCTTCTCTCATTTATCTACAGTAACTCTCCTCCTGCATACCTAGGAGCAGTCATGTCCTTTTCTTTCTTTCTTTCTTTTTTTTTCATTCATAGTACTCATGTCTTTCTCTATAGACTCCAAATCCATAGTTTGAGACACAGTGACTTTAAGTAACCTGCTTGATGGTAGAATTTTACATGACTTGACATAGAATAGTTTCATTTCATTTATGCTTTTTCTGTAATGTTACATGAAGGTGCTATCTCTGCTTGCAGACGATACATGCACACATCAGTTTCTTAAAATCTGAAAAATTATGGACTCAGAACCCATCCATCCCTAAGATTTTAAGATAGAGGGTTGTAGTTTCTGATAAGCTTTCCTGCCTATGGCCTTTCTGTAAACCAGTTACCTTTCTTTCTAATGAGTAACAATTCTTACAATCTGTCTGAGGCTCAAGATTTGTCTCAAACTTGTACAAAGTAACTGGTGGATTTCAGCTAAAGGAAGGAAGTTACATCTCCCCCAACCCACCCCCACCCCAAGTCTCATAATCTGGTTACACTATTTCAATTTATTTCCTTATCAGTTTCTCCACAGACTAGTAATAAGTAACTTTTTGGCTTCTGCACACTGCAATCCTTATCTGGTTGTTGTCTTAGGGATGCTACTGCTATGAGGAAACATAGTGCCCAAAATCAACTTGGGAAAGTGTCCCTTTTGCTTACACTTCCATTTTGTGTCTTAGTTAGGCTTACTAGTGCTATGATGAAGCAGCTGGACCAAAAGCAATTGGGGAGGGAAGGGTTTATTTGGCTGGCACTTCCATTTCAGGGACCATCATTGAAAGGAGTCAGGCAGGAACTTGGAGATAGGAGCTGATACGGAGGCCACGGAGGGTGCTGCTTACTGGCTTGCTTGGCCTCCTTTCTTACAGAACCCAGAACTACCAGCCCAGAGGTGGCTCCATCCACAATGACCCCACCCCTACTGATCACTAGTTAAGAAAATGCCCTACAGACTTGCCTACTGCCCAGTCTTATGGAGGCATTTTCTCAATTGCGGCTCCCTCTTCCTATGACTCTAGTGTCAGGTTGACACACAACTAGCCAGTACACTGTCTATCATCAAGGAGACCTGGTAGGAACTCAGAGGTCATGGAGGGGTGTTGCTTACTGACTTGCTCAGCATGGCCTGCTCAGCAGCAAGTTTTCTTTCTTATACACTCCAGGAACACCTGCTCATGGGTGACACCACTCACAATGGACTGGGCCCTTCCACATCAATCTCTAATTAGGAAAATGCAGTACAGACTTGACAATGAGCAAATCTTATAGAGGCCATTTTCTCAATCGAAGAACTCGTCTCAAATAACTTTGATTTAGACCTGCAGTATGTAATATCAGTAGAGGGCCTATCAATGAACTGTGCTGTCCCTTGAAAACCTATTCAGTTATTGCAAGCAGTTTTAAAAAAATATTTTTTTTATTCTCGTGGTTTTAGAAAAATAGACTCCCCGGACACTATTCGCTGCACTTTAGGCAATTTGTTGGAACATAGCTCATAGGAACAAAGGCCTGGTGGCTTTGCATAAGATGCGGTAACCAGTGTAGGCATCTTTGGGACAAGGCATGCTCACGGCCCGGGACAAATCTCAAGCTTTACGAGGATGCTATTTGATAGGATTCAGAAACTGTGAAATCTCCAGTCAAGAGATCCTGCAGGCTCCCCCACCTGTAGGCCCGATGAGGACACCCTAAACCAACAGTAGCCTCACGCCAGAGACTCTGCTCCGAAAAGAGCGCCAGTTGCAAGCGGCCACTGTGCACTCTCCTCTGCCTTGCACCAGACTAGGGTAGAACCGAACGAGTTCAGCACAGACGGCGCAACGCCAGCAGGATTCGCAGTGCATGACGGGCGGAGAGGGCTATAACTAGACTGGTGGTCTCCCAGCGTACGGGCAGAGGACCGGGAGTTTCTTGACCTCAAACTTCGCAGTGCACGACGGGAGTGGTAGGACAGTGGTTCCTCGTTGCATGCTGGGACTGGTAGTCTCTCTTGACATCAGGACTGCAACGTACTTGTAACACAGCGGTTCGCGCTGAATGCAAACATCTCAAGTGTCCCGCAGTCGGAACTCGCAATGTACGACGGGAACTCGCGCTGCATGCCGGAACCAGTAGTTTTGATGCATCGGGACTTGCAGTGTGTGATGGAAGTCTGTGACAGCGATCCTCGTGGCATGTCTGTAGTCTCAATAGCGCGGACCAGCGCCTGGCGGGTGAGGATCAGCGCCGGCCGGCTTCGCGTGGGCCGACTGTTTACCCGCGGCCTGAGAGCACGCAGTCACGCGGCTGCACGTCGCCGGCCACGCCTCCATGACGCAGCGCGCCTCCCGGAAGTGAGTGCGCAGTGAACGGCGGGTGAAGCCGGTGTCGGAGCGGGAACCGCAGTGTCGCCGCCGCCCGCGGTGGGCGCCGCGCCCTGAGCGCCTGTGTTTTCGTTTCTCACCTCCGTTGTTCTGACCGCCCTTGCCGCTCGCTGGATCGCGATGGAAGCGCCACCCGCGGCCGGCGTTCCCACCGAGGGCGCTTCGGCGGCAGCCGGGGCTGAGGTGCGCTGTCCGGGCCCCACGCCGCTTCGCCTGCTCGAGTGGAAGGTGGCGACAGGCGCGGTCGTGCGCATCGGCTCGGTGCTGGCGGTGTGCGAGGCAGCTGCTTCCTCGGAGCCCACCGGGCCAGCCCCGGCTCGCATCGCGTCTGGGGGCTGTGTGCGTGCCGCGCGAGCCGAGCGCAGGCTGAGGTCGGAGCGAGCCGGTGTGGTCCGCGAACTGTGCGCTCAGCCAGGCCAGGTGGTAGCCCCTGGGTGAGTGTGCAGGGACCCGGATCCCAAGGCTCTCAGGATATGTCGGGGGTCTCTGGGCTACAGCTGCAGTCGGGCGTGTAGGGAAGATGCTGAGGGGATGAGAATATTAGGAAGAATGGTCGCCGTTTGTGGTTCTGATATTTCAGAACCTAGATACTTTGAGTTTGGAAAGTTTTCGGTGACCCAAGGTTACTCCTTTGGGAAATGTTTTGCGTCCATCCCTCTTCTATTATTGGTGGACTCCACCTTTGTAAGTGAAGGCAACTTGGGTGGCTGTGGCCGCAGGACTACTCAGGCAGGTTCCAGGCTTGCGTTTGAAATACAAGCTGTGGGGCGTGTGTGTTTCTTTAAACGCTTATAAAACTTTGAAACGCGGTTATAAACCCAGTGGTTCTGCATCATAGCCACGGAAAGGGCCGAACCCAGGCTGCGTCCAGTGATGGTCCTTGGTCCTGAAGTCATGGGAGGACTCTTTAGCTGTCATTCTTATGCCCTAACTCTACAGGGTCTTGAATTGGTTTGATCTGCCACTGTCTGGCTTTATGTCTAATTTTGCCAGTGTTGTGTGTTGAACCTGAGTTAACACGTGGGCATGTGTGTCACATGGTTGTGATTGTTTTGAGTGTAAAGAACAGAAATTACTGGGGGGAGGTGAGTGCTCCTGCCTACTGTGGGTTGGGCTGGGAGCTTCCCTCTGAAAACATTTTTTTCTGTTCCTTTTCTGGTGTCCTATGCTCACCTCTTTGACTGGTACCAACCCTGCCTCTGTTGTGTGTTTGCTACCCACCACAAGGAAAATTTCCATTTTCCATTAGTCCTGTTACAGACAGAGAACCCTGCCTGGCTGTCTTCCTGGTCACTCCCCCTGTTGCATCTTTGGAGATGTTGCTGGGTTCTTGGCCTATGGACCTTGTACCTACTTTTGCCCACTGTACCTGAAGGGTGGGGCTGAACAGCCACCAGAAAGACTTGCTTCTTTGGGGCTGCTGTGAGGGAACTGTCTGCTTGGCTTCTTGTCGAAGGACAGGGCTGTGGGCTTGGTAGGCACTGTTCCTACATCAGAGAAGCTGCTATGTCAGCTTCACCTGGGCCCTCACTATCAGTTTCTCCTGTAGTAGAGTAATCTGCTTTTAAGTCCACAGCAAATGTCTCGTTTCATTTTGGTCCCCTATGACAGGATCACTGAGGCCCAAACAGGTACCATCATCGTTCCTGGTATACACCCTGAGGCTCAATTCCACCAGTCTAGTGATCAAACCTGCCTGCTTCATTGACCCAAGGAGTCTGCAGAGTGCTTACTGTGATGAGTTCCCAGCTGGTATTTGCCGATTCTCTTTGATGTTTGAGATCTTAGTGCTTATAGCAGTGGCTTGTAGCAGGACTCTGAAACTGATGAGTTATGACTCTTCTCAGATAAAGAAAGCATCTAGGTGTCCTGGAAATGATTCTTGGAATCCTGGACCACACATAGTACCTATACTACAAGTTCAGTGAATTCCTACTCCTGGGAAAATCACTAGCAACATTACTTTGATTTAAAATGTTTCCTTCCCATTTTCTGTGATCTGCATTTGTGAGCAGCATTTTGTCAGCATTCTGGGGAGTATTACAGTGAGTGACATGCATATTTCCCTTAGTAATCCTGTATGTCTGCCTGCGTGTACATGGGTGACCAGTGTGAAAAGACTAGGAAGAAACAGGTAACAAAGCCTTAGTTTAAATCTCTTACTTTCCCTGTGTCAGTCTTAATAGTTTCTTTTGGCTGTGGATTGCCTTTTCCATTTGAATTCATGGGGTGTTTGGGCATGGAATTGGAGCTTATTAGATGTCCAGTGCTTTTGGAACTGCTGTCTCTTGAGGACACTAGTTACCCCCCCCCCCAAAAAAAAAAGTCTGTCATACTTTTGTGGTACAAAGTTGTTTTTTCTTTTTTTTTTCTTTTTTTCTTTCTTTTTTTTTTGTGGTTGTTTTAAATCACTGGATTAGGTCACTTTACACAAAGACCACTCAGTAGAGAATTGTCTTTATAAGGCATCAGCCTGGCAAAAGCAGCATCTGCTGAGAATCTGTACATAGGATACTGTGGGTAGCAGTCAGGAGAGCTCTTCATTTACAATCTGCACAGGTTTTTGTGGCACA
Source organism: Sigmodon hispidus (assembly GCA_004025045.1). NCBI lineage: Eukaryota > Metazoa > Chordata > Mammalia > Rodentia > Cricetidae > Sigmodon > Sigmodon hispidus. The sequence continues at coordinate 351,191 of PVIH01000417.1, read as the reverse complement.
CAGATTTCAGCTAAGTGTGTCTTTACCCCACAACTTAATTGTACAGGCTGAGTTTGAGTATCCTTAATTCTAAAATTCAAAGTCTAAAATATTCCAAGATCCCAAACTAGGGCATATTTGCTTTTGAGTTTTCCACTGTTCTCAGCATGCAAGGCATATGCAAATGGACCAAACTCCAAATGGCCCCCCAAACTGCAGCTCTTCTGGTTGGTAGCATTTTTGAAGAGGGTTTCGAATATCAGGAAGTCTTTCTATAGGGCATGTCTATTTCCCTGTTTGAGAAAACAGAATAGTAGATATTATTTGATCCTGGTATTGAACGATACTTGCCATGACTATTAGACATTGGTCAGCAAAGAGCTGTCTGACTCACCAGGTACCCTTAGCCAAAGCCCTCTGTTTTTAGGATTTCTGCCTCTGGTTTTGGTGCAGCCTTATCCGGCAGCATAGCACTGGCTTCAGCCCAGGTGGGGGACCCTGGAAGGGAGAAGCAGCCATGCCTGATGATAGCTCTAACTAGATGCTTACATTTTTTCTAAGCACAGCTTAGAATCATATTTAAGACTACTTTATAATGGATTTATCAGAGCAGTACTGGAAGTTTGCTCATGATCTCAAGTTCTGGTCTTCCAGCAATACCACCCACTTCTTTCTCAGTGCTGGTATTACAGATTTGCACCACTGAGTCTGACTACATATTATTAAAACCACATGGGAGGGGCTGGAGAGATGGCTCAGAGGTTAAGAGCACTGACTTCCAGTGCTGTTCTTCCAGAGGACCTGAGTTCAATTCCCAGCAAAACCACATGGTGGCTCACAACCATCTATGATGAGGTCTGGTGCCCTCTTCTGCAAAACTGTATGCATAATAAATAAATAAATCTTAAAAAAAAAAAAAAAAAACACATGGGAAAGCCAGAATTTACTGACATTTGCATTAAACCCTTGTAGAGTGATTATTAGATGATAGCTTCTAGAGCTGCCCCCCACACACACACTTAAGCACACGCACTTATATAGGCCTAAGATTGGTGAATTCAGAACTGTTTGGAAGAGACTTTTACTCACCTTCAGTTGCCTATTGACAGAGAGGCTTCTGTTCATGAACTTTCTTCCCCTCTGCTTGACTCTTCCTACACAGGTGGATACTGTGGCTCTAATAATGAGCAGCAAGTTCCACACACTGCTGAGAAACTTGGTGTCAGAGCATCAGTCTCATACAACTGTTTAAACGTTTAATATACAGTTGAGTCAGTCTGTCAAGACATAAACAGTACTTCTTCTGGGCTTCATCTGTGTGCAGCACTGCTTGGTCCTCATTGGTGTTTCTTCTGAGGTCAGACCACCCTTAAGCCCCTGTAGGCAGCATGAAGAGGTTCTAAACCTGCCGTCTTCGTGGTTGTCCTGCCCATTATTATTCTGATTTATCCCAGCATTGGCTGGCACTATACTTTTGAAGAATGAAGGAAGATCACCTACAGCCTGGGTGCTGTGGCACAGCTGAGCCCAGGTTTGTGCACTTGATAACTTAAGTAGACTTCATTGACAAGTTGCTTAACACTAACTTGGTTTTGCTGAGACCATGAAGTTGTGCAAAGAAGGTGACTTGTGAACTTAAGACTGACAAAAATGGGTGTTGTACTTGTCACTGTTGTTTTGGTCATTAGCAACATCCAGTCATGCCACATCCCAGTCTGTTCCCAAAGAACTGTCTGGTTGAAGTTGAAATAATTACTAGGATGTCATTTTGAGCTGTCCTAGGACTATGTCCACAGCACTTCATCATCTTGGATGAAACAAGGAACTCTGCTGAGCAGCTAAGGGAAGAAGCTGAAGGTGTTCAGTGACAGGCCGCTTGGTAAGCTGCTGAGTATCAGGCGTTAACAGTGAGTGCCTCCTCGACCTTATCATGGTAGAAAAACCGAGGATGATAGATACTCTGTAGCAGTTTATAGGGAGTGTGATAGATACTCTGTAGCAGTTTGCTTCTTTGTAGTGTTTATGTGGGTTAGAGTTACTGTGGTTGAAAACATTGGTCATTCACCACTTGTCACAAAACAAAACAAAACCTTAATTGCTTTGTCATGGTGCTCTCTGCAGCTTGTTTTTGTTTTGGGGTTCGTTCATCCTTCCTTTCTTCCTTCCTTTCTTTTTTTTCTAGACACAGTTTTTCTGTGTAGCCTTGGCTGTCCTAGAACTTGCTCAACTGGCCTGGAACTCACAGAGATCCACTGCCTGTGCCTCCCAAGTGCTGGGATTAAAGGCTGCAGTACTTTTTTAAGTTCCCAAAGAGATTTGAGCATGTAATCATTGGGAGAGTGGGATGGGAGGAAGTAATAAGAACCCTGCATCAAGGAGACTTCATTTTGCAGCAGAGTTGTGGAGCCTAGTCCCAATGGATACATCTACAGCAGGACTCCAGTGGCTAAGGCCAGGTGTCATTGTAGAAGAGGGAAAGGGAGCATTGTAAGAGCAGGAGTTAGTGCTGCGGTTGAACCTCCTAGTAAACGTCAGAAGCTACACCCACAGTCTTACCAACATGACTGCCTAAACAGGAACTGAACATGGAGTATACTAACATGGATGGTGGAGTCCACCGTACACAAAGAAGGCTGAGAGTGGGAGAAAGTCTTCCTCGAGGAAGAGCACCATTTATTTAGCTATCTAGCACCAAATGGTCAGCCCTGGAAACATACATACAAGGGGACCATCAGTGCCTGTGGATTGCTGCGAAAAGAGCATCTTTCTAGCTAACCCTGGCAAGAAGATTACCCCTGCTAAAAATGGGAATTAATTCCAGTTCCCTAGAGAATGAAAAATAAAAAACTTAGAAACCCTTTAACAAAATAACTCAGGGTTTTAGGGTTAGCTCTGCATTTCAGTGTTGAAAGTTACATGGAGAGAGGTAGGTATGCAAAATCACAGCACATCCCAGATGCCTCTGAAGCCATTCCTATACAATCTGGCTTTGGGAATAAGAGTTCTTTTACACTCCCATACCTTGGGATTTTTATGAATGAATATTCTTTGGCTGATACTCAATCAAGACTTTCCCTGTTGTTGTGTGCTCTATCTAAATAATTACTCAGAAAACATTCTTGCCTGAAGCTAGGAAAGTTGTTACTTTAACTGAACCTATTGAATACAGATGATCTGTATTTCAAGTGGAGCTGTGTTATGTTGTGTCCTATTCCTGGTTTTGAAGGAACTCATCAGATTTGGTTCCTGAGTTTTGTGTGCAGGCTTTTAAGTAGTTTCACATAATCATTTAACAGAGGCCTCTGACGTAGCTGTGCTTTGAAGTGTGTGTATGTGGAACAGCACATTGGCTCTAAGAATTGCACCTGCATTGTAAGATGAATCACTAGTCCTGCATTTTCTTTATTTCATTTTAGAAGAGATTAAACAAGGGGATTCAGAAGTTAAGAGTACAGACTGCTCTTCAGAAGATCTGAGTTGGATTTCCAGCATCCAAATGGTAGCTCACACCATCTGACTCCAGTTCTAGGGGATCCAACCCCCTCTCTGGCCTCTGTCAGCACCAGGCATATATGTAGTACACAAACATACATGCAAGCAAAATACCCATTCACATTAAATAAACCTTAAAAAAAAAAAGACTAAATGAAATCCTCATATTTATACGGAGGAATAGATGTCAATTTCAGATTGTTTAAATTATGCATAAATACCAATGTCATTGCCAAATACAACAGTTATGTATATCTATTGTCTCAGGAAAAGTGCATTTTATTTTGGGGAAGAGGAAATAGAACAAATCAATTTTGACGTGTTTAGAAAATAATTTAAAATTACACATCTTTAAGTTTATAAGCTGAGATCTTATTTTTTTAATATTACATATATTTACAATTCCATTTAATTAAAAAATGAGATATTTTTAAATTTATTTAACATTTTGTGTTTTGTAATAGTTTTTAAAAGTCTCAATTTTCATGTGACACATTAAATTGTGGATAATGTTGATTTCATACATTTATGCACTGTGTGTGTGGGTTCGTGTGTGCAGTGGGAATGTAAGTCTTATGATTAGGTAGTAGATGCACCCTGAGACTTTGGAGTTTTAGCATCAATGGCTTTCTTTGTACAGCCACAAGCATTTAAACCCTTAGCTGATGAAATTCTGAGGCAAGCTTAGCAGGTATGTCCATCCTTGGAGGTCTGTTTTCCAACAGAGCTCATCGAGTGAGTGGCAAGTGTATGCAGCATCCGTGCCTTTAAGACTAGTAGCTATGGACCACAGAGGTGGTGCCTTTGTGTCATCAGAAGTCAGTAGAGACATTTTGAATCTTAGCTGACTCCTCAGTAGATCCTTAGATGGTTTTGGGAATTGGGCTTCTTAATCTAGTCCTTCTCCAGATGTTTTTAGACTATGTTTTCTGTAACTTCTGTGTGGTGATGTTATATATTTAATAAAACCAGTCTGGAATATCAGAGAAGAAATCTACCCAGATCCCAGCACAGGAGTGGTGATCTACGCCTTTAATCCCAGCAGATCCAGAGTTCCCAGGCCATTTAACAAACAAATAAAGACTGGAAGAGGTGGCACTGTCCACTGGTATTCCAGGCTGGCTGCTGAACTCAGATCTGCTGGGGTTAAAAGTGAAGGTAGGTCACCACTCCCCAGTCATTCCCTGTGCTGGGATTAAAGGTGTGAGTTCCCACTCTCTAGTCCTCCTGGATTGACTGAGTTGATCTCTGATATTCCAGACTGGTTTTATTAAATATATAACATATCACCACACTTCTGCTGGAGCCTGACCTGTCTAGTTCTTTGTCTTGGACCTGTTTCCTAAGGCTCAAGGCTCAGCACAGCTCCAGCTGCAACTTGGCATATGAGTGTATATTCCCCATGTGGCAACTCCACCCTACCTAATATGACAGAATAAGAAATGTGTTCCTTCAGCTTTTTTTTTTTTTTTTTTTTTTTTTTGGCTATTGTGTTTTGATATGAAGTATCCCCCACCGTAAAGGCTCATGGGCCAAAGGCTTGGTCACCTAGCTGGTGGAGTGTGCATCATGAAGGTGCTAAGTCCCATCAATGGATTATCACCATCCTGAGTGGGCTGTTAGGTAACTGGAGGGAGGGAGTCCTTGGCAGTGTGCCTTTGAAGAGTCTCTCTTACCACAGGCACCTTTCTGTCTTTATTGCTCTGCTTTAGAGCCACCATGAGGTGAGCAGCTCTGCCCTGTGACCCTGATGGGCCCAAGTAACCAGGGAACTGTGAGACAAAGTCAATCTTCCCTCCTTCAGTTGATAAGGTTAGGTACATTGCCATGGCATGAAAAATGACCAGCAGTTTCAGACTTAGAGAAAAGTCAGAGAACAGAGCAAAGCAGTCTCACATGAGTGTCACTCGGGCAGGGGTCTAAAGTGTCAGCACTTACCACGTTTGCATTGTCTGTCTTTCTTCTTGCACATGTCACTTTTCTCTGAAGAATTGGAAGGTAGGTCGCACCGAGAGATCACACGTTCTCCTAGAAAGACAAAGGTTCTCTCAGGTGAAGCACTCTATAGTCATCCATATCAGAAGCTCACATCTGTGTGGTGCTGTTTGTCTGCTGCACACTTCTCTGCTTTCTTCTGGACTCTGTCCTACCCTGTCAGCTGCGTGTCACATATCAGCTTCTCTGACCTCCTCCCCCTTAGCATTAGTGGTGGATTGTCTATAGGGTGTCCTTCAGTTAGACTGTGACTGACAGTGCTGATAGCCTTTCATAAGCTCTCACTTTGTATGGTTGAATGTTGATCACCGGGTAATGGTGACTTCTGTTGGGTTCCTGTTATGGAAAGATACTGGCTTTATCATTGAGTTTTAGTGTCATGATAGATGTTTTATTCCTCTGTAAATACTGTGTATTCTAAATACTGTATAAATACCTAAAATAAGCAGGTATGGCTATACCTCAGAGTTTCTTAGAAGCTTTGTAGGCTGTACTCAGGCTAGTACATATGGTACTTGTCTTGTGTTTTGGGGGCCCAGGCCCAATCCCAAATACCTATATCTCTTGTGCTCTGGAAACAGCAGAAATGGGGTTAGGAATGCTTAACAAGTAGTGTGGCAGCAGATACCATGTGAGTCTTGCTTGTCTTCCAGCAGACATTTGTCCAGAGCATTGGCAACTTCCAAAGATGCAGGGCTCTGTTGATAAGGTGTTTACCCCACCTCCCCCCTTAAACTGGTGGCTGTGGCATCAGCATTCTTTTTACCATGTTGTAGGCTTCCAAGTGTACATTGCATGGGCTTTAAATTTAGTGGATGACTTTTCTGGATCATTACACCTGTGTGTTGTACCTTGTATTATTTTACTTCTTCCTGAGGATGCTGGCAAGTACCTATACTGTCAGCCACATGAGTTCAAAAAGGATGAAGCACTTATTACCTATGTGATAGGTATCAGGAATGTCTGGCTTTATGGTACTCTCAAGACATCAGTTTGCAAAGAACAAAAATTCTTAAGAGTCACTTGGAGTTGGAGAAATCAAATTTGTAACTGTTTTTATGTTTTTAGTGAATATAATCTGTATATTTTTAAGCTTTATTGGTAGAAGGAAGGTCATATGTCCAAACTTAACAGATGGGGTTTAGATTTTGTTTTTTGACAAATTTGGATATAATACAGGGCAGTGTATATACTTGCCAGGTGCTGTACCAATGATCTATTTTCCTTGTCCACTGAGATTTTAAAATCCAGGCATGTTATGAGGGATGCAAAGACAGATAACACCTATGTATGATCCCAGGTTGTCTTGGTGATGTGAGCTGTCACACATACCAGCTCTCTAGGTGGATTAGTTTATTGGCTGTCAACTATTCATTACAGTGGGTGTTTCTAGAACACTGAGGGCACCAGTAAACTAGATGAGCCCAGATAGTATATACTCTGTATGCTGTTGGTCTCATGTCTGTGCCTTGGTTTCCAATCTGAGTCCTGGGACATTCTGGGTCCTGTGACTGCTACAGGTATCCTATGCCCTGTGAAATAATTGAGAGTGACATGTGTACTATCTAGAGTATCTCTAAACATGGTCGTTTGCCTTATAGAATAAGATAGGCAAAGCCCATCTGGGTGTCAGAGTACAGCCTCTGCTTTTGCAGTCTTGAAATTTGCCTGCGGTAATCCCTGAGTCAGTGGTGTATGTGTGTGTGTGGACATAACAAGAAAAATAGTTTCTGTTTATTTAAAAATTAGAAAGTGGGCATGCTTGCATATCCCAGTACTTGGAAGGCTTAAGCAAGAGGAAGGAGAGTTGAAGGTCAGCATGGGCTACATGGTCAAATATTGTTTAAAAGGGAAGCAGACAAGAAGGGGTATTGTGATAATTCTGTCAGAAAAAATGTCAATGAGTAGGAGCCAGTCTAAACTCAAGATCTTGTCATCTGTGGGAGTGAACAGGAATCTATTTCTGAATTACACCAACATATGCTTACAGTGATGTAGGTAAAGGTGAGAGGATTGTGTGCACATAGTTACTGAAAGCATTTGGATGTCATCTCTTCTGACCTGACCTCTGCAGCTCCTTCTTTCTCATGTGCAGTAGACAGTTGTCCTGGCTAGAGTAATTTGAGAGGCAGGGGAAGCCAGCCTGAAGACTTGTTTGGGACTCTGTTCCCATTCAGGTGCCCTTTCTCACACCATGTGCTATACTGAGAGCTTTCTAAACATAATATGTTTGTTAATGCTTGCTTCTATTTTTGCAGAACGCTTCTGGTGAGATTGGAAGGATGCAGCCATCCTGTTGTTATGAAGGGCCTGTGTGCTGAGTGTGGCCAGGATCTGACCCAGTGAGTACACCTAGGGAGGGAGGCTCAAGAGTCTTGGACTCTCAGGTGGTTGAGCCCATGGGTACTGAGTGCAGTGGTGTGTGACGCATGACACAGGGTCCTGTTGCCTCTGCTTAGAGTTGGCCCCAGGATCATGCCAGTTTGCCAAGGAAAGAATCCTTTTTGTTTTCAGCCTTTATTGCCTGACACTCTAGCAATCTAGAGGTACCCTTCTCCAGTATTTCTGGAAGGCATATGCTTTCCTCACAGTGGAACTGCAAATCATCTTCTACATCTGGAGCACCCATCCCCACCCCCATCAGCATGTAGCACAGCTTTGACACCGAGCTGTTTTTCTAATGCTCTGTGTAGCTGACCACTGGTGCTAAGTGATTTCTATCCATTCAGCAGTGTAGGTGGTAGGTGACTGTCACTACTTTTGTTTCCATTTAACTGCAGTTGGTTTACATGGAGCATGTGAGTAGCATATCTGCCTGCAGGTGTGATTTAGAGCTCAGCTTCTCATATTTTTCTATTTTTAAGAGAGGCTGCATTCACTTTGCCATCTGTACAAGAATTTGCTAGGATCAAAGTGTTAGTTAGGTGTGCCTTCCACACAGTTAACCAAATGCTCTTTCCACATTCACAGGTTGCAGAGTAAAAACGGAAAGCAGCAGGTACCACTTTGTACAGCAACTGTCTCCATGGTCCACAGTGTGCCGGAGTTGATGGTGAGCTCTGAGGTAAGTGAAGAGTAGCAGCTGCCAGGCTCCTTAGAGGAACTCTGAGCATGTATTGGTAGACTTCATATACTGCTTTGTAAGACTTGAAAGCTGCTCTTTTTCTTTATTTATTCAAGTTGTTTACTAACAACTGTGTCTAAATGGATGCTCTGAAGCTCTTGGTTTTGTGTATCGGTGACCTTTTTGGTGCTGCCAATGCAGTAGCAGGAGTGGCTTCAATTCCTCCTGGCTAGAATTCCCTTAGAAATGCTGTGATAGGCTGCTAATGTAGAGTCAGTAGTGATGGCTAGAAACTTGTCTGTGTGCTTTTTCTTAATAAAAATTAAATTTTATTTTTAATCCAAATATACATACTTTGTCATTTTTTTTCTTTTCCTTTTTGACTCTAGCAAGCTGAAAAGCTAGGGAGGGAAGATCAGCAACGACTACACAGAAACAGAAAACTGGTCCTCATGGTCGATTTGGACCAGACCCTGATTCATACAACTGAGCAGCACTGTCCCCAGATGTCCAACAAAGTAAGTGACAACAGCTTTTCTCATGGCGGCTCTCACAAGAGCCTTAGACCCCATGATTTTGTTTCAAAGTACACTTTCTTGTGAGCACATTGAGTTCCTGTGATTGCTTGATGTGGGAATCAGGCCAGTGAGGTGTCTGTGTCTGGGCTAGTCCAGATAGCACTGATGGTGACCTCTTACTGTTAGCATTAAGCTTTTGTGTGAAGTTCACACATGCTGGGGTCATCTAGGAAATAAAGAGTTCAGAGACCTATAAAGACGGTGAGTGGGGACACGGTCTTGGGAGGAGGTATTATGTGGAGTTCCTTATATTTGGATGTCTAGAACAAGAGGATCTCTGGGTCTGTCCTCAAGAGAACCTAAGAGTCACCACAAGGGAATTGAATTCTCCAGGGTGACACAGAAAGTAGCCAAGTGTGGAATCATATTCAGATTAAGCCAGAATGGGAAATCATCCACTTTCTGGGAAGTTGAGGTTCAGGAGCAAAAAGCTTTTAGTGCCCATTAGAGAAAGATGACCTAAAGCCTATAGTCATGGACACTACTAACAAGGAAGGCCTGACTAGTGTCAGGTTGCTAGGTTTTAAAATATTAGCTATTGGGCAAGTGTTAGTTTAGATTTTGGGTACTACTACAACTTTGCTTTTAAAAATCATTATGTATCTAGTGTTCCTCCTGCAGGTCAGAGGAGGGCACCAGATATCATTCTAGATGGTTGTGAGCCACCATGTGGTTGCTGGGAATTGAACTCAGGACCTCTGGAAGAGCAGTCAGTGCTCTTAACCTCTGAGCCACCTCACCAGCCACCCTCGTACAGCTTTGTATATGTCCAGCAGTGCCAAGTCTAGGGATGAGAAGCTGGTCACAGCCTAGGGTGTGAGTCACTGTGGAGCCAGATTCTTTTGCTTGAATGAACTGCTGTGGATATAATGGTGAGATGGTGACCAGTGCAAATACTTTAATGACAAGGGTGTAGGTAGAGTTTTGTGAAGATTAGCCTAATATGACTAGAGTTCTGCCTCCATGGCACACCTTATACTTGGACCTGTATTAGTTATCTTTGTGTGTCAGGGGATCTCACAGGACAGTACACACTTAGTTCTTAGTGAATAGCTTATCACGTTGATCACACTGCCTACCTGTATTGTGAGCATTTGGAAGGACACATAGATGGAGGGAGGGGTTTTGCTTCTGTGCATCTCAGGGTGTTGCTATGATTGTTTCTTTTATTGTGCCTTTGGAGTTGACATTTTAAATTACTTCAATAAGATAGCTTGAACCAGTTCTCACTTGTAAGGGATCCAGAGAACTCCAGTGTCTGCACGTCTTTATAGGGCAATGGTTCTCAACCTGTGGGTTGCCAGCACCTTTGGGGCTTGAACAACCCTTTCACAGGGGTTGCCTAAGACCACCAGAAAACAATGTCTATCTTATTATGATCTACAACAGTAGCAAAATTGCTGCTGTGAAATAGCAGCAAAAGTAATGGTTAGGAGTCACTACAACATGAGGAACTTCATTAAAAGGTCACAGCACTAGGAAGGTTGCAAACACTGGTATGTAGATGATCATTTAGGCAGGACTAGCCCTCTACTAATCCAGTATACCAGGATACCTCTAGTCTACGTCTAAGGTCACCTCTGGCCAGGGCCTAGGCCTTCACTGAAACATAATTGTAGGCCTTAGGGCTCAGCCTCTGAGTGCAGTTCCTCAAGTCTGGACACTTAGGGAAGGGCTGTTTATTATTGCTGTGGACATCCATGCCTATACCTTGATGGAGGCTGACAGCTGTTGGAGTTCTTGTTATTGAGAAGGGGAAAGTGATAATAGAATGTCTTACTCTGTGTCTTGGATAGCTCTATTTTACTATCCTGATGTTTTTATGTTAGAGCTAGTGAGTATCTGGCCTAAGTAGTTTACCATTTTAGTTGTTAAGAAGTCAGTATTTTTGATGAGAAAACAATTGTGAAAAAAAGTAAAAGGATCATATCTTAGTTTTCTAAAACACTCTTGTCTACAAAATAATAATGGGAGTATACACATTTTACCTGCCTCCAAGGTGACCTAGAACACTAATTCATCACTCGTGTGCCTGAGTGAGGCTGTGTTTCAAGCCATTAGCAATTGTACCCTCATTAGAAGCTCAGGAACCATCATGGGTATGTTCACAGCAGTGGCCGCAGCTCTGTCATTTAACCCATAAGAACAAGTAAAGCAGCAAAGATGTAGGCAATAACAAAGTAACTCCACAGGTAACCACACAGTTGGGACATACAACCTAATACCAATCCCAAGATTATCCTGAGATGTGACATGGCTGAGTAGTCACTAACAGCCATCATCAGGCTATCCTGGTTGTGGTGTTCACAGGTAGTTATCATGGTGGTTGATCCTAAATAGTTAGAGGTGATAGTTATCAGGTAGTTTATAGTAAGTAGGGTCATGGACAGTTGTAATTATGAGAGGTGATTATTGCAGCCTGTTATTACAGTGGCTAGTTGGCATAGTTACGGTAGTTAGTGGCATCCATTGTTACGACCTTCCCAAGCTTCACTCGTGCAGTGTGTGGATCTCATGTGCCCTGTACAGTCCCTCATCTGACTTATATGTCTGCAGACCCTTGCAGGGCCCACAGCAAAGGTGCTGTCTGGGAGGAAGTTCTCCCTGCATCCTCTTCTCACTCTTGCCGTTCTTTACAGGGCATCTTTCACTTCCAGCTGGGCCGGGGTGAGCCCATGCTACACACCCGCCTGCGGCCTCACTGCAGGGACTTTTTGGAGAAGATCGCCAAGCTCTATGAGTTGCATGTTTTCACTTTTGGCAGCCGTCTGTATGCCCACACCATTGCAGGTCAGTCAAGTACAGTATGATGTCTATAAACAAATACAGATGGAGAGTTATTTCCTCAAGGGCATTTTCTTTAAAACAAAGAACGGTGCCGAAACTCAGTAAGACTGGCAGTTGCAGTGGGAAAGTTGACTGGGACCATAGGAGAACGGAAGGAGAAAACTTACATGGATGTGTTTTCAAAGGTAGTTCCTTTAGCTGACTAAAGATAGCTTTGCGGTTCTGTTGTTCAACTATGTGTCAAATGTTTGATCAGCCATCATGAGTTATTTGAGGACTTTTCTTGTCATGTTGGACATGAGCAGCTGGCAGTCACTTCTATGTGCTCTTAGTATGAAGTGGCCACTAGGTGGCAGCACTATCTGGGGACTGAGTTCTGGCTAGGGCCAAGTAGGTAGTTCACTGCCTGAATGATGAGGAGGACACATTCCATTCCAGCAGGCTTGTGGTACCTGAGTAGCAGTTGTTCAAATGAGCACCTTAAAATTCAAAAGTCTTGGGGCTAGGGAGGTATAGTTCAGTGGGTACAGCTCTTTCTGTGCATGCATGAGGGCCTGAGTGCAGATCCTTAGCACACACTAAAAATCAAATGGCCAGCCACTTTCTGAACCAGTAGGAGCAGATACCTTGCTTCAAAACAAAACAGAAAACAACAAAACAAAGCAAAAGGTGACAGAACCTGGTGTTGACCTCTAGCCTTCACACATGCATGCATGGATGAGTATATCCAACACACACACACACACACACACACACACACACACACACACACACAGAGAGAGAGATTGATCTCTTTCTTTGTTGATGGAGTTGGTAGCTTAGAATCTCTTTTTAGTCTTTAGTTTCTTTGTAGCCTGTTTTCTAAATGGGCTTTGTTTTTTTAGGTCAACTTTTGGCTCATAGCCAGATTACAGAGATTTTTTATATACTCTCTTTCCACAGACTCTGTCCTTACACACACTCTACCCTAAGTACATTCTGCCTCCCTGCTGTCAACAGCTCCCACCAGAATGTCTACTTATTATAATTTGTGAATCTATAATGATACTGTGTTTGTCATAAACATTGAAAACACATGTTAAAGCTGATTCATATTGTCTGCAATTCAGCGTTTTGAGGTTTTGACTCCTGTGTACCTGGGACATAGAATTTGAAGATTTGGGTAATTGTTTAATAGGAAGGTAAGCCATCTCAGACCAATAAACAGACAGCCGTGTGCTCTGACTGCATACTGTAACCTTTAATCAGCAAGGTGATTATTAGGAGGTGGCCTTGGGAGATTATGCAAGTGATCTCAGGGCACTAGCTTGTCCTTTCCACCCTTGGGAAGACATAATGAGATGGTGCCATCATCAGAACAAGTCCCACCTGTCGCTGGAGCTGCTGGTGATACAGCCTTGATCTTATGTTTACAGCTCTAGAACTATGATGTGCAGATCCCTGTTGTATAAATTACCCAGTCTGTAGAAGTTGGCTATAGCAGCCCCAACAGCTAAGCACCCCTATATAAAAGTAGATCCACACCCAAGCTTGTATCTTGTCCGTTGAAGCCTTGCCCCTCTAGGTGGTAATTAGTGACTCATGGGCTAATGGTGATAATGGTCAAGCGTTAGGCAGGCGCTTGGAAAGACATCAGCAGAGTTGAATGAAGAAAGCATCCCAGGGGAGTGAACACTTTGGTGATTTTAATTTTTAAGTTAAAACTGTCAGAAAAGTTAAAAGCAGAAAAATATTCATCACTATCATCATGTCCACATGTATTAACTCTTCTCTTGCTTGTGTGTGTGTGTGTGTTTGTACAATCTTACATATTACATAGTCTGTCTAAGTGTGCATACACATTCATGCCATGTTATCACATAAGATTCTTACATCATTGTGTTTGTTAATAAATCTGTGTTACATAACTACATAGTAACTATTTCTTTTTCATTGATTTTGCTCTTCATAAGAAAGTGGCCACTGAGCATCCATCATGAATAAACTTTTCTTGTTTTGGATTGGCTTCTGTGGGTGAACACCTCAATGCCTGTGCCTCCAGTCCATATAGTAGCAATGCCAATATTTTTATTTGGGATTCTTTTAGATCTTGTCATAGTTATTTAGGACAGTTGCTGGACAAATCCTAGAGCAACAGGTCTCAGCCTGTGGGTTGAAACCCCTTTGGGGATGGAAAGACCCTTTCACAGAGGTCACATATTTGATATTCACATTCCTATTCTAACAGTAGCAAAACTACAATTATGAAGTAGCCACAAAACTAACTTATAGCTTGGGATCACCACAACATACAGAACTATATTAAAAGGTCACAGCATTAGGAAGGCTGAGAATTACTGAGCTACAGTCACTCCTCCTTAGATAACTATGTTTTATCGATCTGGCTATCTAGACCCTGTAAAGACCAGAATTCAGGAGACTTAGGGCTGTGTCTGAGCAAGAGACATTTGCTTAAGCAAAGTAATAGGACTGTGAGTGCCAAGCTCTCAAAAATACAATTAGGTAAGAAGATTTTGATCATAGTAGTGAAAAAAATTTTCAAATTTTTGGGAATTTTTATTGTCTGTCATTGTTGAAGAAATTATTATTAAGATTATTATTAAAATTATATATATGTAATATATGAAGAATTATTTACCTCAGACTAGATGTAATGGTGATGTTTGGCCAGCAGATGTTGCTCAAAGTAGTCAAGGCACAAGACTTAAATTTTTAAGTTTGGCCTTTTATGAAGATAACTTTATGAAAGGCAATTTCTCACAAAATCAGAACAATTTATTAAAAATACACATTAAAAGACATGCTGATATCAGCCATTTGTACTTGTTGACCGACCCTTGCTCAGCTATTGGAAAGCCTCGGGGTGGAGGGCATGGGGGTGTTCACCAGCAGGAAGGCCACCCACCGCTGGAAGCCAGGAAACAGAGTGTAAGCACTACATGCCAAACCTGGTCCACTGGACAGAAAATATCTCCTTTTAAAAGCAGCTGAAGTTTGGATTCTAATTGATCTTGGGACAGATAGGCTCTAAAACCAAAGCTGCTTGAGACTGCGTGAGGGGCCCTTGGTCTCTGATGTGGGCAGGGGCTAGTCCCAGCCTAGCACCTAGGTTTGGAAACCCATGTTGGTGCTAGATATTGTAAGAATTATTTACTGGCAATTGATTATATAAAGGATTGATATTTATATAAGGGGTTATATAAACACTCGCTGATACAAAATTGAACCTAAAGGCCATTTTTGGAGAGTCAGACTGTCTTATGCAGTGATGGTGTCAGTCTTCTCTCCAAAAACACAGGAACAAACAGGAAAGGCAGGCTACATGCAACCAGGTCCTCAGTGGGGGCTGGCCATGCCTCATCCAGGGTCCCGAGACCCCCAAAGCTACGCCTCTAGGTCTCCTTCAGTAATGCCTGAATCACACCACAGGAGACTTAGGGGCTGTGTCAGTCCTGAGCAAGAGGGCATTTGCTTAAGCTAAGCCATGTCTGGGTCACACCTTCATTAGTCCGTCCTTTTGACACTCAAGTCAGGGAGACTGTGTCCGGTCTGTGTCAGTAAAGGCCCCAGTGGTGAAGGTAAGCGAGAAGAAAGAATGCCAGGCTGCTTTCAGACCCAGAGCGGGAGACTCTGGTTGCTTGCTGCTTTGATAGTGTCTGTACTGATGGTGCTGTTGACAGTGGCACATCAGAGCAGACAGCCCACAACCATGGAGTAAAGCCTGCAGCTCTAACCTTCCTGTGCTAGGCAAGCTCGTGAGGCCTTGGGCACCTACTCCATTTCTAGTCTAGCTGTGGCTTTAGGGAAGAATTCCAGTATCTAGTTCACCTGAAGCATGTTGGACAGAATCAGACAGCAACATGCAATAAAATTGTAGGCAGTATCTCTAAAAACACAAGTGTAAAATTCTCCCAGGAACACTGCATGCCAGAGCCTGAGGACAACTGTGAACAGGGTATGAATCTAATGGTAGTTACACCTGCGGATTCTAAGTCCTAAGTGTGCTAAGGAATGCACATTGAGGTGAATGTGGACACTAGTGTCACTAGTGGGAGATAATTTAGCCCTTAGGAAGTGAGGTCATTGGGGCAATGTTCTTTACCATGTTCCTCCTGCACTTACGCAGCACAATTGCATATTATGGATTGCTTCAAGTTAGAGTGGCTAGAGGCAGCAAATGTGGTTTTGTTGTAGAAATTCTGGCATGTGTAAGAGGAGAGCCAAGCCAACCCAACTGGGCTCAGCTGTACTGGTCACAGTGTGGAGTACTGTGTGCACAGCATGACCTTTGTCCTTTCTTTTCTTATAGGCTTTTTGGATCCTGAGAAGAAACTTTTTTCTCATCGAATATTGTCTAGAGATGAATGTATTGACCCATTTTCTAAAACAGGAAATCTTAGGTATGTACTTGGCTGAATTATCATGGGGACAGTTTACTATTCAGTTTCCTTTTTAAAATTTGGATTGTGAGCCAGGCAGTGGTGGTGCACACCTTTAGTCCCAGCACTCAGGAGGCAGAGACAGGCAAATCTCTGACCAGCTTGGTTTGCAGAGCCAGTTGGAGAGAGTACAGCTAGGCCTATATAGAGAAACTCTTGTCTTTTTTTTTTTTTTTTCCTTTGCCGGGGAGGGATACTAAATTTTGAGAATCGGTTTCAGAGAGTTGGTACAGTGAAACTGGGCCTGGTCTAGGCTTTTGAAACTTCAAAGCCTACGTCCAGTGACATCTCCTTCAACAAGTCTACACTTCCTAATCCTCCCCGAACAGTTCACCATCTAGGATCTAAACATTTATATGAGCCTATGAGGTCTTCTCATTCAGACCTCCACTGGCCCTAAGGGAGCCCAGTCCTTTCTGTGCCCTCCAGTCCTAGTCTCCCCTCTGGACCATACAATTACGCAGCTGTCAGAGCTGTGCAGTGGTCATCTTTGCTGGGCTGGATCTTGGCTTTCTCTTCACCTTTCACCCATCTCTCTTCCATGTTTCCCTTCCCCAGCTTGCCTGAGAGACTAGGCCTTGGATTTCGGGCCTATTTAGAGACCTGGCTACAACTCCCTATTGCAGAGACAGGAGGCAGTGACCTCAGAGGTCTAGGTTTGGGCCTCATAAGGCAACATAGCCTGGAGGAAGAGAAGGGCCTGTAGGAAGCTGCAGTGTGACCCCAGCAGCTGCCAGAACTTCAGTTTGTTCCCATGGCTTTCTCAGTTGAAGAATGAAGCCCCAATGTTAGCATCTCATAATTACAATTACTTAGGAATTTGCTTGCTATTCATTCCACCAATATATAAAAACCAACTTAAATAGCCAGAGCACTTCATCTTTCCTGTTTCCACTTCTTCCATTTTTGTTGTCTTTCTACTTGTTTCCTGTCATCTCTGAGCTTTTGTAACAGGACTAGTGACATGGATGTCTTTCTGTACACTGTGAATAACATTCTCTAATAGACTGTCTTGACCTATGGCAGGCATCTTAGATGTAGGCAGGGAAAATCGGGACATATTTAGGGGAAGGAGGGCTGAGTCAAAAGAGCCACCATCCAGTCACCCAAAAATCAACATATAACAATAACACAAGTAAGCCACAGGCCACATGACAAGACAAATTAATAAAAACAAGTTAAGATACAAAATCGAACAATATGCCCAAGCCACAGGCCAAACAACATAAATATAAGCCTTTATATAATTATTTAAGGCTAAGCAACAATAAAACTACAAATAAGTCTAAACATTAAAACTAGGCCAAGCCAAAAACTTATTACTACAGACTAGCTCCTCCTCGGTCCTACTTGGAAAGCAGTATTATATCTGAAATTTCTCACTTTGCACAAGATATATTTTACCAAGAAAGAGCTGTGTCCACCATTCGTATGTGTCAAGTGGCATTTGTTTCAGTAGTGTGTTTCACACATTCCAGGTGAAGGGGGTGTGGCTTGTGCAGGCATCCTCTTCTGAAGTTTCATTTTTAGATTAAGGGGCTCAAAGAGACTTGAAAGCTGTGCAATTTCTTATTAACTAGAAGAGAATGTGAGCTGTTTAGTTGAAACAAGACTTCACTTTTGCTAGCTCGTGTGGAGGGAGCAGACTGAGAACATGAGGTGATGTTGGTAATTTATCAGCGTGCAAAGCTGTCTCAACAGGTGGTTGTGAGACTCCAGTGGAATCACCCTGGAGAGACATGCTTTGCCACCTGTGGCGTGCTTAGGGACAGCTGGAGGTCCACTCTAAGGGAGCCAGATGAACACCTGCCTATATTTGTGAATGTGGTCTGACCCATTTGTTTACAAGAACAGAACTTTAAGAGTTTTGTTCTGACCTGTGACTGAAGAATTTGCCATTTTTAAAAGTTTGTTGTTTTTGCTTTGCTTTTTAGGAGAGCCAAACAATGGAGAAAAAAAGTTAATGTTACTTTCTCTGGACAAAAAAAGTATAACTTGTGAATTACAAAGCTCCCTGTCATAGCTTGCTTCTTTTGAAGGAGTCTGCTGCTTGCTCTTTACATGTAGTCAAGAGTCCTAAACTGTTCTTTTTAGCAGAATAAAAGATTATTGCAACTGGCAAGTCAATGTTTGTGCAAACTACATGTTTTTGCTTGTAGAAATCTCTTTCCCTGTGGAGACTCAATGGTTTGCATTATCGATGACCGAGAAGATGTTTGGAAGTTTGCCCCTAACCTCATAACTGTGAAGAAGTATGTCTACTTCCCAGGCACAGGTGATGTGAATGCACCCCCAGGCTCCCGGGAATCTCAGACAAGAAGGAAAGGTAGGTGATGTTCTTCTCAATGTGAAATTAACATTTTGATAAGTATTTATGTCTTTATTTTTAATCTCTATAATGACTTATAAAGTCAATATTCACTGGTTTTTTTTTCTTTGTATTTATTTGTTTTTAAATATTCCTGAGGCAATTGGAATGAAAAGCAGAATATTAAAGTTATATTAGGAACTGATGATATAGCTCCATGGTATACTGCTTACCTACCTTCCATGAGGCCCTGGGCTCAGTCCCCAGTACTAGAGGAGGACATGGGAGAGGAGGAGAGGAATATGCTGGTTTCAGTTTTTGCAGGCTAGGTTAGGTTAAAGATACGGTCTGAGTATCTGACTGTGATGCTGCTTCATTTCATCTCAGGCTTTCTTAAGCAATACCACCTATGGATTATATATCCTTATAGGATGTGAGATATAGGATACAGTTGTTTTCCTTGTAAGAACCAGCCCCAAGCAGAGACTAATTCTATTGCCTGTGTAAAGACTGCAGGGAACCGTGTCTGTTAGGTGCACGTGAGCCAAAGTGTCTGAGACATAGTCTATTTATGTAGCCCAAACTCATTGCAACCTGAATACAGAGATCACAGGTGTGCATCACCAAACTCAAAAGTTTTGGATTTAAATTTTTATGATAAATTTTAATTTTGAAATAAAACATTTAGAGGCATGCCATTACTCCTGTAGTCACTGAAGTAGAAAGAGGAGGTAAAACTGCTTTTTAGGGCCTTGTCAATGACCGATAATGGGCTGTAAAGGCAGAAGGTCTGTGCATGGTCATAGACCTGAGCTACTTACTGTCCAGCTCTTGGATCAGAAACTTCATGAGGCCTGAATAAGAGGGTAGACAGTACAGACTATCCAGGAGAAGGGTGCAGTTTAGTTTTGAAAGTTACATGCCAGTAAGTAACTTCTCCTTTTGTATGTATATTTAGTAAATCATTCTACTAAAGGAGCTGACATCTTGGAACAAGCTCTGTCAGTGAAGGATCCCGAGGAAGGCAAACCTGCTCCTGGGGTGGAGCAGAGCAATGGCCTTGGGAAGACCTCCCGGGAGCTCAATGGCGAGACTGTACCAGGAGCTTTTCCCAGTAAAACAGATGAGAAGGATGCCTGGTCCGTCACCCGGGCCAGTCCTGCCAGCGGCTCCAGTGGCCATGAGCTGACAGAAGGTTCAGAGCTCCCGGGGTCTTGTGAATGGGATAGTCGGAGCACAGCCGGAGTGCAGCCTGCCCAGGGAGCCGCCAGCCAGGATCTGGATTTTGACCTGTCCAGTGACAGTGAGAGCAGTGAGAGCAGCAAGTCAGAAGGCCACAAGTCCTCCTGTGCTTCAGATGGGGACAGCGAAGAGAAAAGAGGCCACAAGTCCCCCGCCACCCAGGACAGAACCAGAGCTCCGCAGCAGGCCGTGGCTCTTGACACAAGTGGGGGGAGACCTGCAGCAAGCCCCTTGGGAGAATCTGGGCCTAGCACCCACCCGCATGATAAAGTATCGGACCTAGATACCCAGGAGGAGAGTGAACGGGACAGTCTCTGTGGCCTGGGAAATGGCTGTGTGGACCGGAAGGAGGCTGAAACCGAGTCACAGAACAGTGAGCAGTCCGGTGTCACTGCGGGCGAGTCCCTGGACCAGAGTGTCGGGGAGGAGGAGGAAGAGGACACGGATGACGATGACCATTTGATACACCTCGAGGAAATTCTAGTTCGGGTTCACACCGACTATTATACAAAATATGACAGATACCTCAAGAAGGAGCTTGAGGAAGCTCCAGATATACGGAAAATTGTGCCAGAGCTTAAGAGCAAGGTACTGGCAGATGTGGCTGTGATATTCAGTGGGCTACACCCAACAAACTTCCCCGTGGAGAAGACTCGTGAGCATTATCATGCCACGGCCCTGGGAGCCAAGGTCCTCACTCAGCTGGTGCTGAACCCTGATGCCCCAGACAGGGCCACTCACCTCATTGCAGCACGAGCTGGTATGTGCCACCATTCCTGATCCCACCAGTAGGGACACAGAACTGACAGGTCTCTTTTCAAGGCTAGATCACAATGGACCACTCTATAATCATGACACTTTAAAAACAGGGTGACTGACTAGGGAGATAAGTCAGCAGATGAAGTGTTTGTCAAACAGGTCCTAGGACCTGAGTGGGGATCCCCAGAACCCATGTAAAGCCAGGCTCAGTGGTGCATGTCTATGTCTGTGCTCCTAGAGGATGATACAGACAGAGACAGGAGGATCTCAGAAACTTGTGAGCAGGATAATCTGGTGTAAGCAGACAACAAAGACTCCATCTCAAGGTGGAAATCAGAACCAACACCAAAGTCCTCTGACATCTATATTGTGTGGCACCTGTGCACACAGACACACACTCAAGGTTGATAATTGATTTGGGGTTAAGTTTTGTTTGTTTGAGGGTTTTTTTTTTTTTTTTTTTTTTTTTTTCCTGTACACATTCCACCTGTCTTGGGTCCCTAATATGGTCGGTTACTTTCATGTTTTGCATAACACGGTAACAGATGCTGCTTTAAGAAAGGCTTACAGAAAACAAATAGCTAGTCCGCTATTTTATCTGGTCTTCATATGAGCAACTTACCTTTTCCTTAATAGTGCTCGCCCACGCTATCTAAGCACTGCTTGTCCTGCTGTCTCTCTCCAGTTGTGAGCTAGGGCTTCCGAATGCTTCACCTCCAGGCTCTGCATGGCTGCCCGTTCCCATAGGCTCCCTGGAGGTTGCAGTCTTGTTTGACTCTGGCTTCTCACCATGGTGGCATTTGCTCTGTAGAGCAGTTAGCACAGATTAGTGGGATCAGGCAAACTCTCTACACATCTTTTATCTGAGGAGGGAATGTAGCGTCAGCCTTCCTCAGGAAGGAACAAAAGAGGCTGTCCTTTCAAAGCATCAGCAGCAAAAATACTAGTCAGGTCCCTCTCTGGGGTGTCTGTGTATACACTTGCCCTTGTAGGCACTGCCTAGTGCTTGGTTCACATCTCTCTGTTGCCTGCTTCTGAAGCTCTTTTCTCTGGAAAATTTAGCCGTAGGGACAATGTAGGATGTGATTGACATGTTCTTATCCACCTTTTCCTTTGAAGAGAATGACTTCTTGAAGACACAGTGAGCCAGGGATTTAGTTGGTCATTTCACAGCATAGGGTCACTGAGCTGTGCACAGAATAGCTAGAATACACCAGGACAAGGCAGGATGAGCTGAAGATAGAATGAGGAATCACTTGATGGGTGATCGGGAGCCCTCCGGGGGCCCTTGGCGCACACAGGAAGGACAAAGAGATGAGGGCCAGGCCAGGAGCCTGACTGATAAAGAAGCCCTGGAGTTAAAAGTGATAGGATGCCTGAGTGCAGGGAGAATTGACAGGGCCTCCTGATAGATCTCTTGCTGTGGGTGGTGTCAGAGCCCACATGATAGACAAGCTTTGGAGGGCAGGGCCTCAGGCTGTCTGTGTGGAGATAATGAGGATTAGAAAGTAATTTAGGAGAGGCCACATGAACTAAAAGTACGAGGAATAAACAGAGTTCAGGGGTGTGGGGAAAAAAAAGAAAAGAAAGAAATTTAGGTACAGAAATCCTGTTGGCAGAGGTTCTAACCGTCAGTGGTGAGGAGGATGCTTGTCTGTAAGCTGGTATGCAGCTCCATCCTAAGGAATATATAACCCCCTCTCTGGTACACCAGGACAGGCTATCTGACATGTTGTCTCTACAGGCACAGAGAAGGTGCGCCAGGCACAGGAGTGTAGGCACCTACATGTGGTCAACCCGGACTGGCTGTGGAGCTGTCTGGAGCGCTGGGACAAGGTGGAGGAGCAACTCTTTCCGCTTATAGACGACGATGCCCGGACACACAGGTAGGCTCGCTCCCATCCATATCATCCTACTCCACACTGCCTTTCTTCCCCGAGGTACCCAGATATAAGCAGGCATCTGGGTGTGGCCCCTGTGGTCTTCCCAGGCTGTGCCAGCACTTTCTGTGGGCTCCGTTCTACTTTATATCCAGCAGTGTTTTCAGGTGGGAAACTTAGTTCTAGCTGGGTCCAGTGAGGAGAGCCTTATTGATGGAGGGTGTCCATCCAAGATCTATGACATATTAGTTACTTGTCCTGATGCTGTGACACAGTATCCTGACAAATAATTTAAAGGAGGAAAGAGCCCGTTCTGTCATGGTAGGGATTTGGTCTCAGCAGTTTCAGTGTTTTAGAAAGAAAGAATGATAAATGCTGGTGCTTATCTAGCTTTCTCCTTTCTGGGTAGTGAGGGACCCAAGCCTAGAGAATTCAGAGATGGTGCCCCACATACCTTTAGGGTGAGTCTTCTCTACTCACTTAACTTAGAATAGTCCTTCACAGGCATGGCCAGAGGCTTCTCTTAGGTGGTTGTAGATCTGTCAAGGTAGTCAGTATTAACATTACAAATACCACCTAACTTCCAAGGCTACAATGCTCCTGAGAGGGAGTCTGTTCTTTCCACCGTGGTGTCGCATCTCCTCTGTGAACAACATCCAGAGAAGCATCACATCTGGCTTTTCTTTTAGTACAATTCAATGTGAGATTTAGTAGTACATTCATCAAATATACATTGTGTATATTTCTTCAGAGCTCATATTATATAAATTATATAAAGGAACCAAAGGAAGGGTGATGGGATGAGGGCCATGGAGCAGATCTGCAGAATTACTCCAAGAGAGAAGTATATGGAAAATGGAACTTTCCATCTTTTATGTATTTGTGATGAGAAACCTTGTTATTGTAGGCAAGTGGCAGTCAGTTTATGTTTAGAGTAGCTCTGGTCATTATCAGCTCAAGCAGATGTCAAAGCATGAAGTACAAAGAACTGAGATTGTCCTGCTGAGGTAAAGGCTTCCTTCAGCTCCTCCAGGCGGTCCCTGATGGGCAGGCTTGGTGATGCTGGTGGCTGAGCACCATTTTGCTTTTACACATAGTGATCTAGAATTGAAGACGTGTTTCATTTGGAGCCTAGCCTAGCCAGCAGTTTCTGGTTGTCCCTGGCACATATTGCCACAGTCCTGTATCCACATCCTGAACTTTCTTGTGCCTCTTTCATCTTGTGTCCCTGGGCCATGTGTTACTTATAATACTGTTCATGCCCTTACTCTCTTTCCACAGGGGTAATAGCCCTGCAGCCTTTCCGGACAGACAGAGTGTGCTCCCAACAGCCTTGTTCCACCCAACACCCATCCATTCCAAGGCCCATCCTGGCCCCGAGGTTCGGATCTATGACTCCAACACAGGCAAGCTCATCCGAATGGGCACCCAAGGCCCTGCACCAGCTCCCTCCAGTGCCCCTCTTATCCATGGGGAGCCTTCTTCCTTCAGGTATGTTGTGGCACATGGAAACTTCCTTTGCTGAAAAAATAGTCATTGGAAGCGTTTTTAGTTTTTAGATGGTTGTGTTGGACCATGCTGTAGACAAGAGACATTTGAGGTTATGTCCAGTCTTGAGTGTATGTTGAGCTGCCTGCCTAACAATGGTGGTTTCCAGCACTTGTACTGGACTCTTCTGTTTATCCTGCCCAGTCTTGGGTCACAAAACCAAAAGTAGAGGAACCCTTGCTTTAGTTCTCCAATATCCTATATAAGTCATATGTCTCTACAGAGTGCTCAGTGCTGGCAGGGTACTCAAGAGTATCTGGGGAGCCCAGCAGATGAGGGTCCCATGGGGTGCTCTGATCTCCCTCCCAGATCTGTCCTCAGATCTGTCTTGCAGGCAGCAGTCCTGACCACTTGGACTCTTGCACGTATTGAGAGAAGATACTTTGTCAAAAGCTATGTGAGAACACCGAGTAGTTTAAAAGTTATTTGTTGGTTGGATTGGTGATGCCTCCAAAGTGACAGAGCCTTACTACCCTCTGCTTTCTCTGTGCAGTTTCAGTCACCCCCATCCCTGTGATCCTCTCATACCACATTCTGATAGTTTAAATAAGGAGCCTAGAGGTTTGGGGCAGTAGATACAGCTTGCAGACAGCATGCGGTCACCTGCCCATTCCCTGTGCTCCTCCAGGAGCACTGAGATCATCATCTGTGGTAACTGCCCTTTGTAGTCAAGAGCCCAGAACTACCCTGGTGTTAGTTCTGCTGGGATTGCAGTGGGCTCTGGCGGCCTGAGCAGTGTTGTGTTTTCAGCAGAGTAGTTTAGGGCTGAGCAAGAACTTAGTGCTATGTGGCCCAGTCTCAGTGACACATGGACAATAGGAAGCAGGATTGACGCAAACTGAAAAGACAAGGTATTTGTTCAAGACTGGTGGGAAGGGGCTCTCTCTGCTTCTTCAGTGCACCTTGAGTGTACCTACCGCTTTGCAGTTCAAAACAGAAAGTATCATCATTAGTAAACTTGTTTTTTTTCCAATTAGTCACTCACATGCTGGAATGTATCCACTTGCTACTGCTTCTAGTCTGTACCATCACATTACCAAAGTAGGATCACTGAGTTCAAGGTTATGAATATTTTTAACTATAGTACAGCATAGCAGCTGTTTTGATAAAACGTACTACACTTTACCCTGACACCCAGAAGAGTAGACCTGTATGCTCTGATGAGGTGTTCTTGCTGGACATATCCAGTGAGCTGTCCTGGGAAGCTAATGGGTAGCAAGAGCTTTGGGAAGGCAGCCTAGCCTCTCTGTGGATGTGGGCTCACTATCAGAGTATACTTCAGCAAACTGCCTTTTTACATCCTTTTCCATCCATTTTTCTACTGAGTTGTTCTTTTGAGGGGGGTGTCAGGGATTGGTTTGTCTTGTGAAGGTTTGTCAAGTAAAAATTTAGGACACCTCTATATGCTTACAGGAAAGATGCTTTGATTACCATCCTGCCACAGTGTCCCTACCTGTGCATGACCTCATTTTTTGAGTGGGATAGAGTAGTAGGTATTTTCCTCTTGTAGCAGGCACCTGTGACTCAGACATTTGTTCACTATCTATGAAATTAAGTTCAGTATTGATTTGCTAAACATTGTTTTTCTGGAAGTTCAGTCTGAGCCTCCTTTTAGATTCTGTTGCGATTTATACCATTTGGCAAATTTCCCACACTCTGTTGAGTGTCACCTGGTCCCAGAATTACAGGAACAGCAGGAGTTTCAGGACCTCCTGTCACAGCCATAGCCGAGCTTGCAGAGCCTCGCAGGTGTGAGGTGTAGAGGTCTGGGTTCGGCTCGGGGCACTGTATATACTCTACTGTCCTAAGGGGAAACATTTACTCTTTTGTCAAAGTGTCTTTTAAAATGGTGAGGCTATCCTCATTTTTGACGTCTTGGTTTGAAAATAAAGAGAGTGAATATTGAAGGGTGCAGCTGGGGTGGGGGTGTGCTGTACTTCTAGAATCCACATACATGATGACCACAGTGGTATGCATCTGCAGTCACAATACTGGGCAGGTGGAGACAGGCAGATACCTGAAGTTCAGTAATGAGCCAGCCTGTTGAATCAGTTAAAGGCCTTGTCTCAGATATGTAAAGTGAGATTGATTGAGAAAACACATGATAGCAAACTCTGGCCTACACACATGCACATATTTGTACAAACATGTTCATAGACATCACATCAAAGTGGAAAAAATACTGTTACCTCAGATGGGCAGCAGTAATACCTCTATTCACTACTTATATCTGCCATGTCACTGCTTTCTGCTTCTATGACAACACAGCATGATGGAGGAGAGCCAGAGGGCACAAGGCACTCCAAACACTGCAAAAGGTTGAAAGCTGGAAGCCAAGGTGGGGTGGGGATGTTCTAAAGAATCTTCCAGCAAAGCTCCATAGCAGAGAGTGTTCTGCCATAGAAAAGGTAAAATCACATGGTACAAAACAAGTATAAAAAAAAGTAAAACCACATGATACCAAAAAGCTCAAAACCAGGTGAGATACCATGGAACTGTTGGCTATAGGTCTGTGCATGTCCTTCATGTGGGACACAGATGAACCCAGCTGCAAGTCAGGGCAAGTGTAGTCTCAGGACTGAGCTAGATACTTGGAGCCCAGGTGGTCAGTGCATGTGTAAGTGGGTGATCTCAAGGGGAGACTCTGTGGCAGTGGAGAGATTAAACATTCAGCTTGTAGGGATTGGGTTGTGTAATGAACACTGGCCCCTACACATCACTAAGTACAGAGGTTTTATTCCAGTGCTGCCAGTTCATTCAAGCACGAAGTGTGCTTGTGTTTCACTGAGGATGTTTATGTGGGCTCAGCATTTGGTTGAGCTCTGGTAATGTTTACTGAGAGTGCATCTTCGTTAGGAGCTGTGCCCTAGAAGTAAAAGCAGCAGCTGAGGGCAATGGAGTGGGTGGGGCACAAGATTTGGGAGCAGCTCTGATGGCCAGCTGGCTCTGGCTTATTATCCACTCTGGTGTGACTCTGAGTGCTATGCTGAGGCCAGAACGACTGTGCTTCTAAGCTGAAAAGACACAGTGGGGAGTTGAGGCCAGCACAGCATCTAGGATTTGAGAAACGAAGCGAGAGAGGGAGGCCCAGAAGAAGCCGGTTGATTACAGACTACCTTTTTATTCTGGGGTTCTTAGTCCTTCCAGATCTTCTCCCAGCAATGTCTGTGGAAGGAATGTGCGTGGTCAGCCCAGAGAGGCAGATGGGTATGGGCAGGGGGTGAGAGGATGGAGGGAGAACTCTGGCAGAATTCAGGGAACGTGTGGGCTTTTTCCGGGGTAGTAGAGGCTGGGCACACCCACTGTAAAACTATGGAGCCACCCTCCGGAAGTTCTGTGGAGGACACTTCCCATAGGTATAGTAGATTAACCACTGGTCCTACGTGCAGGTCAGAGGTTGGGGTCGGGTTTTGAAGTTCTAGGTCTCAATCTTTCTAGGCACCAGCCCTCTTCTGAAGCCTTCTCACTCCTCAGTGGACACTCCAGGGTTTTGACTTTTGTGTCAGGAATTGGGAACACCCTAAGATTTCCCCTTTGAGCAGAGACTCTGGTCACCGGTGCACATTTCTGTTGCTGTCTGTTCTGCAGTATTATTATAACCTGATAAGGGGCAAGAAGGAGCTGTGATTGAAGGCTATTTCTGAAATTCAGTTTCTAAATTGCAGTTGGACAGCAGTGCTTCCAGAATTTAAAGCAGCCGCAAAGTCAGTATGTGCTGGTGTGCACCTGCGCAACACCTGTGCAGTCTGCTTTCCACGCTGCGGAAACCAACTCAGCTTCTCATTTATTTTTCCTTAAGTAAAAAGCAAAGGCACCTTGTCTTAAGGTGAGTACAGTGTTAGGTACAATATTGCTTTTTTAATTATTTGGCTTTGTTTGAAGTGTGTGTCAGTAGACTAGGGATATCCAAGACAAGTGAAAAGTCATTAAGTGTTGTCTGAAAAATAATTTGAGTGTGGTAGGCTGAGCTTCAAATAGTTTTTAATACAGCAGCAGAGAAAGCGGGTTCTGAATTGTGAAGCTGCCTCATGCAGCTGCAGGAGCTGCCGTCTAGCAGTGCATGCCGAGGAGGTGACTTTGGAGATGCTTTCTTCTTTTGAACCTGGAAGTGTCCTGTGCACTCAGGTGTCAGTCTACCCTGGTATTAGAGGATGGTAATGAGTCATCAGCTGTGTTGGTTATAGAATGGCTTTGTCTACCTGCACTGACACTTCATCTCAGCCTAGTTCACTTTGGAAGTTGCCAGGTAACCTGTCAAGTACCATACTCCTGCTGTCTGCACGGGAAACTTAAAATATGGCAAGGTCAACAGGTGTCAGAACTACTTATTCAGGACCCTGACCGTGTCATGAGGACACATGGAATCCCTGTCCCTTACTCTTCCCTGCTGGATGTCTGAGGAGCAGGAACATCCAAATGCCGAAGAATACTCTCCATGTGGGTGTTTGTGTCTGCTGAAGACGGTAGCTGAGGGATTTGATCCCACTTTGACCGAGCCACTCTTCCAGACTCCTTTGCTTAGTGAGGTAGTCAGCATGCTTTTCCCTACAACACCATGTGGGCTGCTCCCTTCTGTTTCAGTTTGAGACTTCCTTCCCGTCCTTGTTGGACTTTGCTTCCTTTTTGCCGAGTCTCGTGTGAGCCACTGAACAAGTAAGTGTGCTCTGGTTTAGCTGTCCATGCTGGTGACTGGCACCTGGTGACTTCCTCCTTTGGAGTCATAGCCACCACAGTTCCAGACATCCTTGGGTGTAGTGAGTCCTCGGACTCATCCCAGAGTAGTGGAATGGACCACTATTCTAGCCATCCTACATCTGTTGTGTAGCTCCAGCTTTGTCCATCCTGTGCCCCTGTGCCTGCTGCTCTTCTGGGAACTCAGCCTTGTTACCTCCATGAGAGTGACAGCTAGCCTCATGCTGGGCCCCGGATTCTATGCAGACCCATTGTGACAGGTCGCTTGGCAACAGCATCAGACACTATCCTTGATGATCATTGTCACTCAGGCTGTGAAGTTGTAAGTTTTGCTTGGTGGTTATTAGTGCAGTGGAGTTTCCCAGACATATCACTAAGTGATGTCAGAGACACCTGCAGGCACTTGATGATACTCAAGCACTGTAAATGTGTGGCTTGAGAGCAGGCTCTGTCCAGTTGATAGGTGTTGGCCATCTGATCCCACCTTAACTCAGGGTGTCTGAAGCAAGGGCAGGTACGGGTCCCCACTGGCCATATGAAGAGGTGGACTCCTCATCCTGACTGAACTAGCCAAGATGACAGAGATCCCATCTGGACCAAACATGGCTCTGCGGGACACTAAGCTATGAACGTTCATTGACTATGCTTACTCTTCGGTGAAATGACTGTCTTTGCCCATTGTCTAATTGATGTTTGGTTATTACTGTAAACATGTAAGTCTTCGTATGTTTTCACTTAAATGCGCATTTTCTCATCCACTGTAGTTTGTCTTTTTACCTTTCATGGGCCTTTGATGGAATGATAAATAGCTTTTACTTTGTGAATTTTGTGTCGCTCTACTGACCAACTTTTATGAATTGTGTTTCATTGTTGTTCATTACTGATAGCCCAACCCTCAGAGTTCTCTGATGTTTTATTCTAACCATTTGCATATACTAAAATGTGATCTGTTTTCAGCCAGGTTTAGGTTTTTGGCAAGTCGGGGTATGTGGGGATGAACTCATACACAAATGCCGAAGGACATTGTCATAGCATCCTCATTTGCTCCTAACCTTATAGTTTAAGACGAGTCTCTGAGCATGAGCTCACCAAGTTAGTAAGCAGACTGACCAGTGAATTCCAGAGATCTGCCCGTCTGCCTCTCCAGCACTGGGACTAAAGAAGCATGTGTGGGTGTGCCAGGCTTTTACAGGGGTTCTGAGGATTCCAGTTCACGTATTTATGCTTATATGACAGACACTTTAATGTGCCATCCTCCTGAGTCACCTTGTATAGAAGTGTGAGAGCTCTTTCTCAACCCCTCCTACTCCAAAGGTGGCTGAGGATATGTATGGGGGGATTGATTGGTTAGCACTTTGAGAGTCTCATCCCCGTGTGACTTGAGACATGGCTATCCTGCCAGAGCTTCTGTGTGGGATTACAGATGTGCGTCTCTACACCTCACTAAGCTCCTGGATTTTCTTGCTTCAGTCTTTTTAATGAAATGACTTTTCTCCCTTGACCTTCATTTGCAGTTGTCTATTTCCTAGTTCTGTCTGTTCCACTGACCTGAGGACTCAGCCCTTTTCCCTCAGTCTTGAGTGGAGTATTGTCTTGTTGGTAGGTTGTTGAGAGCGTGGGCTTTGGTGCATCCTCCTTGTCACACTGGGGAGGGTTCCTCCTTCCTCTCTCTCACACAGTTTCCTTACTGGTGGCTGTTTTGAATGATTGTGTATATTGACTAATATGAACATGTAGTTTTCTTCTTGACCTGCTTCTACATGGGTAGTTAGCCTTCTTTGTCTCTTTTTTAACATTTGTGCACTTATTTTTTAGAGGGCAGGTGTTTGTGCTTTTGAGACATGCATGGAACAGTATGCAGGGACAAGACAACTACAGGAGTGGTTCTTTCTTTCACTTGTAGGCCCGAGAATCAAACCCAAAACTCAGGTCAGAGGTCAGCAAGCTTGGCAGCAAGTACCTCCATTGAGAGCATCTCCCTGGCCCATTAATTGGTTTAAAATAAAACAGCAACAAAAAATTCTTTGAACTCTTGGAGTGGAGCCATGTTAAAGGTTTGTATATGTTGGCAGGCACACCAGCCATGAGTCTGTGATGTATGTCCCACTCTATGAATTTCCATGTGCCCAGTGACTTGCTTCACAAGATAGGTCAAGTGTGTTCTCTCCCCTTCTTTCATGAACCTGCAGAGAGCTGGTGCCACACCTCTGAACCAACTGACACTGAGGTAGCCCTCTGCCCTGATACCAAAAATCTTAACTTTTCTGCATGTCAGTCTTTCTGGGACCTCGTTCTAAAAACTAGTTATTTGCACTTGGGAAGTAGAGAGACAAAAGGACCAGAAGTTCAAAGTCGTCCTAAGGCTGGCTTAGACGGTGTGATATTCTGTATCAAAACCAAAACAAACAGCAGGCATTTTATTTATTGACTTGAGGTTTTTCCTTGTGCTCAGCGCCATGGTTTCTGTTCTTGATCATCTTTCTCCTGCTTGTTTGCTTATACTTTGCTGCAGCAGTTGGATGTGGTCTAGGAGTCTCCTTCAGAGAAGGGTTTTCTCTAGAGCCTCACTTACTCTGTCCTGTATGTGTTTCCTGCCCCATTCCTCCCCATGAGAGGTCCATGCGGGCTCCTTGTTCCCTTGGCCTGAAGTAGTCTTGACTTAGCTCCATTCCTGATAGTTCTGTTCCAGTACAAGGGTCCCAATTCTGTTTGATGGCCTGGAAACATCTGGTCCCTCCTGGTCTCTGAATCTGATAGGCAAGCTCTACTGTTGGCTTTCCTTTTCCCTGTGGGAATAGGTAAGGCGTTTTTCTTCACACTGCTTCTAAGGTACTTTTTCTTGGACTTTAATTGTCCACTGTGTGGGCTGGTATGGATTTTGAGACTCTGAAGTAAAGGATTCACTCAGCCTCTTAGATTAGAAGGTTTACATCTTATGCTGGGTTAGGGATATTTCCAGCTATTGCTGTCTGGACTCATCTCTGCCTCTTTGGGAATCTGAACCTTTCTTTCCCTCTTACCTGAGTCCTCAAAGCTGCACTCACCTTTTCCTCTCCAGTTTTCTGTGTTTTCTGTCTGTCCAGACAAGGTGATTCTGAGTCTGCTGACTTCCCCCCTTTGACCTTGCTGCCAAGCCCACCTGTGTTTGTTTTGTTGCGCTTTTCATCTAGACGCCTGCACTCCTTTCCATCTTCTAGTCTTTGCCAAGGCTTTCTTTTTCTCTTCCTCCTCCTCTTCAGTCTTTTTCAGATATCTTTGTAATTGAAGGCTAAGTCTTTTTGTTGTGGATGCTTTAAAAATCTTTAAAAGATAAATGTCATCTCAGAGTTGACAACCTCTGTCAGTTGACCTTTCCATCAGTTGGAAGTCTTCCTGGTTCCTGTACAAAAGGAATTCAGATTGAAGCCTGGTCACTTTCTGTCACGTTAAGCATCTGGTCTGGTTCATCCTCCTGTTTAGCTGACAGGGTATTGAAGTGGGGCCTCCTCCCTGTCTCCTGTGGTCACTGAGGCTAAGGCACCAAAGCTGGGCGGGCAGCACTGGGTCTTTGTCTGGTTTGGTGAGAGTAGAAACGTTATTGTCTAAAGACAGACCATCAACTCATTTTAATAGAACATTAAATCATTGCTAACGTGTTTTATTTTAAATAAAAAGTTACTTCAAATTGAGAAGGATATAGAGGAAGTATTCATTTTTATGATTCTGTCATACTTTCCTTTTTTGATGGTGGTTCTTGGAGTAACTGGTTTTGCCCTAGGAGAGCAGGAGCTCCCAGGTGCTCCATGCGGTCGGTCCTTGGGAGCTTTAGTATGCTCTGATCTGTATGTAATGCACAGGTCAAAGAAGGGGTTTTGCATTTTTCTTGCACCTAAACCTATCACCCTTTCAGACTCTCTTGGTACCATCAGATCCAAGATGACTGTAAGCTAGGCATGGCCTTGGCAGCGTTGACCTTTGAAAATCAACACTCAGCTTTAGAAGAGAGGGCTTTCCTTTTCTTAACTTCAAACTTGCTTGAAATATTAGACAACCTTAAAAGAAGCAGGGTACACTTAATTTTGGTAAAAGAAAAATTTACACAAGCTTTTTTCTGTTTATCTTCAGAGCTATGGGTGTTGGTAGCAAACAGTGGTGGCTATAAATGTGATCATTTGGGTGTCTGGGATTCTACTGCTGTCCCTGAATAGAAAGCATAGCCAGGAAGAAGCTTTAAGTACTTGGTACTCCACATTAGATAGTAGCAACTTGTGGCAGCAGATGGCGCCCCGGTGTTAACAGTTCTCCAGCAAGCCTCAGGTGTCTGGGCCCTTGATGTTAAAGTGTTTATAAGGTTTACTAGTGAACAGAACTTCAGTGGAGGCCTAAATACCAGGATTCCCTAGCCCTTGACAGTGCACAGGCCTGAGGCGGCTTAGATGTACAGTAAAGTTTTGCAGCACCCAGGCCCATGGCTTCTCTGCTCTAGCTCTTGAGTCTTCTGTTTGTCAGCCTCGGTCGGTTCTCCCCATGTTTTTGTCCCAGCTGTTGTGAGCTCTTCAGCTATGGACCCTGACACTTTGGCAGCTCTATGTACCACTGCCACTCTGCTGCCTCTAATATGACTTTGGCTCCGCTGTCTCTGCTGCTTTCTTCATCTTGCCACTTAGCCTACTCTATTAAAAGTAAGCACATAAGGATGAAAGAGAAGCCTAATGCTGCAGAACTAGGAGAGACATCACAGGAGAGCAATTGCCTGTCTAGCTTACCAAGTGAGTCAATCAGCCTGTCCTACAGAGCCAGAGGATGGGGTTTCCATGATACTTACAGCATTGCCCTTTGGTGCCAATCAAAGGCAAGTCTCTAGTAGGCCACCAGGGGAAGTGGTGTCCCTTTAGTCTAGGTGGAAATTGATTCAGGGTCATCTAGAGCTTGCCAAGGCTTAGTATATCATAGCAAAAACTCTGGTTCAGAAGGTTTGAACCAGCCCTCTGGAGGCAAGCAGCTGAGATTGCTGTGTAGCTTTCCTGTAGAGTCCATGGATGTTTGAGAAGGGGCGTTGCTGCATAAAGATAGCTCTGCTGTCTGTGTGAGGCAACCAGAACAACAAAGGAAAGTCCTCTCACCTCAGTCCCAATTCTTTACTTATTTACAAGGAAATATCATCAGAAGTGTTGACTGTAGCAAATTTATCAATACTAACAGGGGTACTTTATTGTTTTTTTAAGAATCACCTCATATGTCTCGTAAAGACAATATTGGGCCTTGACCACACACATCCTGATCATACTTTTCTGCTGAGCTGTTTGTTTGTAGTCAAACGGAATTTTGCCAAGGATATGACCATAGAGTCTTAACTTTAGAAATGCAGAAATTGCACTTTTTACATTTCTAGGTAGAAAATCTTTTGCCCTCATTAGATAATATTTGAGTAGCCTAATTAATACAGGTGCTTTTTAAACTTGTGGCTTTGAGTGAATGTCCTCTTATTCTTTTTTATTACATCTTAATGTACACACATACTCATATACAAGTATCTGTGTGAGTGTGCATATGCTGTGACATTCTCGTGGAGGTCGGAGGACTTGCAGGAGTCGGTTCTTTCTTCTACCTTGTGGGTCCTCGGGATCCAATTCAAGTGGTCAGGCTTGGCTGCAAGTATTAGCTATGCCGTCTTGCTAGGCCCCACATTTTTGTTGGTGGTAGTGGGGTCTTTTCAGTGTCAGTGGCCAGCCTGGGACCCAGTAGGCAGCGATACTCTTCTTGGCCCATTCCTTTACCTGGGGAAAGACTGTTATAGAGACAGCTAGCTGTCTTACTCTGTAGCAGCAGTGGACCTCTGACTCAACAGTTTTCCTGCTTCAGCCTTTCAAGTCCTAGAATGTGCATTATAAGCCACTGTGCCTGGTACACCTTAAATTTTGACACAAACTTAAACATGCATAAAGTATATTCAGTGAAGTCTGGCACACCTAGATGTACAGTGTACACAGATCCTGTTTGAACACAGCTGCAATTTTTGCCAGTAAGAATACCAGCTTTATGTTAGCATGTTGGAGGTCAGAGATATGAAGTGTCTTTGAGGCTCGAGCTTGTTCTTTGCAGCTGATTGGTTACTGTAGTACTTAATGAAGCTGTGCACAAGTTATTTAATGTTTCTTTCCTGACCCTTGTAAGCAGATAATTCCACTAGTTGATATCCTTCTCTTAGTTCACTATTCCTGCTTAGGTCTGTTTTGTCCTCTAAATAGAAGGTAAATGTCATTTTTGTTTTCTTTTGTCTTGTGATTCTTTTGACAATTCAAGAATAAATAACATTTCCCGATGATTTTTAGCAAACCACTTGTCTCAGTTTATCAAAGTTTTGTGCTCAGGTCAAGTCAGGTGATGCTCCATGGACAGGGTGGATTCTCCGTAAAGGAGGTGAGTGTGAGCCCCCAGAAGGCCAAGGACATGGCTCAGGAAGAGATGTTGGTATGCTAAACAAGCAGAGATAGCAGGTGGGCACAGTGACACCTCATCTTCCCACAAATGTTCTCCATGTGTCGCCTAGTCCAAGAGTCAGGTTTCTACAGAGCTGGAAAGGTGCTATACAACTGCTTTCCTCACACAGGACTGTGAAATTCCTTTCAGAGCTGTTCAGCCACATCAGCAGCAGATGTTTGGTGAAGAGCTGCCAGAAGCTCAAGATGGAGAGCAGCCTGGCCCTGCTAGAAGAAAGCGACAGCCCAGTATGTCAGAGACAATGCCGCTGTACACTCTCTGTAAGGAGGACTTAGAGAGTATGGACAAAGAGGTGAGAATGGATGCAGGTCCCAGGTCCTAGAGGCTGATGTGTAGCAGCATGTCACAGATTTAGTGGCCTCCCATGCAGAATAGGTGTAGGTGTTGTGAGCCTGCACCTGCTTTCCTATTAAAGGGGATTTGTAGCCAAATGAAATGATGGACTCAAGTGTTTGGCAACAAGAACACTTAAGCCCCCACTGCCAGAGCTTTATGATAATGTCTGCAGACATTCCAGATTGTCCTTACAAGGGGGTGCAGGGGACACAAGCGCTTTCCAGGCTGCCCTGCTAAGGGAACGGTCCAGACAGAAAGTTGATGGGACTCAGGAGAAGAAAACCTAAAATAGATTGCATTCAGTTGAACTTAGATTTTAAATACATGAACTCAGACAAATTAACACTAGTTTCTTTGTCATTTTTATACCATAGTTTTAACATAAGTGATGAGCCTTTTCAAGTGCTCTGTTTAGGGAACTGAATACCAGCACTATAAGATATGTTTTGGTTACAACCTAAATACAGGGTGTATGTGCGTTAGAACTAAAGCAAAACTGACCGGTGGGTTAGTTGTTTGTATTTTAGACTCATGTTTGTATAGAAGCCCTGGCTCAGCCCTGAGTATCCCTTTGTCCCCCTCGGCTCTCACAGCAACTTTTGTTGTGTCCATCTACAGACTGGGGGGAGGGACCAGTCTAAGAGAAGAGGCTCAGGTCAAGTGGGCAAAAGCTGCCTCTTCACTTTTCCTGCTGCCACAGCTGAGCCCAGTCTACTTGGCGTGCTGTGCTGTGCTGTGCTGTGCTGTGCTGTGCTGTGCTGTGCTGTGCTGTGCTGTGCTGTGCTGTGCTGTGCGGACAGGGATGCTCCCTTTCCATTGATCATGCAGCAGAGAGTGCTCAGGGAAGAAAACATGGTTTTCATTTGTTTTTAGCAAAAGCAAGAAAATGCAAACATAGTTTTCAAGGTGGAATTGTATCGGCAACTCAGATTTTCTCTCAGATGATAACTTGCTTTCTGAGATCTTTACCATGTCTGTGTCTTTGAACATTAACTGTTTCATTTCATGGAAAGGTTTTTAGGCTGCTGTCTCCTTGTCCTCAGAGTCAGATGCCTCTGATCTAGAACAGTGCCTGCTCTGGCTCACTACCCTGGTCTGTTTCACAGGCTCTGTCTCACATGTTCTTGTTTGACACAACTTGGCCAAACTTTTGATTTTCATTCACTTGATGTCAAAAGACCTCAAGTTATCATGTGAAACAGTAGCTTTTACTTACTCCAGAATCTTATCTTTTTGGCAATTAAAAGCCAGCCTTAACCCCAGCCTCTGTTACTCAGAAGTGTGCTGCTAGGGAGGAGGGCTGGCACTAGGGCCTCACTTGCATGGATGCTTGCTAAGGTGAGAAGAAGAAGAACAGAAGCTTCTGAGCCCTCAGCACCCTGCACAGGCTTTGTTCATTCCTGGGTCCTGGGTCCTGGGTCCTGGGCACAGAAGAAAAAACATCCCTGTCCTCCAACAAAGATAGCAACCAAGCTTCCCCATACTTAGGCATAAGGGAAATAAATGTTCTTGTGTTTTGAGTGCCATGGACCCAGGTCACCATGGGCTCTTTTTTCAGTCTTGGGAGGAGAGGGGGAATATAGTCACATGAGATGGAAGCACCAAGCTGTTCTCACATGCCTGTAGCCAATAGGATCTCCCTGAAATGTTCACATCCATTTAGTGTTGACATGCCACATAGATGCTTAGGTTGAACTCTGTTCTCTCTCAGGGTCTGTCCTGTCAATCGTCTCTGCTCACTCCAGTGAAACCACAGACACAAGGACCAGAGCAGGGGGAGGGGATTCAGAACTCGGGCTCTCTCTGCCAGAAACACACAATCACATCCCTCCCTGTGGCTACCTGGGGTATTGCTTTGGGTGAATTGGAGCAGGATTTTTTACCTGAGAAATTTTTAACCTAGTTTATAAAATAGGTATAAAAATTAAACATTGATTTGTTGTAAATCATGAGGAAATTTATTTTAAAACAATTCTTTGATATACACATAATCTGTTCAGTTACTAAGGAAGAAAGTAAGCTTGCATACTAATAAGCTGAATATGCTTACTTGAAGAATTTCATGAATACATATGTTTCCATGCCTGTGGAGGCCAGATGACAACCTTGGACATTGTCCATACAGTCCTGTCCCTTGGTTTTGAGACAGGGTCTTTTACCAAGTAGGCTGGCTGGCTGGCTGGCTGGCTGGCCGGCTGGCCCTGTGAGTCCACCCCTCACCCCTCTGCCTACAGTACTAAGCTATAAACGTGTACCACTATGCCTGTCTTCTTTATTAAGCTGTAGGGATTTCATTCAGATCTTCAGGTCCTCATGCTTGCCTAACAAAGGCTTTACCAATCAACTGTGGCCCCAGCATTGTTTGTCTTTATTGAATATTTGATACTGCAGAATATGGAGCGTCTTCAACTTTGTTTTCATATTAGTTGATATTTTGGCTTTTTAGTCATCAATTCTGAGAATGCCATTTTACCAAAACAAACACACAGATACAAAGAGGAAAAAAAATATATAAAATGGCAGTAATATGCTTAGGGCTATTTCAAAAGTTTGGGGGAAATTATGTGCTAATCCCAAACCAAAGTTTATTTGATGATTTTTTTTTTTTAATGAAGTCAAGTCAGCAACTCAAACACCATTTTTAAAAGTCAACATTCTAATACAATATAATTATACAAGGTACACTAATTTCTTATGTTTTCTAATGATAGAAAAAGTATTTTTTGTTTTCTGTAACAGTTCTTTGTGTAAGTGCAGAAAACTGTCTGCACAGCATCAGTACTGTAATTCAGTTCAAGTCTGAGTTGGGGCATTTCAGGCAGCATTCATTGGTGTGTTTAGTGGCAGGGTACAAAAATGTGTGTGAGTGTGTGTATAGCTCTGCTGGTTAGTGCTGTCAACTTGACACAACCCAGAATCACCTAGGCAGACAGTGAATCTTAGGAGGAATGGCCTTGGCCAGGTTGGCCTGTGGGCGGGTCTGCACGGGAACCCTGAATGTGTCAGGGCAGCACTGGGCTGGCTCTTGAATGGTGAGAGTGAAGGAAGCCAAGCATAGTGTAGGGCAGCAGGCAACACAGGTGCACTCGTTTGTCTGCCCTTTGCTAGGTGACTGGCCACTTCACCCTCTGCCGCCTTGACTTCCCCAGACAAGCCCTCCCTCCCTGTTCAGTGGCTTTAGTCGGGTGTTTCTTTCAGAGCAGCAGAAATGAGACTAGAACAGAAATTGTCACTAGAGAAGTGGGTTTGCTGCTGCCGTGAACTTGACCATGTACCTTTTTGTGCCTTATACTTTTTATTGGAAGATTGTGGAGGATTTTGGGACTTTGGGCCAGAAAAGCTTTTGAGTGCTTAGAGCTTAATATAGGACTTTCTGGTAGAAGCACAGAAGAAAAGATTGCTAAAAGTAACGCAGACAATGGAGGAACGGTTCAGAGGGGAGCCAGGGTTTTTGTCCTTAACTCAGTTGGGGCTATTTGTGGATATATGTGCCTGGAGCTGGAGAAGTGGCTGTGATCGCCCAAGAGCTCAGCACTGCTGAGGTGAAGCCTTCCAGGCCTCACTGGGATGGACAGTAGGAACATGTTTCCTCAAGGTCAGCACACAGAAACTGCCATGAGCCAGGTTGCATCTTGCTTCCAGCAGAACTTGACAGTGTATGAGCATTGTCCACATAGTGCTGATTTTGAAGACACAAAAGATGCAAGATTGAGAGAGCCATAGGCTGAGGCCTAGTACCTTGTGGCAGGATCACAGTGCCTGTGGAGAGGTCCTGCTTAGGGAGAAAGACTCCGAAATGAGCACTGCTTTCCCTTCTTCCCACCGTGTTTCCTCTCCCCGAGCTGGTGAGCAGGATCCCCACCCTTGTCACCCTCTCATCCTGGCTGGCTTCACAGTGGGTTCTGGTGACTTCTTGCCCCAAGCCCAAATACCAAATGGAGGCTCCGGTGCCTCCTCTAGGAGCAGGGAAAGCCAGTGCTGTAGCACAGTACTGACCGTGTCATTCTCTGTCCAGAACCACAAAGTAGTTCTTCATGACCTAGAAAGCAAATTAGACATGGGGCAGGCCAAGAAAGGTCCAGCAGAAGCGTGCCAACTTAATAAAAATCAACACTGTACTTCAGTCTTAGCTGCTTTGTCATCCTGTGGATATTTTTAGAAACATGTGGAAGACAAAGATTCTTGGTTTCTAGTGGAGTTCCCAGGGCAGAATACCAGGGAGGAGTCAGGACTACCTGCAGGCTGGTTTTCTATATAGAAACAAGCAGGCTTGGAGGATGTGGGCTGCTCCATCATAGGTAACTAGGTTAACTAGACTATACAGGCCTTATCACTAATTAACTGCTCTAATAGTTAACTTGTTTTGTACAGTCCAGAGAACAATCTGTGATAGGCATACTTCTAACTTTGAATGCTTTAAGTACAAAGCAGGAAAAGAAAAATAAATATCTCCTAGGAGATAGAGAGCAGCGATAGTTAACCATCTAGCATAAATGACTGGAATAGCCTGGTTGAGAGAGCAGACAAAAGATAATATCACCAAAACGGGGCCTTATAAACATGTAGCAGAAATCAACTGGGGAGCCCCTTGGAGGCAGCCAGGCAGAAGTCCTGGTCCAGAGTCCCAGGCAGAGCAGAGGGTCCTCTTGGATAAGGCTTCAAGTGAAAGACACGTGGTGAAGAGCTATAGGTGATATATATCATTAAACCACGAAGTTGCCATCATCCATCAGCGTGAATGATATGCTGAGTAGATATGCTGAAGCAGTGAGCTAGAGCTCTTGATTGCTTCTCTATGGAAGAACTTCCTATGGCTGAACTTCCAGGTTCCGGGTCCCACTATGCATTTCATAGCATAGGACAAATAAAGGGTGGTAACTTCTGTTAGAAATGTTTTACCGGGGCTGGAGAGATGGCTCAGAGGTTAAGAGCACTGACTGTTCTTCCAGAGGACCTGAGTTCAATTCCCAGCAAAACCACATGGTGTCTCACAACCATCTATGATGAGGTCTGGTGCCCTCTTCTGTAAAACTGTATGCATAATAAATAAATAAATCTTTAAAAAAAAAAAAAAAGAAAGAAATGTTTTACCTTCAAGCTGATCTCAAGGACATATTGTGTTAACTCTTGAGCCGTTTGTTCTCCTTTCCTGTACAGAGCGGAGGGGAGCTAGCTCACTTGTAGACAGGAAATCTTGGAGGGCACTCGGGTCTGAGCCAGCTTCTCAGTTAACTTACATAGCACATGTTTACCAATCTAATGTGCACTACATTATTCAAAACAGTTATAGCAAAAGGACTTCTTAGTTCTCTTACAATACCATGAATTTGACTGCTTGGGTTTTTATTTTACACAGACTTCTCTTGTAGGCAGAGCCAACCTTGGTCTGTCCAGAATTTATAGTCTGTCCCAATTTATTCAGTGTCATTTGCCTGCCAGAAGGAGAAATGAGAACAGTCTAGGCACAGCTTTGTGACCTCAGCCTCCTTAGCCTGTGCTGGAGAAAAAGAAACAAGTCTTAACAGTGAATAAATCACATTCCTCACTTGAGTAGAACCTAGCCATGGCCCTGACCTGGCGAACAAGATCCCCACCCTTGGGATTAGGTGCTGACAGTTTCCACTCTGTGCTACCTTCAACCCTTACTACCCTCAGCCAGGCTAATAATTGGGGCCTAGCAGGGAAACTTCTAGTAGTTCAGAGGAACCTGGAAAGTCAACAGGCCCTCCAGGTCTTCCATTATCCCCAAAGGCTCTCCATGATAGCTCTCAGTAGCTGCCTGCCAGGCGGACAGGCCAGGGAGGACACATTTTCCTAGCACATTGCTCCTCACTCCCCTAGCATGACCACAAGGCAGCTCATTAACTTATGTCAAGTTTTGCTTGGAGTCTCTTGAATCACATACAGGGCATGATTCCTCATCCTTCACAGACACTACAGAGTTGTTTTAAAAGCAAGATTCCACATGGAAGATAACTGTTTTTTAAAAGCATTGAGATGTCCAATGTTTTGTCACATCCTGCAGAATAGAGTTAGGACTATGACAGTGAAATGCTCAAACAGAAACTTTGATGCAGCCTTATGTGGCCACTGAGAGATGAACCATCCTAAAGTTATTGAAGAAATAGAAACTATACAGAAGAACCAGTTTCAGAAATGACACATGCAGAAAGTATAGCAGAGTCACAAAAATCCACCAGGGAACCATAGTGGACAGGGATAACTGGGAAGTATTCCAGGATCCTTCAAGACAGAATCTTGGGAGTGGTTTACCTTGATGATCACCTAGGAGCTGTGGGAGGGAGCCTAGGAGTACTACTGACCTGAATCGGAAGGAGGGTGGTCTAGAGCCGGAACATTCTAGAAGAAATGATGGTTGAGAGTCTGAACTGAGGATGAGGTCGATAGCAGCTTCCTGGTGCAAATTGGCCTGACCAGGTTAAATCTACACTGTGTTAACTTTCCCGATGTTCTTTGTTTGTGACAGAAAGACCATGGGAAGATGTGTCTGTGCAGTGGGGCTCTGTCTGGTGGTCACCAGCCAGGCTTGTTTGCTCCTCTGTTCCTTAACCTGTTATGTAGGCTCTTCAGAGAGCAGGGCTAGAGAATGGCCCAAGTATATGTGGGCTCTTATATACCAGAAGAATTTGCAGCTATTTGTCAAATTTTAAATGCTTGTTTGCACAGTGGCTGAACTTTTATATGTTATTCCCAACCTTCTTTTTGCTGTTTTGTGATTGTATCCTGTAACTGGAACAGAGATGGCCCACGTCTTTTGTCGCATGGCCCTATCTGTTGTATACTCTCTTGGGCAGAATCTATTTGGTCAGACGTGAAAACCAGGAGACTCTGACTTGTGCAAGAATAGTCTTTCCAGATCGTTGTTTTAAGAAAAAAATCAGTGCTAGAGAATTCTGTGCCCCTGTGTCTTTCATCTTTCCATTTTAGGAAGCAAGCTACCATTACTACTGTGGATATTCTGTTTATCCTCAGATTAACAAACACTGCCTTTAAAAAAGCCAAGAGCGATAACACCTTAAAGATAATTATATATTGTGATAATGGAGAGAGTGCGTTATCATATATCCTTGCTTGCCTGCTCTTTTGATCAGCCATAGGAAGGTCAGTGAAAGAAGCGGGACGGGTGCCTATGCAGCTGTGGAGAAGAGTGAGCCACTCTCCACAGGAGTGGTCGTGGTTTTCCTTGACTTAAAGACTTGCTTCTACTTCAGGAACCTGAGAGGGTGTGATTAGTGCTGGCTAGGTGAGAGCTGAGTGTAGGTCTCTTTACTCACAGAGTAAGAATTATCTCCTGACTCGATGTTTGCCACCAAAGAGTGGGTTTGTTGTCCCACTGAATTCAGCACTTGGGTATCTGCTCCCATTCAGCTAATCACCTCTTCCCAAGTGGCTAAGATTAACTGTGTAACAGTAATTCATGCTGAGCTAGAATACACCAGGAAACTGAGAAGACAGCCTGGTGTCTGTGACCATGCACTTTCTACACCTGAGCATTTGTTTCACAGAACACAGCAGACATGTATAGATATTTGGAAATACTCTTTTATTAAGCAGCAATCATTTCTACCTCCAGTCAACCTGTTACTGGATCTTAGAAGATTATCCTACTTAACACATCCTTTTCGTAAGGTATTTAGTTACTAGAGGTCATTAAGTTCCTTGGTAACAATATATCCTACATAGAATGTTCTTTGGTGTGATCTAAAACTTCCTTATCAGGTTTTGGTGCTTGGCTTGTGGGTTTTCTATTTTGTTTTGTTTTGTTTCTTTTTTGGTAAAGTGTTTAGAAGAATAATCTATCTCTCTGGCCTTTTGTTTATTTCCTGAAAATGTTGGTCAGTGGAGTTTTAGTGAGGTAAGATTCATTGCATGTGAAAGTCTATGTGTGAGAAAGAGTTTGTGTTTGTCTTTTGTTTTCATCTCCCTGGTGTAAAGAACCTTCTTGGGGGCTTCAAGTGTAACTTGCCTAAGTCATTTTCAGAGCATATGTGCTGCCTACAGCCAGTGTCTATGTGATAGTTTTAAATCCTCTTGAGCAGTTTCAGAATGCCTCAAGTTGTTTTCTAAGTTTGGTGTTTTTCACATGTCATTAAAGTTTTCTTTGGCCTTCAAAGTGTTTTCTGTTCATAAAAATAGCTTCTCAGTTGACATCATTTCCCTTAAAATACATTCCACCACTGTATCAGTTTTCTGTGCTGTTTAACAAGCACCACAGATGCAGAGGCTTAAAGCAACCACTACCTTTCCTTTGTCATGTTCCCAGGGGGACGGCGTCCCCTGCTGGACCTCAGCACATCTGCCAGCCAGAGGCCCAAATGGATGCAGGTTGATTTCCTGAGGTCGTGATGGGCTGCAGTTCTTGTTTTGGCATAACCACTAAGCCACTGGACCCCAGTAGAAGTCCTTTCTAGACGACCAGAGTAGTCTTGTGTGGGAATGTCTACCCTAGGAATG
Organism: Sigmodon hispidus; assembly: GCA_004025045.1. Classification (NCBI taxonomy): domain Eukaryota; kingdom Metazoa; phylum Chordata; class Mammalia; order Rodentia; family Cricetidae; genus Sigmodon; species Sigmodon hispidus. Next base: position 307,137 of record PVIH01000417.1, on the reverse strand, counting down.
GCCATCCTCTGTTGCATTTGCCCTCAGAGTGAATTGCAGATCTCCTGTCTTGGTTGACTGCTTGACTACCTTCTGACTTTCATGTGTCCACCACTGAAGAGTCCCAGACGTGTTCTGTGTGTAAAATACAAGACCTTGTCCAACAACAGAAAACTAACCTAGTTACAAAGACTGACATATAATTGGGTTTGAAAGTACTGTGAAGTGGTGACTATTTATGAAGCTGAATTGTGGTCATTGGCATATGTCAGTAACTGTGACTGGTGGACAGTGAATGTTGACATAAGGAGGAGACCAGGATAGTCTCGGGAAGCAACCAGGTGATCAAGGTCATGAAACCAGCATGTGTCAGCAGAGTCCTGGAGGCCCTCCCTCTGTCCTTTGTAACATCATCAGGAAATGTCCAGAAGAGAGTGATTTAATGCATCTATAAGTATATTTAGTTTTTCTATCAAAAAGTTCTACTAATCAGAATGTTGGTTCTTTGGGACAAGGGAGTAAAAGTATTTATTTGGGTTCCAAATCAGTTGGTACAAGTTTGAGGTTAAGGAACTTGTTTCATGGAACTCATGTTCTCTGACCAGTTGTATAAATGGTGGCACTTTTAAGGCAGTGCTGGTCCTGTTTGGTGAAGTGGGTATGGAACCATTCATTCCCTAGCAAGTTCTGCACATTCACCCTCTGGTTTTTGTACTAAGCTAAGAGGAGGCTGTCAGTCTCTTGCATTGGACTTCCATGACAGAGACATAGAACTGTGGGCTTCTGGGCTAGCTGCTGTTTTCTGTTACTTGCTCCCAGTGTCACCTGAAAGGTATCACTGCCTACCTCTCACCACTGTGATGAGACAAATTCTCAGAGAGCTTGTCTCCGAAGACTGGCTAGGAGATGCTGTTGTGTTCTGAGGGGTGATAGACACAGGAGTATTTGATATGTTATGTGGCCTTTTGTGAAAATTTTAGTACTTAATTCAGTATATGTTGAGTATTTTTTCTGTCACATTCTTGCTTTTAAGTTTTCCCCTAACATTTAAAGCAGCTTTCCTGTTTTGTCTTTTAAATTAAGTTCATTACAGATAAGTAGCTTTCAAAAGGCAATTGACAGATTTGTAAAAGAAAGATTTTTGGGAAATTCATGCCATTTCCAAACAGAAGCCTGATTGAAACAAGGCCAGACTGTGTGTATGCCCACATTTTTGTCTTGGCTTTTAAGATGTTTCTGTAAGTCTTTGGCCAATCCGCAGAATTAATATATGCTCAAAGTCAGCTGTTGCCATACAAGATGCTGGCACAGATATATGAAATGCTTTTCTGATCGAGATATAGATGCAGTCAACCACACAGAGACACTGGTAGCCATGTGTCTCACCCAGGTTGCTCCTTGGCCTGAAAAGCTATGCTGTGAGTGGATGCCCCTAACAGAGCTGCCCATCTGGACTATGATGGGCAGGACCTAGCACATTGTCATTGCTGGAACTCGGTCAACTATTTCACTGTTGAACAGCTGAATAGAGCCCCACTCTACCCTCTTTCCTCATCCTTACAGTACAGGATAAGAGCTAAGAGCATGAGTTCTGGGGCCAGAATGCCAAAGCCAAATGCTGCCTTTGCCTTTGCCTTTGCCTTTGCCTTTGCCTTCTCTGCACAGCATTAGCTCCTACGCTGGTACTCAGATACAGGGTACTTCACTGCAGTGTTGGACCCAAGTGAGCTTTCCCTAATGGCAGCCTGCTACCTGTCTTTTATTTGCTATGTGTCCCCCACACACACACCCCGCCCCTTGCTTTCTGCACTTGCCACCTCACTTCCCTCCGCCCACCCTCAAATCTCAGTAGTAGGAATCCTAGGTAGACAGGCAGGAGGCCTGTTTTTCCTCCCCATCACATTGTTCTAGCATCACCCTCATGACATAGTCCCAGTTTGAGGTAGATGGGAAGAGAAACGCCAGCTAAACAGCTGCCTTGCAACACAGCTGCACTCTAGATTCCGATGTCTAGGAGCCACTTCCTCCTGAGATGTATGTGCTCAGGCTTTGGGTCTCACTGATGGAGAAGATGTGAAGTAAATGTCCATCTCACAGAAAATTCATCAGTATAGTATATGAGAACATAAGCCCATAGAGTAAAGGCACCGTCCCTTACTTGGGACTCGTTTGTGCAAGCCCCATGGGAATTTCTGCTCTTCTGCTGCCACTTAAGCTTAGTTTCAGACCCCAGCGTTCAAGCAGAAAGCAGAAGTAAATGTCCAGCCCCCCTGCAGAGTGCTGCCCCGATATGGGAATGATGTGAAGCTGTCGAGTCCTCCCTGAGCAAGTGTGGGTCGTGTGACTCTTACTGAAAGCTAACTTGTAAGACCACTGACTCTGCACCTCTTGTCAGGTCGATGACATCCTTGGAGAAGGCAGTGATGACAGTGACAGTGAGAAGAAGAAGCCAGACGACCAAGACAACGAGCAGGAGAGAGCGCCGAAGCCCAGGAAGCCACGGGCTCCAGGGGTCCGAAGGGAACAGCCTCTAGGGCTGTCCTCATCTGGTGAGAAGAGCACGGCTGGCACGCGTGGGCCCAGGTGAGGCGGCATCCCAGGCCTGCACAAGCCTGCACAGGCCTGTCAGTGAGCTCTGCATTTTGTTCTGGGTGTCGATGTCATCTCACAGCAGTGGGAGGGAGGAAAAAACAGCTCCCTGACATGTTTTGGTGTCCGTGGGGCACTGTCACATTATCAGGCCATTCATGGGAACTAGTTCTGATGACATGTGGTTTCAGCTCTACAACTGTCACATCTCAGGTCATCCTATGCCATGATGAAGGGTGGCACCTGTGGGGGCAGGGGTGAGGGCGTGGCTTGAGGTGTGCCCTTGGCCTTGCCTGTAGGAGCCTGGTGCTTATGCTCCAGGAGCCTATCCTTGAGCCTGTGCAGCTTCTGCCTATGCCAGTAGATCTTCCAGAGGGTGTGCACTTGGCCTTGGTAGCACTCTAGGGATTCCATCCTGGAGAAGCTACCTAGCCCTCCCTTCTCCTGTGTATAAGAACAAACACAGATGAGGTGGTACTGTGGAAACTCTTCCTAACTATCAGAGGTCACTGCTGCCGTCAGAATGCCATGTGGTGCCTTTTCAAGTATTTGGGATCATGCACTTCTTTCGCCTCCTCTTAATGATTGGTCAGTGCTGTCTCAGTTGACAGATTTGCCTCCTCTCTTCTATGTATTCTTTCAGCCTGTCATCTGTTTTTGCCTTCAGGTTTCATTGCACAGTTGCTATACAGCTTTTGTGCATAGTTATAGAGCTGGGTTTCTTGGCTCAGGATCATCACTGACATGGTTTTCTTTTTTTTTTTTTTTTATGAATAAAGTCACATTTTCTATCCATGTATATCCTTGTTCAATGTCCCTTACCCCTCCCACCCCTCTAGTCACTCTCTCTTCTCCACATCTCCCCCTCTCCTCCCCAACAAGGGCAGGAGGTCCCAAGGTCCCAGTATAGTTTAGTTCAGCATCCAATCCTGGCAGATCCAGTTTCCTCCCCCCAACATCAAGACTGAGTCAGGTGTTCCTCTAGAGGGAGAGGGATCTAAGGTATCAGTCCAGGGTGTTTCTGATCCCAAGCTGTTCAGTGGTTGTGGTTTGCAGCTTGGGCATGCTTTGCTTTTTTCTTGTTTGTTTGTTTGTTTGTTTAGAGTCCACTAATGAGTGAGTACATCCCCTGCTTATCTTTCTGAGATTGTGATACTTCGCTCATGAGGATATTCTCCAAATCCATCCATTTACCTGCAAATTTTAGGTTATCATTTTTTCTTACTGCTGTTTCTTACTCCATTGTATAGATGTACCACAGTTTGTTAATCCGTTCTTCAGTTGAGGGGCATCTAGGTTGTTTCCAGGTTCTTGCTATTACAAATAATGCTGCTATGAACATAGTTGAGCTAATGGCTTTGGAGTGTGAATGTGCATCTTTAGGGTATATGCCCAGAAGTGGTATTGCTGGATCCTTGGGGAGATTGATTCCCAGTTTTCTGAGAAACCGCCAAACTGCATTCCAAAGTGGCTGAACAAGTTTTACACTCCCACCAACTATGGAGGAGTGTTCCCCTTGCTCCACACCCTCTCCAGCATAGGCTGTCATCTGTGTCTTTTATCTTAGCCAGTCTCAAAGTTGTTTTGATTTGCATTTCTCTGATGACTAAAGAAGTTGAACACTTTTTCAAATGCCTTTCAGCCATTCATAATTCTTCTGCTGAGAATTCCCTTTTTAGTTCTGAACCCCATTTTGGGCTCTAGTTTCTTGAGTTCTTTATATATCTTAGAGATCAGTCCTCTATCACTTGTAGGGTTGGTGAAAATCTTTTCCCATTCTGTAGGCTGTCGTTTTGTCCTATTGACAGTGTCCTTGGCCTTACAGAAGCTTCTCAGTTTGAGGAGGTCCCACTTATTGATTGTTGTTCTTAGTGTCTGTGCCACTGGTGTTATATTTAGGAGGTGGTCACCTGTGCCAATTTGTTGGTGGGTATTTCCCACTTTTTTTTCTATCAAGTTTAGTGTGGCTGGGTTTATGTTGAGGTCTTTGATCCACTTGGATTTGAGTTTTATGCAGGGTGACAGGCTTGGATCTATTTGTATTTTTCTACACACTACCAACCAGCTATACCAACACCATTTGTTGAAGATACTATCTTTTTTCCATTGAATATTTTGGGCCTCTTTGTCAAAGATCAGGTGTTTATAGGTGTGTGGGTTAATATCGGGGTCGTCAATTCAATTCCATTGATCCACATGTCTGTTTTTATGCCAGTACCAGGCTGTTTTTATTGCTGTAGCTCTATAGTATAATTTGAAGCCAGGGATAGTGATGCCTCCTGAGGTTCTTTTGTTGAACAAAATTGTTTTGGCAATCCTGGCTTTCCTGTTATTCCAAATGAAGTTGAGTATTGTTCTTTCAAGGTCCAAAAAATATTGTGTTGGGATTTTGATGGGCAGTGCATTGAATCTGTAGATTGCTTTTGGTAGAATTGCCATTTTTACTGTGTTGATCCTACCTATCCAGGAGCATGGGAGCTCTTTCCATTTTCTGATATCCTCTTCAATTTCTTTTTTCAGTGATTTAAAATTTGTGTCAAATAGGTCTGTTACTTCTTTGGTTATAGTTACTCCAAGGTATTTAATGCTATTTGCAGCTATTATAAAGGATGATGTTTCCCTTATTTCTTTTTCAGCCCTTTTATCTTTAGTGTATAGGAGGGCTACTGATTTCTTTGAGTTAATCTTGTATCCTGCTACATTGCTGAAAGTGTTTATCAGTTGTAGAAGTTCCCTGGTAGAATTTTGTGAGTCACTTATGTATACAATCATATCGTCTGCAAATAGAGATAGCTTCACTTCTTCTTTTCCAATTTGTATCCCCTTAATCTCCTTTCATTCTTATTGCTTTAGCTAAAACTTCGAGAACTATTATTGAATAGATAAGGGGAGAGAGGACAGCCTTGTCTAGTTCCAGGTTTTAGTGGGATTGCTTTGAGTTTTTCTCCGTTAAGTTTGATGGTGGCTGTCAGCTTCTTGTAAATCACCTTTATTATATTTAGATATTTTTCCTGTATTCCTGATCTCTCCAGGACTTTTATCATAAAGGAGTGTTGGATTTTGTCAAAGGCTTTTCAGCACCTAAGGATATGATCATGTGGTTTTTTTCTTTCAGTTTGTCTACATTATGGATGACATTTACGGTTTTTCGTATGTTGAACCATCCCTACATTTCAGGAATGAAGCCTACTTGGTCATGGTGAATGATATTTTTTATATGTTATTGTATATGGCTTGCCAGAATTTTGTTGAGAATTTTAGCATCAATAGTCATGAGGGAAATTGTTCTGTAATTCTCCTTTTTTGTTGTTTCTTTGAGTGGCTTGGGTATTAGGGAAATTGTGGCCTCATAAAAGGAATTTGGCAATATTCCTTCAGTTCCTACTGTGTGAAATATTTTGATGAGTAATGGTAGTAATTCTTCTTTGAATGTCTGGTAGAATTCGGCACTGAAACCATCTGGACCTGGGCTTTTTTTACTTGGGAGGCTTTTAATGACAGCTTCAATTTCCTTTAGGGTTATAGGTCTGTTTACGTATTTCATCTGGTCTTCATTTAATTTTGGTAAATGGTACCTATCCAAAAAGCTGTCCATTTCTTCTAGGTTTTCCATTTTTGTGGAATATAGATTTTCAGAGTATGACCTGATAATTCTTTGGATTTCCTAGGGGTCTGTTGTTATGACCCCATTTTCATTTCTGATTTTGTTGATTTGGATACTCTCTCTCTGCTTTTTGATTAGTTTGGATAAAGGCTTATCTATCTTATTGACTTTCTCAAAGAACCAACTCTTGGATTCATTGATTCTTTGTATTGTTCTTTTTGTTTCAATTGTATTGATTTCAGCTCTGTTTGATTATTTCCTGCTGTCTACTTCTTCTAGGTGAGTTTTCTGGTAATTGTTCTAAGGCTTTCAGCTGCGCTGTTAGTTCTCTAGTGTGGGATTTCTCTAGGCTTTTCATATAGGCATCTAGTGCTATGAATTTTCTTCTTAAGACTGCTTTATACAGCCTATGACAGCCTTATTGTATCCATGTAACTTTAGTAGCATGGTCCTATGGTGGTAAAATAACATTTATTTAAAGTGTATGTTACCATATTAGGGGACAGAGGAACTTAAAATGTATATAAGACAAAGCCCTTCTGTCTTATATACATTCCAATTGGCTCTTGGATATGAATCCACTAAGCCCACATGGATACAGCTGCTTTCTGGCGAGGAAAACCCTGGTATCCTGCGTCCCTGTCCAGGAATTCCATTACAGTGGGGCCCTTAGACTTCCTGGTCCTGTCCCTTCTCTCTAGGATTTGGAGTCTTGTCTTATCTTTTCTATTGTTGGTCCTCAAAGCTCAGAGTGGGATGTGGACTATACAGCCTCACAACCATGCCTTTTTCTCCTTAAAACCTTGGACAGCTCATCTGAGAGAAAACACAGAGCTTTGCAATCTGGCAGAGCCTCAATCTACAAAGATATATCTGAAGGGTCTCATTTAGAAATGAGTTTCTGGTGCCTTCTTCCACCCACTGTATGATATGGGAGAGTTGCTCAGCCTTCCGGTGTCCACCTGAGAAATCTGAATGAGAATGTGAGTAGCAGCAGCAGCAGCATTGAGTAAGTCATCTGCTCTCCTCTGGCCTGGCCTTTTGATCATTCCATACTGACATGCAGTAGTCAAGAGAAAAACATGTCTGCTTCTTGAGGCCCTGTTATACCAGCAGCAGATGGAGATAGTGTCACTTATAGTGGGATAGTCCTTATCCCACAGTTAGAATGGCTCAGGACAGATGGGTTCACACATTAACAGGAAATTAAGGTTTTCATTGTGCCGTTTGCAAGGGGCACTTTTGACAAACCTGTTTTTTCCACATGAGTTACGTACGTGTTTTGGTAGATATGTATCTTCAGCTCTGGGAAGACATTGGGATCTGTAAGAAAACTTGGAGCTGGTCTTGGGGAGGGAATCATGGATGGGGTGGAGCTCTTAGGATTAGATTCCATGCCCCCTTGGGAGTCTGAATGTAAGGTGAGTTTCATACTGCTGACTTAGTCTCTTGCAGTGTCACTCAAGGAGACTGTGGAAGTGTTTCCATGGGCTTGCTACTTGTCTTCCATGTACTTGCTACCTCTAGGTAAAGAGATCACATCCTGGCCATGTCTCAGGCCTTAATTATGTGCAGAACTGAAATTTGGGAAGACTCCAGAATCTCAGCCTGGGGGTGGGGTGAGCTCTGCCCTTGAAGGAGACCACTGGATATGTCTAGGTGGAAGGGTGGGCAAGGCTCTGGTCCCTGCTTTGTTTCTTGCTCGTTGGGCTCTTAGGCACATCACTGCCTCCACTATATGTGTTCTGCACCCCATCTTAGCATTATTCAGTGAGAAAGCAAGCTGGTTTCCAGCACAGAAGACAGGCCATGGTCAAGATGAGTCATCTAAGCTAAAACCACTTGACTTATCCAGAGGAGTTTGGCTGTAACTGACCTGGGTGCAGATGGGTGCAGCATTCAAGGTGGTGTAGCCTGGTATATGCCCACAAGGATTTCTAGGTAACGGACCTGTCCATTCTCTAGCTCCTTGAGTAAGAAGTCATTTCTATAATTTGTTATTGTAGATTTGACTAATTGTTATTTAACTTACAAGTGGAAGAACAAATCCAGAGACTGTAGGAGAGGCTTGTTAGCAAACACACTCAGTTCTGACCCTCCTCACGTTTGCTCCTCACCCCTAAGACCCATGTCATCCACAGCAGTTTTCAAAGGGAGAGCTGCAAATTCCCATGGCCTTTCATGTCATCATGTATGAGGTGTCCCCAATAGCTGTCACAGCCTCTGTTGGAAACTGGATAGGAAGGTGACATTCTGGATGGGCCGGCTTCCATCGATTTTGTGCTCTTAGACGTGGAGGTTTCTGCCAAGTTTCTTAATTCTGTTCCTATGTGTGATGAAACATTGCCACTGAGGTGCAGGCCTGGCTTGTCACATGGTACTCTGCTTACCAGCACGTTATGTCAGGTTCACATAGCCAAGTTGTTCAGAGTCTTAGCACCACTTGAACTTGAAAATGACTAACAGAAGGAAGGAGGCTGTATTTTGTTCTTATCCACCAAGAGGTGATTCATTCTCCTCTCATATCGGCAGACTGCGTTCTCTGTACACATTCCTTAGATAAGAGATACAGCACAAGCTTGTAAAGTGTGTGCCACCTAGGTAGAGTACCCAGGTTTAACTTGACCTCTCAGACTTGGTCCTTCATGGCTACCTTCCCTTCCAGCAAGACCTTTTTGCAGGGAGAGGGAACTTGTATCATGGCCAATGCTGTCAGCTTTGAAAAACAGCATGACCTTAGTCTATTCCTAGAGTTAGTGAAAAAGTGAAAGCAACAGTGTTGAAATGGCAAAGCCCACAGCAGTTTTCCTGACACCTGTAACTCTTGGGTGACAGCCTACAGGATGAGGTGTCTGTCCTTCCTTGACTGTGAGGACTCTGGAACCTGTTGTTTGTTGATCTCAGGGTTGCTTCTACCCCAGTGGTACTCCACACGTACTGGCTTGGAGGACCCTCTATGATACCAGCCTGAGGCTATGCTAGGTGGACACAGAGCCCAGTGCAGGCTCTGCTCTTACTTCACACTATCCTAGCCTGATAGAGCGTCCCTCCCTCTCCTGACCCCCGGCTCCCTTCTGTTGTGTCTTCTCACGGAGACTCTGCTGAGCCTGCCTCCCCTTCTTATCCTGGAGGCTTACATTAGTCCCAGCTCTCAAATCCAGGGACCTCACTAAGTAGTCCTGCAGAGATGCTCACACAGAAATTAACTTTAGGAGAGAGAAGGCAGAAAAAATACTCTGGGGAAAAATGGCCAAAACCTTGAAATTTGATGACATTGATTTTTATGACCCAGAAGTTGAATACATTCCATGTAAGATAAGAAATGCACAGCAGACACACAGTATAGTGAAACTGTGAGCATGAGAGGCGAGAAGAAAACTTAAAGGCAGCAAGAGAAGACTGACATGTTCCAAAGGCTCTCCAGTGACGCCAGCTTCCTTTTCTGGTGGGAAGCAGGACAAAGGGTCATCTAGGTATTCCAGTCATCTTCCATGACTCTTGTACTGGCATAGCTGTGCCTCAGGAGTGGGGGAAGTCTCCTACCAGTGGACTCCTTCCAAGGATTCCTGACACTACAGACTGAATCCATAATACTTCAACAGCATTGGGAACCCCACAAGTGGTAGGGAATGTCTGGTAGCCATGGAAAAGAGTGCTCTGCATATTTCTTCCTTCTTCTAATTGACTTATGCTATGATACATATAGCTAATCTGCTGGGCCTGTGACACACCCATTGTAGAGGTAGTAAACAGGAACAGAGAGTTAGGAGCTCACAGCTGTAGCCTCAGATATGACGCCAGCTTGCCCATGCTGACCCTTGAAATAGAAGCTGTGGTCCATAAGGAAGCTTGGGATCTTTGGGCAGTAGGTAGTATATGGAAAAGTCTAGTGAATCAGTATATTTTTAAAGATTTATTTATTTATTATATATACAGTATACAGAAGAAGATACCAGATGTCATCATAGATGGTTGTGAGCCATCTATGTGGTTACTGGGAATTGATCTCAGGACCTCTGGAAGAACAGTGAATGCTCTTAACCCCTGAGCCATCTCTCCAGCCCAAAGGGAGGCACAACATTTGTTGTCTGCTTAGTTTATCCGTGTGCAAAGTCACACCCTTAAATATGTGCAAAGCTACACAAGCACACATCTTTTGAGAAGTATTTCTCCATGCTTGTGCAGCTTACTCAGACCCATTCATATTCAGTGAAGACAGTGGAATGAAGCAGGGTTGCCCTATATAATGCTGGTCCTTTCATTTCTACCAAACAAACCACACAGTTGTGATCAACATGTGAATAATACACACTTGAGCTGGTGGTTCTTAGTAGATTGGGTGTGGGTATAGAACAGCACTGTGTTTATTAAACTAGTTCTGCATCTTTTTGAATACTAACCCTAGGCAGTGTTCCATGTATGCTGTAACAACAGTAAGTTCAGAAAGCTGGAATACTGAGGAGGAAATTTACATCTATTATTCATATTTTTATTCTTCTACCACACTAAATTGGATATGCTTTTTTAAGCTTTCAGATTTTCCAAAATTAAATCTGCTTTTATTTCTCTATGGAGTTGTGCAGCTGATTGTAAGAACAAAATATAAATACTGTGTGTTGCACTAAGGGAGTGAAACCTATCAGTTGCAGGCACTTATCACCTACAGCTCTCCTCTCCTAATTGTCAGGGTAGTTTAAGTGCCTAAGTTTATTCATAGTGCATTTTAAACTGTGCTGATGCAGACATCATTTTACCAAGAAAGGACCCTGTGTGTCTTCTATAAAGCTCTGCCTGGATCTCTTACAGAAAGGGCTGGGCTAGTCTGCTTATCCACAGTAGGACTTGTCACTGGACTTCTTCTCGTTCTTCTCACAGTGACCCTTCTAGCCATCTGTCCCTCCTACCATGGACCTCCTCTTGTCTTTCTCTCTTCCCCGTGCTCTTACTGCCCCAGTCTGTCTGCTCTCTTGTGGTCTTACCATCTTTGCAGAGGACTTGTGCTCTGCTTCTTCTTTCTTGGAGTCACCCTAAGTTCACATCCCAGACACATGTAAGAGTCACTTATTTCTAAGGGGATAAACACATGCAGTTCCTCTGCTCTATCACACCCATGGGTCACACCCTGACCCTGTTTTAAGGACCTGTGAGACTCAGCTCCTTGAGATCCAAACAGATAAGACAACACCCACCAATGAGTTTCCTGAGAACATTAAAGGAAGTAGCACCCAACTAGAGATGCAGTGGTGACTGCTCTGTCTGTAGCTTGGTGAAGCCAGCAGAATGGGTGGCTTAGCTTAGGCAGCCCTGGTGTGCAGTTCAGAGGCTATGTGGGAAGATTCTGTCAGCCTAAGTACCCTGGAAATGAGAACCTGTTGTGAAATTCAGCTCTGATGGTGTCTGTACCCTCTCCCTCCCTCTGCTTGTCCACCTGCCGCCCTTCTTTATTTAAAATATAATATGTCATTTGGCTTTTTCTCCAAAACAGTACTCCACTTTTATCTTTCCTTTTATTTATGTTATATTGCTGTGGGACTATGCTGTGGTTCACTGTAAATATTTGTTTAATAAAAACACTGATTAGCCCTCATCGCACCGCAGAGGAAGTGAGAACTTGCAGATTCTGAGCCAAGTTTCCCTGCTTTCTGGAGGGTGGCGGGGAGTAGCAGTTGGCACTAGAGAAAGTGGGGAGACATACAGTGCTGACCTTTGACCTTGTGTGGATATCAGTGTCCTTACCAACACTGCACTTTGTGACTGGAATTTACAGCCCCAAGAATCAGGAAAGTGTATTGCTGTCTGAGACTGGAAAGTCACCAGATGATGTCAGCTTTTGACAGTAGCAAGTGTCATCAGACGGAAGCTGCTCTCTCTATTAGTGCTGACACCTCCAGTTTCCCTCATGTGCTTGTGCCGTCCTCCCTTCCAGTGTCTGTGATAGCAGGAACTAGGTTAGGTGCCTTCCACATCTTAACCTTTAGGTCACTGTAATGTTTTTTTTTGTAGGAGTCTTTGTTGGTTGGTTGGGTTTGGGTTTTGTTGGGGTTTTGTGACAGGGTCTTATTGGGTAGCCCCAGCTGTCCTAGAGTTCACAGAGATCTACTGTGTGTCTTACAAGTGCCGGCCCCATGTCTGGCTTCTTTGATGTTTTTATCTCTAGTTTTAGCTGGTAAAATGTTCAGTCTTATCCCATAATAATATTATAATGATTTCTGGTTAAGCAGAATGGTTATTCAGTTGTTGGTAGGAGGTAGTGTCTCCAGAACATGCTACAGATACACTGCAGCCTGTGAGCCAGTGTATCAGGTGTCAGAAAAGACTTGGAGTCGTTTTTGAAACTCCAGATGGTTAGGACATCAGCCTCTTACTACGGATTCCTTCCAAGTCGCCCATGGTTTTCTGAACGCACTTACTATTGAGACATTACTGGGTCTGTCAGGCTAATTGTTGCCACATTGGGGTGTCTTGCATTCTTTGTTCTTCTGGTGCAGGCTGTTGGTTTTGCATGTGAGAAGACACACACACACACACACACACACACACACACAACCGAGGCCACACGAGAGTTTATTTAGGAGAGTTGCCAGGCGGGTACAGGAGCAGAAAAGCAGGAGAGGAGAGACAGACTGCAACATGGCACCTCTTTTTAAGAGAGAGGGTGGGCACGGGTTTATGCAGCCACGCCCTGGGGCATGCCTCTATATGAGGTGTCTCCTGCTGGAGTCATGTTGGCTTCACCACGTGGAGGAGTACCAGGAATCCTTACCCAGCGCCATGTTGGGTTTACTATGTGGAGTGCCAGGAATCCTTACACAGGCCACCACTAGAATGCTTGTCTACCATGAGGCATGTTCACCGCTTGGCTTTAGACGGATGCTGTAGAGACCAGTTTGTGTGCCTTTTGCTGTCTTTCTCTGACTTTTACACCTCTTCTTTGTGGGTCCCCCACACTTCCTCGGGAACCTCTAAGCTCCCAGCTGCACACCTGGGCCCACTGTGGGCATCATTGTCAGTCCAGGGCAGGCAGTTGTGCCACTCGGATGTCAGATTGACTTTACACCAATGATGTAATCAAATGTGAGGATCTTCAGCAGCATGTTTCCACATACTCCACAACATGAGAGCAGAGCTGCCTGGGTTTCATGTCTTCTCAGCATCTCCTGCCCAACCAGAGTCCACATGGAGCCCAGTCCTCAAGATTGGCTGTCCCTTAACCACTGGGCACTCGACTACAGCTGCCCCTGTCCTTGGGCTCCCTTTGTTTGAAGATGCTGTTAGAGAAAGAAGCATGATAAGTGGAAGGGATTTGGGGTGGTGGATGAGATTTATTTAAAGCCCTTTGAGCACGGATGGCAAGCACTAGTCAAAAATGCACTTCAGAATCTGATGCAAGTTGTCTCAACTTGTGCCAGCTCTGAACCACAGCACCCTAGATGTGTATACCTACTTCTCTGTTGCCACAAGATTGAGTGGCCTCCTCCTTGGCTGTGTTTGTGTGTGAGAGCATGCACACATGCACTGGAGATGCATCAGCCTGTGCATGTGCCTGTAAAGGTCAGCATTGGCGTCCTCCTCTGCCATTGCACCTTATTTTTAGGTGTGCCCTCTCACCTAGTATGGAGCTGGCCCTTTTAGCTAGGCTAGCCCTGAGGCATGTCCCCAGAATCTACTTTTCTCCGCTCCCCACTCCAACCCCTAGCTGGGATTATAAATGTGCACCTTCATATCCAGCTTTTACATGAGTGCCAAGGATCCAGACCCAGGTCCTCCTTCCTCCACTTTACCACTGAGCCATCTCCTCTCTCTTCTGCCTCCTTGGCTTTCTGGCAGTAATGTTCATCCTGGACCAACATTCTCTTCTGTAGATGTTTTTGTTTCTGACCCATGATGTTCTACAGGTAGGACAAGGCAGACATGAACCAAAGCAGATGTATGTTTTAGTGTCAGCATACTGTTGGGCCTGTTTCCTAAAGACAGTCTGAGTTCATGCAGCTCCCAGAACTCAAGGCATTGAGTTCCTGCACCCAGCTGTGGGTAGGCATTCCACCCAGGGAATGTGGTGTTCTGTACCCTCGGTACCCTGACTTACATTTCCCAGCACTGTTTACTGTCTGCTTGAATTTCGGTGCTTTTGTTCAGTAGAGTTTCTCTTAGGTTATCTGTTGCCCTGCCCTTTAGAGCACTTCATACATTGCATCACAGACGTGGCCAAGTGTGCACCATCTGTCTTACAAACCCAGTGTTTGCAACTTTGGCTAAACAAATTCTCGCTTTCCTACAGCCAAATACACTTTTGGGGAGGTTTCTTTTTTCACTTCAGAATTCTAAAGGGTTTTCTGAATAGCGGGTCTTTATATTCCCTCAGGCAGTTCTTGAATTTTCTTTCCCACAAATGGTGCTATTACAGTGATCTGTGCAACTGCAAAAGGAATCTCAGCCCTTACCTTACACCCAACACAGACATTAACTCAGAATAGATACAGACCTAAATAGAACTGAAGCTTTTAGGAGAAAATCTTGGTAACCGTGTGTTTATACAGTGAGTTTTTAGCAGCGATATAGAAAGTACTGGCCATAAATCAAAAGGTAACTTTTGTTTGTAAAAGAACCTTAAGAAAATAAATTGGAGTAATACATGGTCAGTCCCCAGACCTGAGAGTCTTTATACACCCTAATCATATCAGAGATAAAAGATGTGACCATAGTCACTGGAATTTCAGTAAAGCCACAGTGAGACTTGGTACACACTGGTTAGAATGGTAAAGACCAGAAACAAAGCTGTGGTGTTCTCATAAGGATGAAAAGGACCTGTTTGTCAGCAGAACATGGCTCAGTCACAATAGAAAGTGGTTTGGTGGGTTTTTATAGGGAAGCATCAGGTAGCTTTCCTTTCCCTGCCTAAGGGGAGTTTGAGGACTAACCCGGCAGCTGTGTACTCCTATGTCTGCTGCATTTAAACCTGAGAGCATGCTGTGTGAGCTGGGAGTGAGTGCACTGGGTTCTGGGGCTATGCCCCATGTACAGAACACAAGTGTCTTCAGCACAGAGTTCTCTTGTTCCTGAAAGCCCTGGCCCATCCTTGCCAAAGTATCCTGTCTACCCAGCTGGCTCACTGTCTGCCACTCACTCAGCATCATGTACTCCATGTATATGGGCTGTCATCAGCAGAGGACAGACTGCTCAGTGTTGTCATGATTTCCACCAAGATTCGTGTCTGTGGTCAGGACCCCTTACTATGTTTTTTTTTGTTTTTGTTTTTAGTAGAAGAGTTGTTCTGGATTTTCAGTTATTTGGATTGTTACACACACACATATATACATGTGTATGTGTATATATATAATGTTACATGGATTTTTCGTTTAGGCCGATAGTATACATAGCTTTTGATACAAAGATCTTACAGCCCAGGGTTCCAGCATATAGATAAAAAAAAATCACATTCCTGTCTTCCTCAAGTAGTGCAGGATAGGGCTGAGGACCTCGGAGGTCCAAGGCTCTTGTGGGAGTTTACAGTACACTGGACTGTTGTGGTTGTTAGTGCTGTATTTGCTGTAACGCTGATGCTATGAACCACTTGGAATGGACACTCCTGTACTGGGATGCAGACAAGGAGTACTTTGTGTAATACTTCCATTGCATCACCTTGTCACGTTGTACTTGCCTCACATGAAAACCACAAAGCTTTTCTGATAATAACATCAGTAAGTTAAAGTCATTATGCCACAATCTAGGTATATGATTCCACTGACATGTTATAGATGTGTTACATACATATGTGCATGTGTGTGTTAGCCAAAGGAACTTTTGTTCTGTGGCCGTGATTACACTGTATTTCTTTAGTTGTTCCAGGATTGGCGCTGTGGACTGATGTTGCTCAGTTACCCTTTAGGCCAATTAGGGTACAAAGTTATAAGAGAGAAACTTCAAAAATCAAAGTCACTGTAGCCTGGGGGCTAAGGAAAAGAACATGCTGAGCAGTATGGTGGGGTGCCACTCTGGTTCTGGTCTACAGAGTCCCTGGCATGCAGTAGTGTTTTCTGTTTATACAAAGTGCTAGTGATTGTTTTAGTTAGTGTACATAGTGGAGTGAGTGACTGCCTGGGAAATGGATTTTCCCAAACAAGTACCCAGTACTGCACTCAGCTACCTGAAGTGACTGGATTTCTATTCAGTTAAAACTTATCCTTGAGTGGTTGTTGGGAAAGAATCTCCTTCTAAGATAGTTGTCCCTCTGTGGATCCTGCCTTTTTTTTATGCCAGTGTCTGGAATATTGAATAGCAAAAAAAGGAATATGCAACATACACACACACACACACACACACACACACACACACACACACACACACACACACACGCTGACAGCTAGGGCTGTTCCTGAGTGACTGAGTCTTTGTGGACCATGGTGTGGCACCCATAAACTTGTCACTGTATGGTGCTCATTCCTGTTGTCCACACTCACAGCATCGTGCTCTTTTCACTTACAGTCCCGGAGTAGAGTCCTGGAGCGGGCTCTGCATGCCGTCTCGGGTTAGAATGAGCACTGGTCAGAGCTCACAGGTGTTGCAATGCCCTGTACATCACCTACCTCTCACTCTCCAGCCTCTGTTTTTGTTGTGTCTTCTCCTGTTAGACTCTGTCACCTACAAAGTTCCTCCTTGGCTTATGCATCTTCCTGAGGATCTGGGTGTCCTCCACCAGTCCACACACTCTCTTCCCCTCTGTGTGAGGTATGCCCGCATAACATGTCCTGCCTGAGATAGTGGCCACAGGATAGTGACTGAGGGGCTGCTTGCTTGCCCCACTGCCAGTGTCTCACAGTGGTCTTGCTTCTCTTCTCTCTTCAGAGGCCACAAGAGAAAACTGAATGAAGAAGATGCTGCCAGCGAGTCCAGTGGGGAATCCAGCAACGATGATGAGGAGGGCAGCAGTTCCGAAGCAGATGAGATGGCTGCTGCTCTGGAGGCGGAGCTGAATGACCTCATGTGACTTGGACCTGCCACCAGACCAGCCCCTGGCTTGAGTCCTTTCTCTCCAGAAAAAAAACATATATTTTGCAGAGCTCCACATACAGAAACACATTATTTTGCAGAAATAAGTGTTTGTAAGAAGTTTTACTATAGGAAAGTCTACTTTTTTAAACGACAAAGTGTTCTGAGGAGTTGTGTGCTATGCCAAAGAGCTCAGCAGGGCCTCCCTCTCGTGTCGAGAGTGGATATGTGAAGTCTGGTCATTAGTGAGGGGCCTTGAGGCTTCTCTTTGAGTACAGCAGCATATTTAGTGTGAAGACTGGGGCCTTGAAGGACTTAGAGAGCAATGTAGTGAAAACCTGACATCCTGGGCTTTTTTCACAGCTGACACGATCAGAATTTTGAAGGATTTTTAAGTGAAACAGCAATGTACATACATGTGTACAGGACACCAAGACTCACAGGCAGGCCTGGGAGCCCCAGCCACCCTTCAGCTCCTCAGCAGATCTGCAGATGATCTGGTTCCTGATCCAGGTCCTGCCTGCAGCCTGGGCTGCCTGGGCCATGGCCTGCCAGTATGGGCAGTGTGACAAGAGGTGGTCTGTGCTGCCCTAAGAAAGCTGATGTAAAGTTTTTGTATATTTCATATTCCACCCACCAGATTCTTCTTCCATTTAATAAAATTCTTTTTGTAAGTTCTCTCCCGGTGCGTGACAGCAGTACGAGCGGCCAGCCCTCTCGGGATTCCCCAGCCAGGCTCCAGCTCAGCAGCCAAGGGCTGTGTTGAGTTGGGGTGACCGAGTCTGAGCTTGTTCCTTGTCAGAGTTTACAAAACAACAGACGGCAGCTAACAATGAATAGCAGTGGGGAAGTAATTCCCTGGGATACATGACAGAGCTTACTGTGACCCACACGTTGCTGCCCCCCAACTCTTCCTGTTACTTGGGGAAATTTTTTTCAGAAGATTGTATCAAGACATGAACAATGCAGAGTCATAATTTCCAGCATGAGATGGAAACCTGGGGGGTCAGGCAGGTCTGTTCCAGTGCTCGGGGCCCGCAGCTGGAAAGAGGGTTTATCATGAGATACATCAACTGTGTTTTACTGCATTGTTGCCAGAGACAGGCTGTCTGCCACACAGGTGTCCTCAGGAGAAGCTGGGGGGAGGGGACACACAGCAGAGTGGTGTCTGTCTTCAGAGGCATCTGAACAAAAGAGCCAGTCATGTATTCTCAGCAGCTTGTTCTGCTAAGCTACAGGCAGCCAGGGAAGGAAGGCATCTAGATGCATGTTGGGTCCATGAGGTCACTACAGTTAGTCAGTTAGTTCTGTCCTGCCTGTTTGTGTCTCACCTTTGCAAGAATGGAGTGAGCAAGATTAACTGTTAACATGAGGTTGACAGTTCCAACAAGAAATCTGGTCACCACGCAGGTGACAGCTAGAGTGGAGCCCTGAGAGGTCTGCAGTCTCAGATGCACAGGTGAGAGGTGAGAGCTCACCAGCATGTGTTAGAAGACGAGAGTTCCGGGCTGCAAGCAGAGAGTCTTAGAGAGTGACACAGTGAAAGAGCAAGTTCTCCGCCTAAAGCAAAACCTCAGGTGGTGAGAACCCAAAGCGCTCGTTCTTCCTTCTCTTAACTCTGGGCAGATTGTTTGCCTGTTCAGAGCCTGTGCATTCTGCTATGCAGACTCCATGTGCACTGATTGGCTGGGCGTGTGTATGCAAATAACTATAAAATAAAGACAGGTAAAGGGACATGTCACACCTGGGAGAAGGAGAATAGCCTGCCAAAAGCTTCCCAGTCAGATCAGCAGTCCATTCCCAGCTGGTGGTGGCAGGCAGGTACCAGGTACGTAACGGTTAAAAGGGTACAACAGGACAGTCCATTTCAGGTTTACCTAATGCTTAACTTGAGGCCATCCACGAGGTGGGTCTTTTGTTTGCATGCTGTCAAACAGCCTGTTCATGGCAAGAATTGGGACCTGAGGTTTTGTTGGTTTCCCAGGAGGGATTTTTATGCTGTTTTCATGCCATCTGGAGCATTCCTTCTATTCCAATGCCAGGACTTGGATGCAGCCAGGATGAGTTTTGTTCATAAAGACACCAATACCTTATGTCCCCTTCTTGGGTTAACCACTCCATTGGCAGTAAAGTTTGGGACCAAGACTGCATCACCGTGCTCAGCTCCACCTCAGGATTATGGACTTGATTTTCAGAGAAGTTGTGATGGAGCTCCAGATACTGCTGCATCTAGGTGTTGAGGTGCTGGGATGTCATCAGGAACCAGCGCACCCTCTGCGTTACCTTTCCACCCTGCTGGTCTCTCTCCATTTTTGACTAAGGTGGTCGGTCATACTCTACCCTGAATGATGTGGACAAGGCAAGAGATCATGGAGAGACTGCTGTGGGCCAGAAATGAGTGCTGAGCAGACAGTCACCTGAGAGCCAAGCCTCACGAGTGTCGCTGCCTCCTGTCTCAGCCTCCTGGGATTAAAATCTGGTGCCACTGCGCCAGGCCGAGGTCCTTTTTATGATCTAGAGCTTGGCGAGGAGTTGGACGAGGTTGTGCACTCAGGAAATTTGAGTCAGGGATACTGTGAGTTCAGGATCAGCCTGGGCTGCATGAGACCCTGTTTCAACAAACCAAGAGAATCCATCGAAGCCTAAAATAAATCTTTAATTTACATAAGTATGCAGTAAACTGACTTCCCTTCCAACATTTGAAAATCTGTAATAACTAAAATTGAATGGTTTTCTCTTTTTTCCAAAACTGTCTTACTGTATAATACAGATTTAGCTTAGGCTCATGATCGGGGTTACAAGTGTTGGAATTACAAACATGTAATTTGTAATTCCATGCTCAGTTTACTTTGTTATCTTTTTTGAGAAATGTGTTGGTATTTTGAGGTGGTCAGAAAGCACTCACCTTTGGGTACCATTTGCTTTATTTTGCAAATGCAGACCTAGTCACAAGGCCTCCCCAACCTTCATGGCAATGTAGTTTATTCTTTTGTCTCTGTGTGAAACTATTGATTTAGGCATTCCCCTACCAAAGGACATTTTGGTTGTAAATGTGGACAGTGATGTAAGAGTATTTAGGTTTGTAAGGATGTGACAAAGCCTTGCTCTGTTGTGGCCTGCCAGCTTGGAATGGGAGTCCTGCGGTGGCACACCAGCACCCTTTTCTACTGTGCCTTTTTCTGTGTTTACCACAGTTGTTTACCATTCCCTTTCTGCTTTTTAAGAGCTTTTATTTAGTGCCAGGAAAATCTTAATTTTCACATGAATGTGGTCTCTGTTTCCCAGGAGTGGGTTGGAGATCTTCCCAGCCCATCAGTCAGTTACATATCTTCATGATAACCTTTTCACTTTAATGTTCGACTTGCCAAGCATATGGGCAGAGGCTAGGTGTCAGTTTGTGTTGTCTGAGTTAGGAGACCTTTCCCATGGGTATAAATGTCACACCTGAAAACTATATGAACTTGTCTTGATGTGGTTTTGTTGTATGTATTTCTATGCTAGCACTAAAATCCAGACCTTTGTGTATGTGCTAGGCAAGGGTTCTGCCACTGAACTACTCTCGTGCAGTTCCTTGTTCTCACCTATTTGTCTAGGTAGAGTTATCAATCACACTGTTATGCTTTAAAACACAGTGCATTCAAAATCACAACAGGAGGGTTTTAAGCATAATTTTCTCCAGAAGACTCTCAAGTATCAGAAGTGGTTGTTTTTTTGTTTGTTTGTTTGTTTGTTTTTGCTTTGTTTTTATGAGACAGGGTTGCCTTTGTAGCTCTGGCTGACCTGGAAGTCACTTTGTAAACCAGGCTGGACATAACGATTCTCCTGCCCCCAGAGTACTGGGATTAAAGGCATGTGCTACTGCCGCCCAGCAGAAGTGGCTGTCTTACAAACAGAACAAAGTAAATTGCTCATCTTCAGGGGATGCTAATCTTCATTGTCAGCTTGACTGTCTTGATACTCCTCTTCCCCCAAAAAAGAAAAATATTTTAAATATTGAAACATCTATAGATAAAATGTTGAGTTTTCATTAAAGTACATGGCTCAGGAGTAATATTTTAAGATCTGCCATTCTAGGTCATAAACCAGCCCAGATTATACTTGTTTTTGTGATTGAAATGATCTGTAGTGGGGTTGGAGAGATGGCTCAACAGTTAAGAGCACTGATGGCTCTCCCGGAGGACTGGGGTTCAATGCCCAGCACCCACATGGCAGCTCAGAACTATCTGTACTTCCAGTTCCAGGCAAACACCAAGACAAATAAATAAGTTTTCAAAAAAAAAAATCTGTAGTAAGAACATAATAGTCATGTGAATTTTTAAATGTATAAAATTATATAAGATCTTTTGTAATCAAAATGACTTAATTGCTCTGTGGCAACCCAGGTCTTCCTTTACAACCATTGGAACTGCATTGAGTAAATGCTGAAGCACACAGTGCCACTTTCAGGTGGACTTCCATAAATATAGAGATATAGCAATCCATAGAGACAGGCTTTGAGCCCTTTGTCAATACTAGGTGCAGGTAAGGATTCACAGTTCTGCCCAGACTGAGAAGACTGGTGAGTCTTTTGATCCACAACTTCTTGGTCCTTGGGGCAGGAATTCCTCCTCATCTGTATCTCTTGAGAGGATGGTGTGGACTAGACAATGACTGTGATCTTGTAAAGTCAATAACTACTGGTCCAGCCATCAGCCAGCCAGGCTCCACTCTAACACAGGTGCCTTACTACAGAAGTTCAAGTTCCAGATCGTCTAGAGCATTTTTAGAATTGTCTCTATAATTTTATTTTAGGATTTCTTTGGGTATAAAGTCTTTGTCCTGATTTTTGTTTGAGAACAAGCCTGCATATATGAATCCATTTAGCATAAATTGCCTTAGGTTTTGCTTCCGTTTGGGTTTTCCTGGGCCTTCTGGGAGAAACTCATTTCCCACTGTCTGTCACTTCTCACATTTTCATCTCCCTGCATCTGCCCCCAGATCCTGGGAGGACTTCCCAGGACATTCTCCATCCACACACTTCATGGGAATGCCGTGAGCATGAGCGCTCCTGGCAGGCGGCTCAGCCTTGGGACTCAGTCGGGCGCTTCCCGAGCCTGACTCCTCCACCCTTGTCTCCATGACACTCCTGCAACTCTATGCTTTTCTCTTTCCTGCAGAGAAGATGAAACTCTTCTGAAATGTTCTCTGGGTTATTGACTTTCCAAAAGCATAATTTGTTTTTCTTTTTGCGTAGTTTTCAAGGGCCTTCATTGATGTGGAATGTCTTTCTATATGTTGTAAATAAAGGAACTGTTTTGACCTGTCAAGCATCTTAGAAGTAATAGGTGGGGAAATCAGAGCAAGGATAGAGGAAGGAAGGTGGGATCAGACAGAGATGCCATCCAGCTGCCCAAGAATCAACATGTAAAGTAACACAAGTAAGCCACAGGCCACATGACAGGACAAATTAATAAAAATAGGTTAAATTAAGATGCAAGAGATAGCTAGCACTATGCCTGAGCCATAGGCCAAACAAAATAAAATTAACATAAGCCTTTGTATGATTATTTAGGACTAAGAGAGGGTCCAGACAGTAGGGCTAGGCAGTCTGAGACCACAGGTCTATTGGTCTAGACCATCAGCCAGACACCCCAGAAACCTCTTGCTCCACTTAGTTGGTTTGTTTTGTTTTTGTTTTTACCTCAGGAAGAGAGGTGTACTCAGCTTCAAAGTGGAGCTTTGGGGCCTGGAAATGTGATTGGTAGAGAATGTGGTAGAGAACTCAGCAAAGGCCCTGTATTTGATCCCCAGCACACATGTGAGTGCACTCATACACATTCCACGTGAGGAATAAGAATCACAGCCCTAGCCACAGTCCCTGAGGCAGCTCCCTACTAGCCCCTCAGCTGACAGGATGGCCTGTTTCCTTTAGGGCCTTTACGTGTGTTTTGGGGTTCTCTCCCTCCTTGGGCATGACAACTCACACCCAGACAATATCTACCAAGGGTTGCAGAATATTCTTTTACACTGTGAAGATGTGGCACTGTGATTGGTTTACTAAAGAGCTGAATGGCCAACAGGAAGAGATTGGGTGAGACTTCTGGGGACCGAGAGGTCAAAAGGAGGTGTCACCAGCCAGACCCAGGAAAGCACCAGCAGTATGGAGAGATGAGGTGACAAGCCTCTCAACAAAACATAGATTAAATGATTTAAATAAGAGCTAGTGGGTCAAGCCCAACCTACAGTCAATCTTTCATAATAATAAGTTTCCATGTTGTTATTTGGGACTGCTGGCACAGAGAAAGACTTCCTACAACCAAGTCTTAGCATACAAACACCTCACACCCCAAGAGAGCTTCTTTTACCACCTGTCTCTGCCCTCATTCAATCTCTGTTAATTTGTGGCAGCATGTCGGCTCTGCCCCACCCCTGCCCCTTGGCTGACATCTTCATACTGTGCTCCATGGCAGCGGGGAAGCAGTTTGACTAGTGTAGCGTCATAGCTTCTACTCCCAGCACAGACCTTGCTTCTAGTACCTGTTGAGTAGTAGTTTGTTGTCAGGTATGGTTCTGGTACCCAGCAACTTTTTTCAGTTCACTTCCCATCTCATGCTGGGCCTCTGAGTTACTTCTCTATCTCCAGTCACAAACCAAGTTTACACACTTGGTAGATACAATTGTCCATCCTGTGTAGAAATCATGAGCAAGAGCCTGAGGTAAGTGAGTCTCTGAAACCTTGCCATTGCCTGGCATTGGTTGCCCCATCTTTATTCCTTTGTGTTGTAGTAATAAAGTGAACATTTGAAGTATGAGTGCTCTTTAAACTATAAATAGAATTGGGCAGTTATTGAAGGAAAAGTTATCTAGGCTGTATATAAAACTACCTTCCCAAGTAATACTTTTGTATACATGATTACAAATGTATACATTGATTACTCATATCAAAAAATATGAGTAATTTAAAATGCTATTGGCTATAAGTTCACTAAGGTTGCAGGATATAATATCAGTTCACAAAAGCAGATTGATTGTGTCAGTCATGGTAACACACATCTGTAATCCCAGCACTCAGGATGCTGAGGCTGAAAAGCATCTTTGAGGCTAGTCTGGGCTGTGTAATGAATTCAAGAGAAGCCTAAGCTACAAAGCTATACCCACTAAGAACAATGTCTTCAACAAATAGTCCTAGAAAAATTGGATTGCACATAGAAAACAATGAATGAAAACAATGAAACCTTTCTCCCTCAAAATGAACAGAGGCCTAAATATAGACCTGAACAAAGATGTATACCTTCATATACTGACCAACCAAACGCTTCTCAAGTATGGTAACCAGAGCACAGGCAGCTAGGGGAGTGGTTAAGTGGGACCTCACAAAACCACAAGATTTTGTGCAAAATATACTATAAAGAAATTAAAATAGAGGGGGAATGCAATGTCTAAAATATGTACTACAATAAAAAAGCAATCCAATGTAAAAATAGTTAAAGGACCTAGACATTTCTCAATATGTATACACAAATAGCTAACGGACAAATTAAACAAGGCTCAGTACCATTAATGTAAGAAGGCTGCATGGCTGGAGACATGCTCAGTGGCTAGAGCTGTGCACTACAAAGTCATGAGGAGAGGTGATTCCTGCTTAATAAGCCAGGCATTTCACAAAAGCTGCAACCCCAGCTCTGAGGGATCTGACGCCATTTCATGGCTCTGTACACACACAAGTGCACACATACAGAAAGAGCGAGCTAAAATCACCCCCACAAGAGTTGACATGTGGGGCTGCATGAAATGCAGAAGCTGCTCAGCCAATGACTAGTAGAAAGAAAAGTGCCCACAAAGTGGGAGACCATCTTTACTGCCTGTGCATCCAACAGGATTAGTATCTACAGTATATAAAGAACTTAAATAAGTGCCACTGAAATAATCCAAAAATTGAACAGATAAAATGAAGAGACATTTTCTCTCTAAAGATGGAGGACAGATGGCCAGTAAGTATGTGGGGAGAATTTTCAGCATCTTAAGCATCTGGATTAATGCAAATGAGAAGAACATTGAGATTCCATGTCACCCTAATCAGAATGGCTAATGATGAGAACAAATGCAGGCTGGGGCTATGCCTTGGTAGTTAATGGCCCAAGGAAAAAAATCTGAAAAGCATCTGAAGTCCCTCAAAACCTAAGGGTAGAACTATCCTCGACTTCAACTATCCCAGTCCTGGCTATGTACCCTAAGGAAGCTAAACATAAGATACTCACGCAAATCCATGCTCAATGCAGCACTAATTACACTACCAAGGCAGTGCAGTCAACCTGGTTATCTGTCCACAGATGCATGGCCAGTATGCCTGACAGCCCTAGATCCTACAATCCCAAATCAAAAGTATGGGAATACCCAACAGTGTACCATAAGGAAGAATAAAATGTTTATGTGAAAATGGAAACAGATGGAACTGGAAATCATCATATTGAGTGAAATAGACCAGTCTCACAAGTGCCTCTTCGTTTCCCTTGTATATATAGGACAAGAGTGTAGATGGAGACCTGTGGGGTTGCAAAGAACACAAGATGGGAGAATTCGATCAGTGTCAATGATATACTTGAATGGGATGAAACCATGACTGTATAATGAGTATATACTAATAAAAATGAAAATGTACTCTCACTCATACTTTCAACTAGAGCATATATGTGGCTAGTGTCTTTATCTTCAAATTTTTCTCAATGGTAATATTTAAGTAAAATTCTTTTCAAAGTACAATTCTTTTTTTTCTTCCAGTTTTCAACTCATAGTAACCATCTGCTTCTGTCTCTATTGTTTTGAGTTTTCCAGAAAGTCATATAAATGAAATTATAAATGCTGCACTTGAGATTCATTTTAAAAGAAATGGTAGAAAGCAAAGGGTGTGTCATCTCGGCCTATGCATGCCACGCATGAGTGGCTCTCCCACATCCTGAACATTCACAGTAATGTGAACCAGGCACTAGCAACATTAGCTCCAAGATCATTTTGTTATTACTAGTTTCTAAAAATTCATGGTTTCTGTTTTTCCATGGAAAAAAGCTGGCAGTGGGCACTTGAAGCCAGGAGGGTTTGGATGTCTGCAGCCAGCATGGCTGGGAAGTACACGGGAACGTCAGAGCCTCGGGAAGAGAGGCTGCAGTGATAAGGGGGTTTCTGGAACAGTGGCACCAAAGTAGGCTATCTGGGCAAAGGCAAACACCCTTAGGGTTACCAGAGAATCTGCCAAGAACTGTTCCTGGGTACTTTCTTTAGGAGGCTCAGTTCTCCAGAGAATGCCAGATGTTTTGCAAGTCAGAGAAAAGGAAAGTGATAGCTCCCAACCTAAGCCTAAGGCAGGAAGAGGGTGTGGGATGCTACTTCAATCTCTATTCAGAGCAGTTCCCGGAAGACACACCTTGATCATCCACAGCTGCTGTCTCAATAGCAGGCGCCTGTCTCTTCGGTGCCACCACATATTTCTAAGGCTTTTCGCCTGTCCAATTAGAAAGAAAGGTTGTCTCAATCCACTCTGCATTTCCCAGAACTTAAACAATAGCACTCACGCAAGTGGAGACTATTGAAGATGAGCAAACAAGTCTCAGACCACCCAGAGGACTTGTGCTATCCAGGCTGGGCTCCTGGGGAATGCCCATAGGGCCTGGGCTGCTGGCTGTCTCAAGAGCCCAGATGTACCCTAAGCACTGGTGTTTGCTTTGAGACAGGGAAAGTCGCTCATGCAGCCCAGGAACCTCCATCTCTGGGCCCTGTGGGAGATGAAGATGTGCTTCCTCCCTCAGTATAGCATGGTTAAAGAGACGCTCCTCTACCCTGTTTCTTATGGCTACCAAACTTGTTTATTTCCCCCTTACCAGTAATGGAGTCTTTACTTTCTTCTTCCTAGACACCAGAAGCCCTGAAATGACATTGTCTCCCAGCTTCTGGGTCAAGGGTCTTCCCAGATACTCAGCTGGAAGGGGATGCTGTAGGACTCAGGCCAGGGCATCCAGAGAGCCAGATCAACCTGGAGATGCCTGTGTGTCTTCATCTGCTTCTCCAACATGAACTTTCAGCTTTTCTTGCAGAAAAAAAAATCATGCAACTTTCTCACCATCATGAGGGAATGAATATGTATACCAGAATGAGCGAGTAGCCTCCTTGGACCCATTTCTCAGGCCTGGCCTGCATGCCCAGTCTCCTATACAAGTAAACGTCTACAGCTTTTCTACAGTGCAGATCTGATGTGCATAAGAAGTCCCCCCTTCCCTGGGCCTCTCATTGGCCTCTTCCACTTCACTGCACCCAATCCCCTGAGAACAGTGAAGCACAGTGACATTTTTTAGTAATGACATCCATAAGCCAATATCCACCAATATCTTTTTTTAGAGCATGAACAGGTTTTTAGGACCCTGACGGTCCAGGCAAGTGTGGCCTGGTATTCCAGAAGGTGGACGAGCAGTAATTAGAGGCATGACCTTGTGCATTCAGCAAGCTCACAGGGGTGCAAGAGACATCAGGGCTGGAAGTTTCCTCCCTCCTCAGCCCAGAGCCATCAGATACTGATGTCACTCTGAGTCATGTGCACCTCAATGGGTACCTGTTATGGAGCCAGGCAGAGCATCTTTGATGGTTTGTACAGCAAAGTTTTCCAACGCATTCTCAGTAGCCACTAACTCATAATTTTGTAGTGCACAGCTCTAGCCACTGAGCATATCTCCAGCCATGCAGCCTTCTTACATTAATGGTATTGAGCCTTGTTTAATTTGTCCATTAGCTATTTGTGTATACATATTGAGAAATGTCTAGGTCCTTTAATGATTTTTACATTGGATTGCTTTTTTTTAGGAGACGTTTGACTCCTGCTTAATAAGCCAGGCATCCCACAAAACCTGCAACCCCAGCTCTGAGGGATCTGACGCCATTTCATGGCTCTGTACACACACAAGTGCACACATACAGAAAGAGCGAGCAAAAATCACCCCCACAAGAGTTGACAAGTGGGGCTGCATGAAATGCAGAAGCTGCTCAGCCAATGACTAGTAGAAAGAAAAGTGCCCACAAAGTGAGAGACCATCTTTACTGCCTGTCCATCCAACAGGATTAGTATCTACAGTATATAAAGAACTTAAATAAGTGCCACTGAAACAATCCAAAAACTGAACAGATAAAATGAAGAGACATTTTCTCTCTAAAGATGGAGGACAGATGGCCAGTAAGTATGTGGGGAGAATTTTCAGCATCTTAAGCATCTGGATTAATGCAAATGAGAAGAACATTGAGATTCCATGTCACCCTAATCAGAATGGCTAATGATGAGAACAAATACGTGCCTTACACTTCAGGAATGTAGGTAGGTCCTGAAGCCATTTATTCTCAAATAATCAAATAAAGGCTTATATTAAGTACAAGCTGTTTGGCCTATGGCTCAGGCTTATTACTTGCTAACTCTTGACCTAACTCATGCTTCTTACCCAGGTTAGCCATGCTTCACCCTGTGGGAGAAGTGGGGAAGGAATCTCAAGTTCCAGCCCTGCCCTTCCTTCAAGAGGCTGGGCAAGCCACACCTTCTCCATCTATAAAATGGGCATCATAGATAGCGGCGATGCTGGTCTGTCCACTAAGTTCAGGAAATGAGGCCACCCATAGAACCTGTAAGGAACAGAGGAAGCTTTGGGCAAGTGAAGTTCTATGTGACTATATATTTTTTGACACGGAGAAAAGTATGTCAAGGACCCCATTGCATCAGACACATTAGAATGGCAAAGCCTTCCCCAGGTGAGACTCTGGAATAACAAGCTTTCCTCTCTGGTCTGTGTGTGAACAACTGACCAATGTGTGCAAACATTCGGAACTGCAGCTTCCTCATCCATGGTGTTTACAGCTTGAGACTTCCCACCTACAGACCAGCTAACTCCTCCCCCTGTGCTGCTCCCAGTAGACAGGCAGAAGTTCTGGGTTATGGTGGTGTTTGGTGTCTCTCCATCAGAGTGTGTGCAGCCCACCTGACAATAGCTTTTCAATGCACACATTTATCCTTTTTGCATTCTCTCACTGCTTCAGTTAGGTTTTCAGACCCAAGCCATGTGGGTCATGGCAGGAGCCAAGGTGAGAATGTGTCAATGGCCGCATGGTTATGAGTCTGAGGTATTTCCCATGAGTGTTCAAAGCTGCTACCTGTTCTCCCTACTCTTATCACTTCTGCTGCCATTACTATCACACTGTCAGCCTCAGGGTCTCCATGTCACCTCACCTGCAGGAGTAAGATTGCCCAAGGCCTCCTTTATTTCATCCCAGCCTTCTCTTTCCTGACACTCTGGTCTTTTCCCTGAAATGACACCCAGATCCATACTCTCACATGCACTGTTACCTACTGAGATGTGCTGTCCTTCTCCAACTGGAGAAACTGTGGCCCATTTTCAGGATCTGACTTCAAGTGACCCCAGGAGCCTCATAGGGCAATGGTGACTCCATCTTTTGTTATTTAAGAGTATGCTGCCTTGGTTACTTTTTATTTTCTGTGGAGGACACTATGACCAAGACAACTTATAAAAGAAGGCGTTCAATTGGAGTTCACAGTTCCAGAGAGTAGCAGGGTCTGTGACCATCATGGTGGATAGCATAACAGTGGATAGGCAGACAACAAGCTGGAACAGTTGCTGAGAGCTAACACGTTAAAATAACAACCATGAGGCAGAGAGAGAGAGAAAGAGAGAGAGAGAGAGAGAGAGAGAGAGAGTGAGAGAGACCTCCTCCAACAAGGACACACCTCCTAATCCTTCCAAAACAGTTCCATCAACTTCAGATCGAGCATTCAAATACATGAGCTATATGAGCCTTTGGGAATTGTTCTCATTCAAAGTACATGCGCCTTGTTCCCCAGGTCACAGAGTAGTTGGCATAGTTCTTGGGAGGCACAGAACTCAATGGATGCCCTTGAAAGCATAGTACCCACCAGGAGCCTAACTTCTTATGAACAGTTGACCAGTGCTAGCCTGTGCCAGATATCTCCAGCTCTAGCCAGGACTGGTCTGAGCACAGTCACATCAGAATCCAGGTGAGTATTGTTGGCCAGAGAATGCTATTTGTATGATATGTGACATCATGGAGTTAAGTTACTGCCCTCTTCCCCATTAGCTGGTCCAGAGATCCCTATTGTAATGACAGAACAGGACTCCCCTATCCATGTGCCTATAATGAGGGAGCTCCAGAGAGGATAGGCCAGTTAGGAACCCTAGCTAGTGGTTAGACATTGCTCCTCTGCAGAAAAGATGTCTGTAAACAGACTACCCAACACATTGACCAGAGGCTGTATTAGCATGTGTCCAGGGCCACCCAGACATCCCCGTGAGAAGTGTTGTAGAATATTAGTCTAAAGCGTGTTGCTTTTGTTTAACCCTGTGAAGCTGTGTTACTTTGTCTGTCTAAAGCATCTAATGGTCTAATAAAGAGCTGGCAAGTATCAAGGCAGGAGAAAGGTGCAGCTGGAAGGCAGAGAGCATATACAGGAGAAATCTGGGAGGCCGGAGAAGTGGCCAGAGAATAGAGGCGCCCAGCTATACAGCAAGCCACAGCGTAAACATAAGATTTACAGAAGTAAGAGAATGGGAGAAGCCCAGAGATGAAAGGTAGATGGGATAGTTTAAAGTTAAGGGAAGCTGGCAAGAAACAAGCCAAGGCATTCATAGGTAAGCAAGCCTCCATGTGTGATTTATTTGGGAGCTGGGTGGCAAGTCCCCTAAAAGAGTGAAAGAAAAAAAAAAAACAATCAAACAGAGAAGGACCATTGCATTTTAAGGGAAGGTGCTGTTCTTCCTGAGTCATAGGGGACATCAGTTTTGGTTGCTCCAAAAAATATAAAGAAATTGTCCCTGGTAAATGGAGGAGACATATACAATTGAAGTAGACAGGAAACTTCAAGGAGGCCAGAGGGGAGCTATGGATATACTTCTAGAAGTCTGCTTACAGGGTCAGGGACACTGGGTCCCAATAGGGCCACATCTAACAAGACACAGCCACCATCACAACAACATGGCCTACTTTGCAGCAGACTACAGAAAATCTAGGATCTTTTAGACCAAGACTGTTGTACAGGCTGGACTAGGGTTACTGCATTCTTCAGCCAGGAGTGCTACGTGGCCCTGGGACTGTAGTGCTTAGGGAAAAGCTAAGAGGCTCAGTCTACCTTGGGCTCCACTGATATTTTTTCTCAGGTGTCACAGTCTGTGCTTCATGAAGAGTGAGTTATGGGACATCACTTCTAAAACCTATGCATGAATGAATCACCAGGAGGTGGGGTGGGGAGTTTGTGTTTCCACCAGGACACAGATGAACCAGGACTCACACAGAGCATCCTGAAGGAACAGGGTGAGGATTTCGTCTTTGATCATCATTACCTGAGCCACAAGGCCAGTGACACAAAATCAGGTGGGGGCCTCTTCTAGTCCTTTGCTCCTAGAGCCATCAGGCAGAAGGCATGCATGCGACCATCTGTCCCTGTCTTAGGATCCTGGGGCACAGCTCTCAGGACAGATTCAGAGGATCTATTTTCATACTCAAGTCCTGCTTTAAGGATATTGAAGCTCTGGCTGTCATGACTCTAGGCCCAGCTAGACTCATCTGAGGCTCCATGGGACCTGGGATAGTCCATAGGGAACACAGATGGCCGAAAGTTGTTGGTCCGTGGCTGCAAAAGAAAGTGAGTCTTCATTTCAGGGGAGCTGCAGACCCTGTAGGCTCTACTTGATGCAAAGATTGGCCACAGGAGGGCACATGACACCCAGGGAGATCCACGACACAGAAGACAAATCAAGGCCTGGCTCCATCCACCCAAACCATAGCATTCTTGGTGTGTGTTGGTTACCAGCATCCAGTCTGAGGATCTTTCCTATACTGAAGCCCACTGTAGTTGACTTCAAATACAAGCACAGTCTCCATGCTTTTTTATTTTAATTTTTATACATGGCTTGGAAAATGTCCAATGGGGCATTGTTCTTGAAATCAACACACAGCATACATGTGTATATTTATCACATTACATTTCCCATCTTAGGCTCAGCTCCTGGGGAGTCCATGTGTTTAAAAAGTAACATGGAATTGTGTTCATAGTGGGTGTTGACGGCACCCTAGCACTCTGACTCTGAGCCCGTGGCACCAGCTAGGTCACCGTGTCCTCAGGTACTCTCTGAGGGAGAGAATAGGCAGGTATCACCTCTCCCATGTTGACAGATTTTGCTTTCACATTGCTCATGGCTTCTGACCTCGGAAATTATGGTTGAACTTTAGTTCTGTGGCCAATGCTAATATGATATAGGTGGACCAGAACCACTCCCCAGGATGCACAGCCTGGAGCTGGCTGGCTCCTCATTCTCTGCATAAGACATGATTTTCCTCTAGCACCTGGACTGCAATATATGTGGAAATGCATATCTTCCTAGGACCAGCACACCACAGTGGAAGGTGACTGGGTGTCATCCCATCAGCTTCTCCCTAGAGAGACACTAGAGAATTCTGGTCACTTTCTAGGACAGTTTCCAAACTTTCCCATTTCCCTGGAGGTGATGGCGTGTTCTAGAAAAGTCAGTCCAGATTTGTAACTGGGAAATGAGGAGATAGGGTGACACATTTTCCTGCTCCCCACAGGCCTAGCTACCTGGGACTCAAGGTCAGGACTGGCTAAAGTCTAGGCCTGACCTCATGTCACCTTGGAAAAGGGACCTTGGGCAAAGCCTCTCTTCTCTTACTTCCCTCCTGGAGGGTGGCCCCATATGCACAGTCAGCCTGAAACCATCTACAGACCCCATGTCCCAAGGCATCTGGGAATCCATGAGGTGCAGCAGAGAGCTATGCACAGTCCCTTCCAGAGGCTGCTGGGGGTAGAAACATAGTATTACATCCGCCCATGGGACAGTGGGCATTTGCATTCTTTATATTACTGATTTTGTTTATTTCATATTGTCTATGTTTACTTGTTTTTACCTGCATGTATGTATGTGCATCACATCTATGCCTGGTACCTGAGGAGGTCAGAAAAAGGCACTGGATCACTAAGACTGGAATTACAGATGGTTGTGAGCTTCCATATAGATGGTGGGAATGAAACCTGAGTCCTCTGCAAAAGCAACAAGTACTCTTAACCACTGTGCCATCTCTCCAGGCATTCTTAAACCTCATGTAATCTCGTCTTGTGTTGGTGGGCTATGGGAGCTTGGGCCAGTCACTGGTCCCCACCTCTCCCTTTGCCTCAGATGGTCTCATGTCTAGAAAAGTCATGTCTTCATATGAGTCATTTGCCTAGGGCTGGGACAGGTACATAGAGATGGGTGGGGATGAAGTACTTGGGAGCCACATGACTGGGATACATAGACTACGAGAGAGAAGCCAGGAAAAAAATGGAAAGTTGGCAGCAGATAGCCCCAGAGACCTCAGGCATGGACCAGCTGCCTCCCAGCTGCTGCACCTCACCCACTTGGGTATCCAGGGCTCCAAGAGAACCACTAATGCCATATGGGTCCTATCCAAGAAGGACTTATTAGACTGAGCATCACCTCTGACTATGACACTGTCTCCAGTGACTATCCATACAGATCTGAAATGCTTCTGGGCCCAAGTCTCTTGACCTTTGTGGAATTCTCATATTTGCTTCAGTTCGGGGGTTTCTGGGAGAGTTGTGAGGTGGAAGAAAGACCCTTCCCAATATGTGTTGGACTGTGGCCTTCTCTCTATATTGGGCTGTGGACATCAGCACAATGCCCCCTGGGCCCCTGCAGAAATACCTTTGAAAGTATCAAATTCACTCCTCACCAGAGCATCACCTCTTCTGCATCTCTTCTAGCTTCCCAGATGAGCAGTCTTGTGCTATGGGATTATGCTCTTGTACACTGTAAATATTTGTCACTCCTATTAGTTTAATAAAACACTGATTGGCCAAAGACAGCAAGGAAGTATAGGCTGGGCTAGCCAACTGGGAGAATTCTGGGAAGCAGAATAGCAGAGCAGAGGAAAGAAGATGAGAATACTACTGTGAGAAATGGTACCAAGTCATGTGGCTAAACAGGATAAGAATTGTAGTGGGACTATGTTCTGTTACATTGTAAATAATTGTCCTGCCTACTGGTTTAATAAAAAACCACTGATTGGCTAAAGGCAGACAGAAAGTGTGGGTGGGGCTACCAGATTAAGAAAGCTCTGGGAACAGGAAAAGCAGAGCAGAGAGAAGCCAGAGAGACACCATGGAGACCCCACAATAAGATGCCAGCAGATGAAGAGGAAAGAAGTTGAAATGCTGCTCTGAGAAAAGGTACCAAGCCTCATGGCTGAACAAGATAAGAATCATGGGTTAGTTTAAGAGCAAGAGTTAGCTAGCAATATGCCAGAGCCATAGGCTGATCAGCATAAAATTAAAATTAATACAAGACTTCGTGTGATTATTTGGGACTGCTGGTCCAGATCTTGGGGCAAGTCTGGGCCAGAAACCTCATATTACAAAGAATCATGGGTTAGTTTAAGAATAAGAGTTAGCAATTAATAAGCCTGAACCATAAGCCAAACAGCTTGTAATTAATGTAAGTTTCTGTGAGATTCTTTGGGACTAAGAGACTGTGGGTCTGGACCTGCACATCTACAGTGCCCAGTGCCTCACCCTGGTATAGTCACTCACCCACTATTTGGACCCTCTCTGAACTGTGAAGGCCCCACACAGGGTCTTTTGAGTCTCACTGGGGCTCTCCCTGGGCATAGGTATCACATCATCAAGAGACAGTGACCTCACTTGGCCAGTGTTCCTCGATGAGTATCAACACAGATATTTTGCAGGACTCCATGTTCATGTGAGCTAGATATCACTGCTTTCCCAAGTAGCAACTCTGTGTATCATAAGCCCCTCTTGGTAAAACCTCAAAGGAAATGCTGACAAACAGTGACTGAAGATGAGGATGAGAGCAGGAGATAGTGAATCTTTGGTGGGGGGAACACAAAGTGAGGGGAGCAGACACGGGAGGGGGCAGATGAGGGAGTGGACACGAAGCAGGAGGGGGATGGGGACACGGGCGGGGGGACAGGGGGAGGGATGGGAGATGGGGGACATGACACAGGCACGACTCCATAGTCTCTCCCTCCGTTCATTTAGAGAATGTCTGGTGTTCAGTCACCTTTTCTGTACTCTGGACCATGAAGTTGGCTGTGCTTCGACAAGTGTCCCAGTAACAAAAGCATAATGTCTCCCTGGGCCTTACAGCTCTCATACATATGAGTGATCGGTGCGGTGTGTTTGTGAGGGGGTGAGTGTATTCCCACAGGGATGATGTAATGAAGTCCTCAGCCTCCTGATTCCCTCTTTAGGAACAGCACAGCAGGGACTCTCAGAAGAATCTGACTCTGATGCCAGTTACAAGCTGGCACCAGAAACAAGTTTCTTCATCCTTGGGCCTGTCTATGCTGGCTGTTACTCTTTGTGGTACAAGCAGAGATGAGTGGACTGGGACACTTGAAGCCAGATGCTGAGTGCTCAAATAAGCACTGGACCTTGGGTCTAGGATGGGTCGGGAAGAGCCACCTGGACCCTGGAGGAGCAGAAGCCCAGGCACACCCAAGCTCCAGAGCCAGCACAATGGGGAACCAATGAAGCTCAATGGGAGCAGTCTCAGTGAACTCACTAAGACCCTGTGTGGCTGTTTGACCCTTCCAAGGGCTAAGTGTACAGCTTAATGGCTGTTCTCAGTTTCAGGACTCCTTGAGCATCATGAAGTCACTGCCAAAGTGTAAGAAACTGATTCCTATGGCATCTGTGACTTGTGAACAGTATTCAAAAGGGATCTGTTCAATCAGTGCTGGGATGAGAAGCTACAGATTGCACCATGTGTCAGCTTTGCTCACAGAACACTGTGTGGTGGCGTTTGTTCCTTTCTGTGGGCTGCAGGAAGAGCTCACTCCATGGCCCCACCCAGCTCGATAGCCCTAATGTCCCCAGTGGAGATATGATTCTGTGTCTTTTTACACACGCTCTACTAGAATCTCAAACCTATTGGAACAAATGGTAACACAGAAGAAATCAACATGAAGCAGTATGAGCTCACTTTTGTGTTCACATTGTTTTAAAATGTGTTATACGGCTTTGAAGGTGTTAGTTCTAATATGAAGCTGGTACAGGATTCCCAGAAGTCAGTCATGAGGTAACTCTCCCAGCTATGAGCAGGTAGACAAACAGGTCTCAAGCCCAAGGTTTCTCCTCCTTTCTTCTCACTGGTAGTGATGACATCAGCTCTTCATCATCTGTGACTGGCTGGCAGCGGCCTAACTTCCCTCCCAGACATCTGCATTCTGAGTCCTCATGTCACACGATGAAGAGCAGCTGGGGGCCAGGTGATATGGCAGAGATGCTAAGGGTACGGTCTCCAATTCCTAGCACCCACATGGTGGAAGGACAGAATGGACTGCCTCAAGTACTTCCATGAGCTCCACATGTGTGCTGTGGCATGTGTGGGTGAAAAACACACGTGCACAAGTGTTCATACACACAATAAATGTAAAACAAGAATAACAGTTACTATTGCTATTATTATTATTTGAGATAGGATTTCTCTAGTTAGCTCTGGCCATCTTGGAACTCACTCTGTAGACCAGGCTTGCCTCAAACTCAGAGATTTGCCTGGCTCTATCTCCCCAAAACCATGACCATCTGGCAAAAAAAAAAAAAAAATACTTTTTTTAAAAAGTAGCTGGGGCCCACTGGCTCATATGTGCTTGAAGGCTCTGCTTCCTACCATCATGTAGCTTACGATGCTAAAACTGTAGCAGATTGGATTTGCCAGGGTCAGTTCATCTTCTAACACTAGTATTGATGGTTTCTAAACCTGGGAAGGAAAGGAAACTCTCATCCCTGTGTAGTGGATCCCCAGCCAGACTCAGCATTGTAGCATGATGTAGCAAACGTGAGCTGTAAGAAAACACCAAAGTCATTCTCCTGATGTAGCCCCAGGGCCTCTGAGCTCTGAAAGTGCTCAGGAGGCTTCAGTACACAGTGGTGGCTGAGTCTTCAGCTAAAGTTGACAGTAGGCATGACCCCAACGGTCCAGCATCCAGAGAGTCCAGCAGGCTTCTGGAAGCAAGTGTTTGGAATCGTAGTGGCTCTACAGCTTCCTGCTGAGCTCTCTGGCTCTGTCTTCCTGAGCAACCTGGTCACCTCACTGGAGTAACTGTTCCATTCATCACCCATCTTCCTGCCTGCTTTCCTACTGAGGCATGGTGGCCTCTCTGGACCTGCAAACAGCAGGTGCCGACCTTGAATGATGAATGATTAGGGACAGAAGTGATGTTCCCAAATGCAAGAGAGAATGATGGGTATAGCTCTGGGCCTGGAAGGGGGCTTCATTTATTTTCCCCTCAGAGTCTCAAATTCAATGCAGCTTTCTTTTCTGGACTTCTACAAAGTGTGCTGCTTGCAGAAAGAAAATATTTTATTTTCCCTGAAACTAAAAGAAATATTGACAGAAATGATATAGGTGGTAATACTCAGAAGGTTGATGGTGTTAAATTCGGTACTTCCAGCACACACACAAAAAGAAAGTAATCACACACACACACACACACCACAAATAACCCCTTTCTTGACACAGAGAGGAAGCCACACACCTCCACAGATACACTCCTCAACAGCACACAGAGAAACACTTGGGAGCCTTCCTGTAAACAGAGTAACCAAGCTAATCCATTCCCACTCAGGATGTCACAACATGCTCTTAATGAGTGAAGAAGGAAGCATCCCACGCATTCCCTCAGCACGAGTCCTAGTAGAATTAGGGAGCCTCTCTATGGGGAATGAGGTGCCTGCCTGGAAGTCTGGATGCCGCTTGGCGAGGGCCAGCCCTTCAGCATGCCTGTTCTTCAGTGTCACGGGTGAACGCTGGGGTCTCTTTGTACATCTGCATGCAGATTACTGCAGCCTGCTCCTGACACTCATGCACTGTGCCAGCTGCTGG
This sequence comes from Sigmodon hispidus, assembly GCA_004025045.1. Classification (NCBI taxonomy): domain Eukaryota; kingdom Metazoa; phylum Chordata; class Mammalia; order Rodentia; family Cricetidae; genus Sigmodon; species Sigmodon hispidus. The sequence continues at coordinate 269,028 of PVIH01000417.1, read as the reverse complement.
CCTGATGATGGTGCTATACGGATAGGCTGGCACCAGAAGAAACCATGTACTTTTCTCCTTGGTGAGATCGAAAGACATAGGTTTGTAGATAGGATAAGAATCTTCCTAATGGTTTCTTTTCCAAGACCAAACCTTCCTATATACAAACCTCTGTCGTCAGCCTATGTCTGTCTTGTTGTGACTGTGTCCTTTTATGTCTACTTCTCAGGATGGTGGCAGGTTTGCAGGTACTCCACCCACTCTACTCTCCTGTGACTTGTCCTCCAGAGTGACCTGAAGAGCATGTCTCAGATCCAAATGAATGGGCTCCTCCTCTAGGAACCCAACAGAACCATCTATCTTGATTCATTGTTCTTTCATGCCTTTGTGGGGAGGGAGGCTGGGATAGAAGCCATAGCCTCATGCATGGCAGGCAAGCACCCTGCTGCTAAGCTGTGTGCCCAGATGCCCAGCCCCAGTATTGCTAACTGTTGTGTGATACTTTGTATTCTGACAAATAAAGCTTGCTTGGAGATCAGAGGGGGAAGCAGCTAGCTACTAGTTAGCCATAGAGGCCAGGTGGTGGTGGTACACACCTCTAATCCCAACACTCTAGAGGCAGAGACAGGAATATAAAAAAGGTAGGTGGAGACGGGATCTCATCCCCTTTCCATCTGAGGATTCAGAGAGATAAGAAGTGACTGTGCCTGTTCCTTGCTTCTCTGACCTTTCAGCCTTTCCCCAGTATCCTCGTTTTTATTGATAAGACAAATTAGGATCACACTTCACCTATCAGTAGCAGTTTCTACTCAGAATGACTTTGTTTCTCAGGGGCAGCTGGTTTGTTGAAAAGATGTCTGATGGCCTCATTTGGGAATGAAGGATACTGTAAGGCAGGGGTGCTGTTGAACACCCACATGCATAGAACACCCCCAACACTGAATGGCATATGTCAGTGACCACCCTTAAAAAAACCTTCCTCAGCCCCAGCACAAAAATGGGACCCCTAAACCAGGGAAAACACACACCTACCTTCCTTCCTTCCAAATCTCTGAGGGTCTGTACTTGTGTGGTAGGGATATTCATTGAGTATGTGCTGGCAGGGCTGGGCTGAATGGAGAGGCTATAGAAACAGACAGGAAGTGTCCTGAATTTTAATGCTGTCTCTAACTATAATCAGCTTCCTCTATTGTGCCTGGGAATGTACTGTCTGTGGCTTGATCTATGCTTGTTCATCTTTTTAAAATATCTGTTCTTACCTGCTGGTTGACTTACTCAACAAAACCATATCACTACCTCTATAGGAAGGCCCTGTGCTGTGCTCTGAGACACCAGCCCCTTCCACCCTGACATCATGTGCCAGGGGTAGACAGCTTGTTCCGAGGTGTAGATGACCTCTCCTAAGATGCTTTTAGGTCAGGCATCAATGCAAAACAGAGCTGTCACTCAAGGGGAGCAAGATAGCTTATTATTGAGAATCCCCAGCTTGGTCCCCATTCCAAACCCTGTCCAGATGTGTGGCTAGGAACTCCGCTCAGCTCCTCCCATTCTTAACCCTGGCCAAGGAATGCACACCAAGCAGCGGCTCCTCCCCTGAAGCTGGCCAAAGACCATGCCTGTGGGGTGTTTAAGGTCCCCTCCTTGGAAGGAGCCTCATGGTTTTCCCTCTTTCCCTGAGACCACCCAGGAATGATTTGCTAAGATTAAAGCCTGGACTTTAATTTGTCTTATTGCACCAGCAGTTACCCACTACTAGGGATTTTAAAAATACTTGACACTTATCTCAAGCCAAATAAGAGTAGCCATAGCCAGCAATCTGGATTCAGGCTGAACACAATAACACATTCTAACCTGGAAGGGGTTATGTGCTTACAAAACAAAAATCATAAATCAATGTATTTTCCAAATACATTTTTGGGAACATCAGGTAGGTTACACACAAGCGGGAAATGTCTGCTTATGTCTCAGATGCTATCTAAAGCCACTTAAGGTTTGGGTTGGTGGAAGCTAGTGGTCTGCTAAGTTAATACATTCCAAAAGTCTAGCCTGATAGTTGAAAGCATACAGGATACAACCTGATAGTTGAGATGTACAAGGAATGCTCATTAAAGGGATTAAAGCAACCCAAGGTAATTTGGCTCTGAATCTGCAATATTCCAATTCTCCACAATCATAAAGTTCTAATCAATCAGTCCCATGGAATCATTCATACAGGTGTATGTTTGTGTGTGTGTGTGTGTGTGTGTGTGTGTGTGTGTGTGTGTGTGTGTGTGTTCTGGGAACTTTACACAGCTTTGGTCACATCTGAAATGCTAGGCATCTTTCAGCAGAGCAGAAGTATAGTCAGACTTTCTTTAGACCACCAACTCCCGAAAAATGACATGGAGACGTTTTATTAATTATGAAAGCTGGGCTTTAACTTAGGCTTGTTCCCAACTAGCTCTTAAAACTTAAAGTAACTCATTTATATTAATCTACAATCTGCCATGTGGCTTATTACCTCTCCTCAGTACCATAAGTCTGACTTCCTTTGCATCTGGCTGTTGAATTCCCTGTCTTAGATTTTTTTCCCCCAGAGTTCTTTCTCTGCTTGGAAGTCCCGCCTATCCTCTCCTGCCTAGCTATTGGTTATTCAGGTCTTTAATAAACCAATCAGATGGTGCCTTAGCCAGGTGAGGTAAAACAGAGACACTTCACACTTTTTACAAAAAAATTATTCCAACATCTCCTCCTTTTAGTCCATTAAAAGTAAAATATAAAATAAAAACAATTATCAGGTAAAATTATATTCACAGTGTCTAATCCATTAGTATTTGGCAAATTTGGAAAAAGTATTTTATTGTCTATCCTATCTTGGTGAGTCCAAAGTTTTTGATCTACATCACTTTCTATCATGACTTGTATTACCAAGCTAAAAATATTTTTAGACTTTAAAGCATTTTCTTAGATAAACAATTTAAGCTCTTATGTCTCTCAACCTTTATAAACTTTGTATGTTTTTTGTGAGTTCTTCATCTCCATCAGAGACCCAAGGAGGATAAAATATTACCAGAGTAAATAAGAAGTACAGAACAAGCAACTTCCGAAACTATAGACATGACAGAGACAGATGGCTAGCTGGATAGCTACCCAAGGGTTCTCTATAACATTGAAACAGCCATTTGGTTTACAGGCCCAGGATATCTGACAGACTTTTCTGTGAAGCAGCAATTTTGAAGAACTGGCCTCTTTGTTTGGCAGCTGACTTCCTTTATATCCTGCTTGTCCAATTTGATCAGCATACTGTCAGCAGTTGAGGCAAGGGAAATTTCTTGTCCAGTGTCCAGCTTTGCCACATTTAAACCAAACTCCATATGGAGATTCTTTGATGCCATCATCTTCTTTGAAGTAGATTGGTGCTGTAAGAAGCAGACATGTCTCACTGTCATAAAAACTTTATGTTATTAAAATAATCTTAAATGTAATATTTTGTAGATCTCTGAAATGTTTGCAGACCGCTTATCTACTTAAAATATATGTTTAACTTTGAAAACATACTTAAAATGATTACAAGTTTGATAGTTATAGGTGACCTGCATTTTTTTAATTGTCTGAAAGTTTGTATTAGTAGCTTTCAAGGACTAGAACTTAAAATTTTTAAATTAGCTGCATAGGTATAATACTTTAAACAAGAGTAGAAACATATATATGTAGTATGTTGTAACAAAAATAGCCTTGAATTTGTATCAACATACAAAAATTCATACCAATGTAAAATATTTGAAACTGTTAGTTGCTTTTTTTAGTTTAAAAGTAGATTCAATAATCTACCCTTTTATACTATCATTTCTATATCTTTTCTTTCTCTCCCTTTTAACACTAGATAGGATAGGAAGAATAAAAGAGAGGAAGAAAGAAAGAGAAAGAGAGAGAAGGAAAGCCCTTAATCTAACCTCCTTTGTTCAGCTTCTTTCCTGACCATGAGCAATAACAACCAACCACCCTATATGATGAGAAACATTCATAACCCACTGAATAACCAAAACCTACCCACCCACCACTAACGAATATGGGTATCATGTTCTTAAAATTGCTTCCTGCTGTCTGGGGCAATGGCATCTTTAGGGAACCCTGAGAAAATTGAGATAATGGTCAAGTCCTGGGAGAACTGGATATATTATTTGTTATTCAGTCTCTGTGTGGCAGGACAGTGCAGGGGTTAGCTGAAGTCCTCGCTGGAGTAGTCTGTGAGGTTGGGTCTTCTTAGCTAGCTGCTTTGAAGTTGTCCTGGATGCAGAGATCTAAAGAAATGACAACAAAGACATTCTGTGAGGCTGGATCACCTGGGCTACTTGTCTTCTCTTCATTGGTGTCTGATTTTTTTGTTCGGAAAATGTACAAACTCTTAAAGGTAACATATATATTTGCATTAACACAGTATGGAATGTGAGGTGTGAACAAATAAGCTGAAAATGATTCTATGTTTGAGCAAGTAAAAGGAATCTGTCAGCTTTATAAGTCCATTTGGACTATATAACCAAACTGTCATGAGGACTCTATAGCCAAAAAGATTTATCATGTCTCTTGCAATCTCAGAGCTGTTCTCATATAGGGGAATCAGTTTATTCATTACCAGTCTAGTAGTTCTTCTTGGTTTCTTCCTTCATGTCTGCAGCCAAGATTTTTAGGAGATCTATCCAATTAAACCTGGTTTATTAATTTTGAAGAAATCTGTTGCTTTTTGTTTCCTGTGGAAACAGAGGCATAACCTCTCTCTCCCAATGCAACATATTTTATGACTTCCATTCTAAAGTTAAGACATCCTTAAAATATATACACTAGTTTAATTTAGCAGTTTTTCCATGATCCAATGACTCTCTACAGCTCTTATTTTTTTCTAATTAGCATTTTGAAAATTTAAAGTTGATAAAGCACTATATAGGGTCCAAATACCTTGTATTTTGGTATTTCCCATCCTTATGTGGCTTATTTTTTTTTATATTACTTTACTCTCTCTTTAAATACTTCACTTTATTATTTTCAGACTATGTTTCTATGACTGTCTATACCCATTTTCTTTTCTTTCTTCAGCACCTATTCCGTGATTGTCTCAGTCTGCACCTGGCTTTTTACATGTCTGCAGCATAAGCCAAGCTTTAAAGGGCCAGGCCACCCTCTGCAACTGAACCAGCAGGATGGGGGAGGTTACATGAACATTTACAAGCTTGTCAAAGACACTGCACCATTTCCACACCATGGCTCTGGGAAAATGTTTTTCATGTCTGCAAGCTCCTTCTGCTGTTCTGCTTTGCACATGGTGCTGGCAGCTGGCTCTGCCCCCCTTGGATTGGTTCAGCAGGCTATCCCACTGTAGTAGCACGATTTTGGGTTGTAAGAAAAGAAGACTCTGAGCCAAATATTGGAGGAAGGCTAAAATATCAGAGGGAGAAAGCACCATAGTCAATTCTCACCAAACTGTCTTACAACTTTCTCAGCTTCACTCTTGGTTGCTTCTGCTGGTCACTTCTGCCAGTCACTTCTATTTCTGCCTGGTTTCTATGAGCCCTTATATACCCTATCCCGTCCAGGTTAGGATTAAAGGCATGTAGTCTTGAACTCACAGAAACAGAAGAAGTTCTGTCTCTGGAGTTATGGAATTAAGGGTGTTGGTCCCCACTCCCTGGCTTTCCCTGTGCTAGGATTAAAGGTCTGTGTGACTGACTCAGCTGTTTATCCTTGTATCCAAGGTTCAAGGATTTCCTGAGCTATCTGCCTAGGATTTGACTGTGTGGTCTCTCTGATATCCCAGGATTTATTAAATACCTAGCAAATATCTACACCCCACTCACATGGCACTGGCAGCTCTTTCTGCCCGCCTCGGGTTGGCTCAGTAGCTACCCCACTGGTTCTGGGCTGCAACCATTGCTTACCTTTTCATGGCAGCCCAGCCTCACACCTCCAAGTACCTGCCTGCCTGAGAGATTATGGTTTCTAGGAAGCTTTAATCAACTCAGTGTCCAGAAATTTTCCCAGCTTTCTCAGGCCCTAGATACGTGTCGAGTTATGCATTGGGCACTTATAGTAGTCAGACTTTCTTTGAATCACCAGATCCCAAATAATGACAGGGAGACTTTTTATTAATTATGATGAAAGCTTGGTCTTAGCTTAGACTTGTTCCCAATTAGCTCTTAAAACTTAAATTAACCCTTTTATATTGATCTACATTCTGCCAAATGGCGTGTTACCTTTTCTCAATACTATATGTACAACTTCCTCCATATCTGGCTGCCAAATGCCACCTCAGAGACATATATTCACACAGTTTGCAAAAAGAATACCCCAACACAGGATTCCTTACACATTCTGCAGCAGTCTTATTATATCCATGATAGAAGATACGTTGCATTGGTAAGACTACACCAGCTATAGCCATCAGTAATACTGTTTTCTTGTAATGTTTTTGATAAAATTCATCAAATGGCAACACATTATATTAATTCACAATAGTAGTAACAGTATAACAATATCATCCGTGATAATAATTGGCCTTACCTTATTCTGAAGCAAAGAATAAAAGCTATCTGTTCTAGTTTGTTTTTTGATGCTATAATGAACACTTTGATGAACAGCAAGTTGAGAGGTGTGCTGGATGGTTTGTGTGTCAACTTGACACAAGCTAGAGTCATCAGAGAGGAAGAAGCCTCAGCTGAGGAAATGTCTTTATAGGATCAGGCTACAGGCATTTTCTTAATTAGTGACTGATGGGGGAGCACCCAGCCCTTTGAGGTCGTGCCATCTCTGGGCTGGTGGTCCTGGATGAGCAACCCAGGAGAAATAAGTCAGTAGATAGCACCCATCCATGGCCCCTGCATCCCTGCTCCCTCCAGGTTCTTGCATTGTTTGATTTCTTGCCTGACTTTCCTCAGTGGTGGACTGTGATGGAGAAGTGTAAGCGAAGCTGGTAATGGTGTTTCACCAAAGCCGTAGAAACTCTAGCTAAAACGGGAATGAAGGGTACATTTCAGTATACATGTCCAGGCCATAATCCACAGATTGTGGGAATTCAGGGCAGGTACCATGTAAAAACCATGTAGTAGTGGTTCTTACTGGCTCTCTTCCAGGCTCATGTTCAGCTAGATTTCTTGGACAACACACTCAGGAATAGCGCTGCCCACAGTGGGCTGACCCCTTTCTCCCACATCAATCAACAGTCCAGACAATTCCTCACAGACATGGCCACAGGCCAATCTGATCTGGGTACTCTCGAAATTGAGACTCCTTCAGATAACTCTAGGCTGTGTTGAGTTGACTGCTGAAGCTAACTGGGACACAGTCTGCTCTTTGCATTGTGTGGAGGCCAGTGTGATTCTCTAGGTTGCAACAGGCTTTTCACAATAGGCCACTGGCATGTCAGCTTGAATCCCAAGACCTGTCATCATTGTGAGCACTGGATATTTGCTTGGCTGACCTCAGAAGCTGTGTCAAGTGCATTGACTCTTCCACAGCCTCTCTTTAATCTTGCCCCTCCCCAGGTCCTTGCTCAGTCTGTATCAGCAGATGAAAAGTCTACATGGTACAATGCAATGAGCTTATTTCTCACTCTTAGAGTCTAGACTTACTGAGACTGGCATACACAGCAACCTGTAAATCCTCAGTCCAGCATGGCATGGCATATCCTTCTATGCCTTTCCAGAGCTGGATTTATGTGGGTCCACCATGCTTGGGCTTTCTACATGGTTTCTGCAGAGTGAGCCCAGGTCCTCATGTTTGTGAGGCATGCACTCTGTCAGCTGAGCAGTCTCCCTAACTCATTAAACTTGTTTTAAGTCTCTTCTACACTAGGAAGTGATATGAATGAAGTAACTCTACATCCCAGGATCTGCTGAGCAATTGGACAAGCCCCATAATTACGAGGGCTGGCACCATTTATTGGGCTATGTTTCCAGAGCACCTGGGCAACTCTTGGCCAAGGGCAGACTGGAAGGGCAGGAGAATTGTTCCTTAGTAAGAAACAGAAATACACAATGGAGAAAAGGACATGGGTAGCCACACCAACCCTCAGAGCAGCTTTAGGCCATAGTTCATGGAACTGGGTAATCAGATGTCTCAGTGTACCATATGAGAAGATCTCCAGTGTGGTGGCCAGAGCAGGCTATCATGGAGAAAGGAGTTCCAGGTGAGTCTAGGAAAGCAGGCCAGATGCTCTGTTGGATGAAGATGACTAGGTCTGGACATGTCTATTCTCCATGCATTTCTGAGACAAAGCTAAAAATGGATGGCATGGGTAGTGATTTTATATAAGTGCTTGGAGGGCCCCTCCCCCACCGGGTCAGCCACATTGAGAACAGATGGCCATGGAGGGTAGAAGTAACCTAGGTTGGGGTCCCATCTTGAAAGACAGATAGTCCATGAGAAAGTCTCCATGGCGATGGAGACAAGACAGCCTCCACAGAGCAGGACAGATTCGCAGGACATTAGATCTCAGAAGAGGGTCCTGTAAATCCCAGGAAGCGAAGAGTCTGAGAGGCTCAACTTTGAGAATCAGAGTGGGGTTAACAGAAACTGGCCTGCACATCTGCAGTGTTTAGGCCGGCCTGCTTGTGGTGTGCAGGGTTGAAGTCTGCCAGCATTAAGGCCGCTTAGTGGAGAGGGAGTAGCTCTCCCAGAGATCCTAGCTCACTCTGAAAGTCTCCTCATTCCTGCCCCGCCCACGCTTTCCTCCTCCCTCTCCAAGCCACGCCTACTTCCCATCCCTACAGCCTTCGCACAGCACAAACCTCCCGAGGGCAGCTGTTTCTGCTGCCATGGCCTTCCTGCTGAGTCCTTACACTGAGGATGGTCCTGACTGGGGTCTCGAAGGAATGAAGACAGACACAAAAAGAAAAATCACATGATCTGGGCTCCCTGATGGAGAAACGGCAGGACCCCAGAAGCTTGTTGTGTTTATTATATGCAGTTGAACAGAGAGGTGGAGTTATTGCACACAGCCGAACAAGGAAGCTGGTTAGTGCAGATAAGCAAGGAGGCGGGGCTTATGGTACACAGCTGGATCAAGGAGACAAGTTTAGTAGTCTGAACAGGAGCAGGCTCTGTAGGGGAGCAGTCTTCAGGCAGTAAACATGGAGAGGCAAGCTACAATGGCATTTTCTGCACATACACATGGATCAGAGGAAAACTTTGTCATCTCTGTGAACCTCACTCTGTGGGGAAGACTGCCATTTGCCCATGGGTCTGAGACTATGGGATCCTTGATGTGGCTGTGCCCATGTTGACAACATATATTCAATCAGAACTTCACTCACTCGGGGCTTACACCCTCCTAGGAAGAATGGTACTGTCCAATGATCTCTGCTTTCTGTCATTTTTGTGTAATGAAGTGACTAGGAGTTCTGAGCAGCTAAAAGAATCAACAGAGAGCAGACTGGTGCAATTATGCTTTGGGCTTTTAGGGTCACATTGCCAGGATTTGCTGCTGCATTTGAGTATGGAGCCTCACGTGACTGCCACCTGCCATTCATGAAGTTTACCACCTGTCTGAGGTCTCTAGCAGCCATTACCCAGCAGCCGGTGGCTCAGGAGCTTCTCCGTCCTGGCTAGAACTGTCTTATTGAAAACATTCTGCAGGGAAAGGGTTCTGCCTCATGCTGTACCCTCTATATGCCTTAGACAAAGGAAGCGTCCACTCTGGGGACCATAGAGGCTGATGACTGAAAAAAAAAAAAAAAACCAAAAAAAACCCAGAAGTAGTGGCTTCACCTGGGCTGAGCATCTCAGGGGCTGAGAGGATTTGCAGTAACAGCCGTGGAAACATTTTTGCCAGTGAAAACATTCGGTATTTGAAGTATATTTTAAAAAATCAATATGAAAAATAGAGTGTACACAATATAAGTCATACGTGTATATTTAGCTGTGGTTTTCCACTCCAGTAAAAAAGATATAAATACAGAACCCACATGCATATGAACTTGGCTTTTGTTTGCATTTATCCCATTTTAAATACAGATGTACATTTGGAGTAAAGCATTCCCTGCATCCAGCCACACTCATCAGCAGCATCTATATGATCTGATGCTTTATCCACATTGATTAGTCATGTTCTACGATGCTGAAGTGAAGTACAATGCCCCCTCCCTGTCCTGAGACTGTGGGTAGGCCTTTGGCTGCAGGCAGTGGAAATAATAGGAGATTGATTCAGTATCCATCTCTGAAGGACAAGGGCTTCACCTAGGGAGATCACACCCCCTAAGTAGCACAGCATATGTAGTCCCATGACTTCCTTCCCACTGTGACTCACACTTCTGAAGTGTCCCAGTTCACTGGACTCAGATGGTGGATAGATAAAGCACCATAGTTATGTATCATAACAGACTACAAAACTCAGAATCCCCACTGTGGATAGAGGCTCACTTCCCACCACCTGCAGCTGACCTCCAGGGTCTAAGAAGTAGTGTTTGTGTCTGCCAATCAGAATGGCAGCATGGATTGGCCCTGAGTCATGTGGCCTGTACAGGAAGCCAGTGCTGGGAGGAAGAATCCTCTGGAGAGGGTGTACCCTCTGCTCCATTGAGGACAGCCCACAGTAGTGAAGGAGCCACAGGCAAGACCTGATGTTTGAAATAGAATAAATCCAGGAAACTACTGGCGTATAGAGGTGATTTGCCTGTTGTCACTTCAAAGCCCTCTGACTTTCTATGGTCACAGATCCTTGACCTCCACAGGGAAAAGTGTGTGTCAACATGGAGTTCCATATGCTCAGATGTTTGTTGGATGATGTTTTTTATCAGGCTCTGTGCTAGGAGCCACAAAAACAAACAAGCTAGAACGATGAGCTGGGAACAAAGGGAGGTATGTGAATACAGTGTCAAATGCTAACTCCATAAGTGCGCCCTTCTGTTCACCCTCAGAGGAAGGACACCAAATGATGAATCCAAACACAACTATTATTAGTTTAAGCCAAGAGAGGCTCTTATTTTATGACAAGAATTGAAAAGGCAGAAATGAAAAGGCTGAGCACAAGCATCAGGAAAGGCTGTGTCCAGCTCAAGTATGGTCCACTGTTATCTCTGTCTCTCTCCATTGCCCCATCTCCTTCAGGGTAGAACAAGGTATAATCAAGCCACACCCCTCTGATGGGAGAATCCAGTTTGCATCCTCAGCCATGGTGTGAAAGCTTGTTGTCTGGTCTTTGACCATAAGCCCATTCACCTATGAAGGAGAGTCTTCCTGTTGGTTTAAATATAAGGTTTGATGGAGAAGAGATTCCCTGAGCAGTGATGATGTTAGAGCACAAGGGTGATTTGGGACCAGAAAAGCAGTTTCTCTCCCTCCGATATGCACAACCCAACCTTGGAAGTCAGAGGAGCCCCCAAGAGAGAAAATCTTGAGTTGAGTCTTTACCAAAGAAAGGCTCTATGTGGGGGCACACTGCCAGAGGCCCTGGAGGATTGCCAGTCAGGTACCCACTGGAATACACTGGATTGCCAGCTCAACCACAATGTTATTCAGAAAGAGGGTGGAAAGTTAGTCCTAGGAATGAGCATGTGCAGTGGTGTTGCATGCACGAGCCCCCATCTCAATGCTCAGCACCCCATGAGCTGATGGAAGCCCTCCTGCTGGTACCATCTTCAGGTCTGGCCATGGCATCACTGCTTCCATGTTAGATCCTGCTGGCCCTGCCTGTTTGGAAGTCGGAGTTTATGCTGGGTCAGTGGCTTTATGCATTGTACTCTTTATATGTTCCAAGTTCCTGTATCTGACGTATTTCAGACTCTAAAGAAGACTGCTGTCTTTTTCCTCAACATGTTTAATCCAGGTTTAGTTGGAGCTGGTTATGTAGTTGACCTTAGACATACAGAAGGGGAAGGAAGATCCATTCTTCTGATCATAACACTGGGAGATGCAGGTGGCTCACAAGCCATCCAATCCAGCCTCAGACCATGTGGCCAATAACTGCTACAAAGCAAAGATGATACTCTGGCTTCTGGTGGGAGCTGTGATCTTCGCTGTTCCTGGGTACACTCTGGGACTGCTGGGCTCCAGGCTGTGTTCTTCTGAGAAGTTCCACTTCCAAGTGGAGTCAGGTCACTCCAGGCACAGGACTTGAAGGACATGATTTCCAACAATCTAGAGAATGTGCCATGCTGGTACATTGTTAAAAGTGATGTATCAAAAAGTTATGATGGGGCTAACTGCACTTGACATTGAGGGGCACAGGACATATCTAATAAGCCCTCTGAGAATGACACACACACACACACACACAGAGAGAGAGAGAGAGAGAGAGAGAGAGAGAGAGAGAGAGAGAGAGAAAGAGAGAGAGAGAGACTGAGGAGCCTTCAGGTAAAGGACCAGGGAACAGGCTTTTCCGTCAGCATGTACAAGGTAAGATGCCCCAAAGCCTGGCCTCTCTACTTCAGAGGCATTCACTCCCCAGGGTAGAAGGTACTGCTATCCTTTGTGAGCATGGCCTGCTAGGTCTCATGAATCCAAGTGGTCAACTGTGACCTGTGCCATTGGCCAGTCTTGTGTCACCTGACATAGTTCATTAAAGGTGAAACCATGGCATTAATATTCACCCATGGCGGTCAAAATATGTAACACTGATACTAGAGGTGGAGATGTGGTACAGTGATGTCACCTTGGCTGGAGTGCTCAGGCCTTACTGCTGACCTGTTCCTGGAACCTCTGAGTTTCTCTATTGTAGTCGTCCACATACCTTCCCAAGTACTCATGACCCAATCAAGTATTTTTAGAATGTTCTTGGTTGTGTAGTGTGCCTGGGCCATGCTTGGGGACTTCAAGAGTTCTAGATAAGAAGCATGGACCTTGAGAGTACACAGGCTGCCTGGTTATTGCTCATGTTGGAAGTAGGTGTGTATGGTGAGATGTATCTACACACAAGATTCATTCATTAACTGCTGCTGCGTGGCGCCTCATGTGTCTGTTGGCCCCTGTGGATCCTGCAGCTAACCTCTTCCAGCATAGCTCACAAGCCTGCTGTGGCTGGTCAGTGACCCCCAGAGTGTGGCTACAAGAAAGTTTAGAAGTAATTAGGATCTGATGGGTTTTGTTCTTGATATATTTAATTTGAAGTTTATGCGTGTTCATTTTTAATAACAGCTGCTATCTGACTGGTAAAGCTTCCAACACTCTGACAGCTCCCAGCTGCCTGCCTGACCGGCTTGCACATATCTGTGAACTAGCATCCAATAGCAACAGCTCTCTGCCCACTGACCTGGGCCATTCTGTAGAGCCTTGCAGAGGTCCCTTTATGGTCTTTTAAGAGTCTGCCCTTCCTCTCAAAAATAAAATGAACCTGGAGTCAGAGGAGCCCTGAGGAACCCTCTGCTCTGCCCAAGCTCCTCAGACCTTAATTACATGGGATCATCTGGAGACCCTGCTCTGTGGGTGGTGGGCTGAGACTCAGCCTGTGTTCCTGACACACTACCCACAGGAGCACCCAGACCACCACCGTGGAGGCAGCAAATCAGTCAGACTCCTGCAACTGAGGAGAAAGAATCCAGCCACAGGAAGGATTCGTACTTTTCCAAACCTCCACAGCTCCTAGGTAGTGGGAGCTGGTTCACTGAGTCTTGTCTTCTGTGTCAGTCTGCCTTATGATGCTCTTCCTGTGAAGGGTGATGGATGTTCTTGAGCATTTCACACACACCACAGACACCCCACACAACTACACACACACACACACCACACACACACCACAGACACCACACACTACCCACACCACACACACACACCACACACCACAGACACCACACACTACACACACCACACCACACACTACACACACCACACACACACACTACACACACCACACACACTACACACACCACACACACACACACCATACACACTACACCACACACACACATGAATATACATGTTAAAACAAATCATAAAGAATCACTAGAAGGACAAAATGCCCTGGAATATTTGGATAATTGCATGATGGTAAATATGTAAAACCAGCTAAAGAGAGTGAATGATTCTCCCTGCCTCACAGTCCACAGAGTCCTCCAGATCTCTGTGCCTACTGGGAATCTACCCCCACTTGCATATCAAGCTTGCCTGGTCTTGGAGAATGTTTCTGAGTTAGCTACCATTCATGCCAAGGCTTACTGCCCTCTGCACTCATTATTTGGCCACACTGTCACCTTAGGCCAATAAATTGACAAATGCCTTTGCTTTTAGAACTGGGAAGACAACAATCATCATGGACAACCAGTGCCCAAATACAGCAATGGGTGAGGGGCTGGGGGAGTTGCTGGCAAGTAAAACCTGGTCTATCCCTGCCACACCCCGGGCCACTACTTATTCCTTTTCTCCAAAGCTCCTAGAAGAATTGGCTTCCTAGGTAGCCAAGCCTAGCTAGACTCCTCTTTCTATTCAGAGACAACCCCTCCTCTACTGTGATGCTGCCTGGCTAGCGGGCAGCAGTGATGAAGGCCAGAACAATGATGACTGAGCTCCGGAGCTGGAAGAAGCCAAGCCTGTATGCCAGCCTTCACCTGGCTGGGGTGCAAGCAGCCTTGTTCTCCTCCGAGGCGCCAAAGGTGTGACAGCACCTCAGCTGTGGAGAATCTTGTGTTCTACCTTGGAGGAAGCTAGAGGCCTCTGGGAACATCAGCAGCTACTCCGGACCAGCCTGTCTCTGGCTGGAGCCGTGGAGCTCTTGGACACATCTACCATTGAGATGACTGTGACCAGTGTTTAAAGGTTGTGCACTGGTTGTATCTAGAAAGATGTTGGGGTGCCAGCTCTAACAAGGAGCTTCTCTTCCTGTTGACATCCACACTGTCCCTTCTGCAAGACCCGCTGTTACCCTTGTACCCATGGGCTGTCGAGTTTTCTTCTAAAATCCAAACTCGCACATTTATAACTTGGCCAGAGTCCAATCTGACAGAAACATTTTAAAGCCAGCAGCATTTGATTTTTTCCCCCTCTCAGTAGCAAATGCTTCTTTAATTGCTCTGCCTTCCCGAAGTCCCTGCCAGGCACACTGGGGGAGTCTCGGGGGAGCCTTCAATCAAGGTTGTACCTGTTTGGAAAGCTGCGGGGTGTCTTTTTATTTTTGGTCCCAGTAATCTCTGGCTCGTAGGTGTTGAGGGATAAGGAATTTTCCAGTCACTCCTCTGCAAATACAGGACAATTAAGCAGGGTCACAGTACAAGTCCTAACCTCCTACCATGTGCCGTTTCCTGTCATGGATATCTGCCTCTCCAGCCTCACAACAGCTCTTGAATAAACATTTTCAAAATCACATACTGGCCTATTGTTAGCCAAGTCCTTAAGGTCCTACAGCCTGCCTTTTGGTGGCCAAATCAGTCACAGCAGGAGAACCAGGGGCTGGCTTGGTGAGGGAGCTTGATTACCATATGCTGGGGGAGTAAATGGGAAGGGTCCTTGGCTCATCTGAACAAATGCTTTTCTAGTTTGTGTGGGGGAGGTGGGGAGGAAGGGGAGCGAGCGGGGAGGCACCGGAGTCTCCAGCTGTAGTTGTTCCTCTTGCCTCAGTAGGCCGCTTGTTGGGTTCTCCAAGCCTCAGCCATTCAGTTGCAGGAACTAAATTCAAATCCAAGGGGTCACTGTGGAAACAGTCCCAGTCAGAATCAAGGACCCGAAGCTGCTCAGAAGACGCTGTAACTGCTGTTGCTAATTCTCCAAATGTCATTGCAGGGGCTGGCCAGGCCCTGGCTCATTCAGAGCCTGGAGTCACACTGCCTGGGAGGTTGAAGACCCCAATCAACAGGATCCACTGACCATCACTAGTTGGTGATGCTGCTCCCTACCCATTGAAAGCATTCCCCTAGGTTCTTCCCTGTAGAAAATCTCCTCAGAGCATTTAATCATAGCCCACCTGTTAATCCAACAGTGTGTGCTCTCAAGGCTGTGTCCATGGGCCAGCAGGCTAACATTCATCACAACACCTATAGGAGATGCCACTTCCTTACAGAGGCAAAGAGCTCCTGTCTTGGGTTTTAGTAAACCAATTCCAATTTTTGTAAACACAGCAGTCTTCTAAAAGAGTGACTTATTGCTAGTTCTAGTGAGTTTCTTTGCAGACAAAAACACTCAAGCAAAAACAGCTTGGTGAGGGGAGGTGGTTATTTCAGCTTACAGGGTACAGTTTGTCATCGATGCCATGACAAGGTCACAGCAGAAACCATGAAAGAAAGCTGTTTACCAGCTTGCTCCCACTGGCTCAACTCAGTGAACTTTCTCATACAACCCAGGACCACCTGCCAGGAGTGGCCCTGCACACAATGGCCTGGTCCTTACTACAGCAGTAAAAATAAATGCCTCAGTGTGTCTGGAAAGATGGTTCAGCGGTTAACAGCACTTGGTGCTTTTGGCAAAGAACCCAGGTTCAGTTCTCAGTGCCCATGTGGGAGCTCACAAACATCTGTAATTAGGGGATCTGACCCCATCTGTTAGATTCCTCAAGTACCACACAAATGTGGAACAATTGCACAAATACAGGAAAACACTCACATATATAAAATAAAATAAATAAATCTTACAAAAAAATGTCCCACAGAAATTTTACAATAGGCCAATATGATGGATGCAACTTCTCAGCTGGATCTTTTTTCCAGGTGACTCTAGTCTGTGTCAGTTCTACAAAAAACCTGACCAGTATATTGCTATTTATCTGAATAGCAATCAAGTGCAATTTTACATTCAAAGTAGGTGCAGTCTTGTTGGAAGAAGTGTGTCACTGTAGGGGAGGGCTCTGAGGTCTTTTTTTGCTCCAGCTTTGCTTAGTGTGATAGTTAGTTGACTTCCTGTTGCCTGCAAGATGTGACTCTCTCAGCTCCTGCACCCCATCTGCCCGCTTTGCCACCACGCTCCTTGTTGTAATGATAATGGACTGAACCTCTAAAACTGAAAGTGAGCCACACCAATTAATTCATTTTTTTATAAGAATTGCCATGGTCA
Organism: Sigmodon hispidus; assembly: GCA_004025045.1. Taxonomy (NCBI): domain Eukaryota; kingdom Metazoa; phylum Chordata; class Mammalia; order Rodentia; family Cricetidae; genus Sigmodon; species Sigmodon hispidus. Next base: position 252,114 of record PVIH01000417.1, on the reverse strand, counting down.
CGGTATCTCTTCACAGGAATAAAAATCCAAACTAATCGGGAGGTATCCCTTTTGCCCTTTGAGAGACAAGAACACTGTCTTGCTTGGACGTAGCCAGCCTGGATTATAGCTACAGGTAGATGGGCTCCCGATTTCCTTTCCAAGGAAGGCATGGTAAAAACAGTAGTTAGTTACTAATTTGGATATTTCCCCCTCAAATATGAGTCAGTCATAATATAGACTGCTTTCAGACCACAATCTCTGTAAATATATTCATGCACACACACGTGGGCTTCTGAGAGGAAGAATCTACCAAATGGAAGGATCTACAGGCTTCAGGAAGAACCTATGTTGCCTATGCGGGTTGGTAGGAGGTGAGGGAAATACAGCTATAGAGATATATTTTAAAAACACAAAGCTATTTAAGCCCCCTTCCCAGTCATAGTTGACTGCTAGATGAGGGGCAGATTGGGTGCAATTCACTAAGGTCCAGCTGAACTTCCATAAACTGGAGAAGCTGAGGGTTGGCGTGAGTCCTGAAGTCAGCCACATTTATTTATGAAGCAGATGGTTCACAGAGGCCTCAAATATTAATACTTTCCCTGTCAGTTTATCTTTTCTTCATTGCTTCAAAATAGATGGGCCCAAAAGCCACATGACCCAACTCTGAGCTGGGCCAGAACGCAGCAGCCCAGGCCAGTCCTGAGTAGCTACAAAAATGATCCTCAATTGACCCCTGATGACAGGAAGTTTGGAGAAAGAAACTCACAAACTCAGTGAGTTGTCACTTTGCAAACTGGGGCACAGGCGTGGAGAAACTGTTATTAAGTGTGACATTACTCAGCACTTTCTAAATAGGAATAAGTGGTAGCCAGGGAAATTTCTAGAAAGACTCAGATTGATGCATAAGGGTTACTGAAAAGGAAGGCCAGTGCTTCTGCAAATGAGGCAGAAAAGCTGGCAGGCAGAAAGCCTCTGAGGCTGTGGAATATTGGGGGGGGGTGCAGCAATGGAGAGAAATAACTGAGGAAGGGGTGGCGAGATCCGGAGAGAAGACCAACATCTGTGTGTCTAAGAATTTGCCTCTGAGCCCACCCTTTACTTCACTCAGGGTAAAGGTACTCATGAGCACCTCACTGTTCATCCCCTACTTCAGACCACCTGGATACTCAGCGGGCAGCCACTGTGGAGGAGAGGGTCAAAGACCAAACCCAGAGTGTAACAAGGGAAACTGTAGTGCGATTATGTTGTTACATTGTTAATTGTCCTGCTACTAGTTTAATAAAAATGCTGATTGGCTGAAGGCAGACAGGAAGTGTGGGTGGAGCTACCAGACTGGGAAAACTCTGGGAACAGAAGAAACAGAGCAGAGATGCCACAGAGAAGCCAGAGAGACACCATGATGAGACGCCAGCAGACACAGAGAAAGAAATGGGCTCTAAGAAAAGGTCCTGAGCCGCATGGCTAAAAGAGATAAGAATCATGGGTTAGTTTAAGAGTAAAGAGTTAGCAAGGTATATGCCTGGGCCCTAGGTCAATCAGCTTAAAATTAAGCCCTTGTGTGATTATCTGGTGCTAAGCAGCAGTGGGGCTGCCAGTGGGTCCAAATATCAGAGCTAGACCTGAAAGTTTGGGCCAGAAACCTCATACAACAGGAAACCATCCTGATAGACATTTCCTCAGCATCATCTTGTCCACGTATCTTCCTTGCCATCAACAACAGCAGTTTTCAAAGACAGAAACCCCTAACAAAGCCCAGAACACTGTGTGAAGTTTTGGTTTTTCCGAGAAAGAGTCTCTCTGTGTAGCCCTGGCTATCCTGGAACTCACCCTGTAGACCAGGCTGACCTCAAACTCAGAGATTTGACTGTCTCTGCCTCCCACGTGTTGGGATTAAAGATGTGTGCTTCAGAGAGGTTCTTGAGCAAATGTAGTCATTTTACAATAAGAGAAATCTACTTGCCAACAGTCATGTTTTGTTATACAAGCAGGTGTTTCTATTGTGACATTGACATGTCAGTTAGACACACAAAATATAGAATATCCAAGGTAAATTTGGGGCTGATACCCTGGTCACAGCAATTAAGCTGCTGTAAAGTGTCTGTGGAGGATGGACAGACAGAGCGACACACCTCATACCGTGCCCCTGTTTATTCTTGCTTGAAAGGAAAAGGGTTTTCTCTGAGACATGTTGACTGAAACTCTATTCCAGTGCAAACACACACTCTCCTTAATATCCAGCCTTGATTCTGACAGACCCAGGCCTGAGTTGCACTCTGGACCCATAATGCAAGAGAGATGGGGAGTCTCAGGGTGGGTAATCCACAGTCACACAGGCGATTATACTTCTGGCAGGTACATCCTAAGAAAAATTGCTAACGGAATTGGAACTATTTAGCTCGGAGCAGGGGGAAGGCAGGCTGCAGTCATTACCCCACAGCACTTCTCGTCTCTATTTTTGGCTCCTGCAATCCCATATTGCAGGTTGGGGAATTTGAGGACTATTAAGGCAGTCACTGGTTAGCACTGCCACGGCCAGTTCACAGGCCTGGGAAAGGGACCTGATGCCTTTCCCCGTACCCTGTCCCTTCCTAGCTCATTTCCTCCTGTGTACACACCATCAGATCACACAGTCCTTGGTTATAATGAAGAGACAGCCTGAACCAACTGACACAAATGAGAGCTTTGTCTTTCTCTTTCTCTAAATGATATTTGAGATCATTTTAAACCTTCCTCCCCAGTGGAAATGAGGGCAGGGCAAAGTAGCTGCTCACAGTAAGCTAAAGTGACATTGAATCTCATCCAGCTCTGGAATCCAGTGTTTTTCTTTTGATTCTAACAGAGAATCAGGGAAGGACATTGCACAGTGTAGATCAGAGGACATCAGGGCTGCTGCACAACACTGTGCAATGCAGAAGACACCCCTGACAACGGCCACACCCCACAAGCTCCTGTCTCGGGAAGCTGAGAACTAGGTGTAGTGCTCTAGATATTCAGCAGCACTGTACTCTGGCCTGGACCACACTCACTGATCCCACATCAGATCTTACTTCCTCAGAGACGGAAACACATACGTCTGCTGAGCTAGCCTCAGCTTCGCCACTGTCTGTGCTCTCCAGACTCCTGGACATAATTCTTATGCCCCAGTCAGAGTTCTGCCAGACCCCTTGCATGGACAGAGTTATTCCAACAAAACCTGGGGCTCATCTCTACATCAGAACATTTGAGAGCTGAGAGCCACTCCAGCATGCTAGTGATGGAGATGAGGGCTCTGCACAGGTCACATGACTATCGAAATGTTTGTCAATTTCAACCAACAGTCCCAGCTGGCACACTCCTCTAATAAATGCTGTGAGTGAGAGGCAAAATGTTCCAATAAGATATGAAACCACAGTTAAAACCTCAAGGGGCAGAGGAGACAGTTTTCAGAAAGCCTGGCATCAGTTTAGCGTGACTCAAGCTATTTGCAGCCCCCACTTCCTTCTCCTTTTTTAAAATAGTCTAATAAATTCAAAGAATATTTTTTATTTTTCATTTGTTTGTTTCGTAGTCACTCAATTGCTTCAGGGTTAAGAATAGTACTTTAAATTCTCATTATTTTAAAAACTTATAAGATAATCTGTTAGTTGAAGCCTCCATGTGTTGGGGTTTATTTGACTTATCAGAAAGCCAAACTATAGGATAACCCACAAAGGCAGCTGGGGGTGGGGCTCAGCACTGGCTACAGAAATGGGACAAGCAGAGGACAGTGGAATTCCCTTCATTCCTGCACTCTTCTCACTTGGTATGGCTATGTAAGGTACAGAAGTTCTTTCTAGAAAATGTTGGAAGCACAGAAAAATAAAAAAGGAACAGAATCATTCAAATCCATTATCCCAGAGGCCCCACCTTATCACTGATGCCTGTCCCATGTTCTTATTCACGTGGAGTGGCACACTGTCCCATGTTCTTTTCCACAGGAGGCTGTTGACTGCAGGTCAGGTGCTTCTCAGTGTTTTTAGAGTCCCCAGATACACAGCACCAACGCTGGGCATCAGGACAAAGCTCAGAGTTGCAGAGCAGGAGAGTGGAGATTCCAGATAGTCAAGACATTCCCAGAGGTGGTGAAGTGGGCAAGCAGGCGAGGTATTCTATCAGCCTGGCGGCTGCTGTGCCTACTTCACCCATACTTGGAGTCTACTCCACCACACAATTGACATCAGTTCATACACAGTTCTACACATGCATCTTGCCAGAGGTTTTTTTAAAGCATTCTTTGAAGTTTGTTAATCTTTGGTTTTGAGGTCTTTTTGAGACAGCTGTCATGTGGCCCAGCCTGCCCTTAAACTAGTTATGTAGCTTAAAGATACTGTCAACTCCTGATCTGGGCTTCCACATCTAAGCACTGAAATCATGGGTATACACTACTGTGTCCAACTGGGAATACTTTTAGTGGCTGCATATTTCTGTTTATCACGTGGCTGTCACATAATCTATCAAATCAATTTATTGTTGTTGGTTACGATGTTTCTGATCTCTCAGCATTGTAGTGCAGCTTCTATAGACATTCCTAAACATTGAGGACTTCAAAGATGAAGAAATTAAGGTTTTGGTTTTGGTTTTTTAGCTTGGAAATGCTCACAGCATCCTTGTAAGAAGCAGCAGGCTGGAAGCGGGAGGGGCAAGTCTGGGTTAGCCTCTCCTTACTCCTGCAACCCTGTGGCCAGAGTGGCCACGAACACCCAGCTTCTCACCCCTCTCCATCTTCTCCAGACCCCTTCTGCTCCCCAGCCTCACTGAAGGAAGAACTAGCCTTTGTTACAGTTCTGCAGATTCATTAACCTCCACAGGAAGATAGCTATCTCCCTCACAGGCAGAAAACCCCTGCTGGTAGCTGTTCACTCATGGAGAATGGTTTTGTTCTAATTGGGTTCTGAGGGTGAGAAGGCCAGGCTCCCACACTCCTGGCTCTTCCCAGGTGCTGGGTCTATCCTCTGTGACTGAGCCTGGGAGGGGAAAATTTAAAGCTTATTTTAAAGGAGGAGCAGAATGTATGGGTAGTGGAGTATCAGTCTTTCTCTCAGGCTCACTTTTTAACACTCGCCGCATTTGACTGCTCATTTGGCAGAATACCTAGGTGCTTCTGATAGTGTTTGAGCTTATACTTTCTCAAGAGCAGCAGTTGTTTGAAGCTTCTGCCCCCAGCACATATGACCTTTAGAATGTCTTGGTGTGACAGGTGACCAAGCAACTAGACTGAATACCGATGATAGTCTATCCCCAAATGAAGACTGGGGTTCCATTATGCACAAGGCAGGAAACAAATCTCTTCAGAATGTCTCCATTACCATGGGATGTAGGCAAAGAAGGGGCCTATCACTCAGAACCTCATTCACTTATCAGTCAGCACTAATCAATGCAAATATTTCAACGTGTGTGTGACTCTGTCCAGCTTGAGACTGCTTCCTATCAGTATCACAGTGGTGGTGAAGGACCCTGTGGTCCACAATACCTGTGATCAACAAGATGCTGCAGAAGAAACTCTGGGTGCTTTCTGGGTACAATTCAAATTTTTAAAAAATTTGCCTTCTGAGGCTGGAGAGATGGCTCAATGGTTAAGAGCATTAAGACCTGGGTTCAATTCCCAGCACCTACCGGACGGCTCATACTCATTCATAGCTCCAGTTCCATTGTGTCTAGTCCCTCTTCTGACCTCTGTGAATGTGGTACACATTCATACAAGCAAGCACATATTCATATACAGAAAACTTAAAACTCTTTCTTAAATCTGGGTTGTAAATGTTATGTGACACCTCCCCTAGACCTTGATCATGAAAGTTCATAAGCATAACACCACACAGCAATGCTGCCCAGCTTTAGCCACACACGTAGCTGCATGTTGTAAAGGGACAGAAATCCTGTCACATACAAAGCAGCTTACTCTTTCCTTGTCTTCAGCATAAGAAAATTCAAGGGCTGACCATCCCCTCTCCAACTAGTGAGAAACTAGCTGCTTACCACAGAGAAGCAAAAAAGAGAAACTCCTTGCAGGGAGCTGTTGTGTGGAGGACTCACATGCAGGGAGCTGTTGGGTGGAGGACTCACAAGCAGGGAGCTGTTGGGTGGAGGACTCACA
>PVIH01000417.1:18078-245920 GCA_004025045.1 Sigmodon hispidus | reverse complement strand
GGAGCTGTTGGGTGGAGGACTCACAAGCAGGGAGCTGTCGGGTGGAGGACTCACAAGCAGGGAGCTGTTGGGTGGAGGACTCGTGCAAATCCACTGACAACATTTCAGTTTACACAGATTTCCTGAGCACATCACTTTCACAATCGACACTGCCTGCTGCTTCTGCACGCAGACATATCTTCAGAGGACAGAGAGAGCTCTGCCTTGAAAAGTCCATGTTCACAGATGGGAAGGTAAGCTGAAGTGATGAGATCTACATTTTGGCTGCCTTCCTTTGGAGCCCAGACAAGGTGAGGACACAGAATGATGATAAATGTGGAGGTGGGGAATCTGGAATATAGGATTCAAAGTAATGAACAAAGATGGGAAGTTAAGAAAGCTCAAAGAGAGTACAAATTCCCTAGGATGAAGAATGTTTGATCTATCAAAAGCTGGATGGTAGGAAAAACAAAAAAGAGGCATGACTGGCAGACAAGAGCTCTGATGGGACAGTGGGGGAACAGATCTGGGGGCATTTGGGGCAATTGTGTAATGAAATGAAGTCATGGATGCTGTAGCTGAGAGGAAAAAAACCAGAGTCTAGAACAGTGGATGAGCCACATAGCATCCGAGTGCTCAGAAAAGAATGGCTGAGGAGATGCAGGTTGCTTGGGAAAAGGCTGGGTGTGGGGATGCTGAGACTCACAAAAGGCTCTTTGCTTAGCATCCAAGAGGAGTCAGGCTTTGGAAGCAGAGATGTGTCTTCTAGAAGAGAAGAAGCTAGCAATTCCAGAGCAAGGCAGACTCACAAAAGTACACAAGTTCCCAAAGTGGACAGATGTCCAAGAACAGGTGACATACATACAAAGAAGCACCAGGCTCATTCAGGTACCATAAGCACTGATCCAGAAAGAGGTAAGATGAAATAGACATGACCAGAGGTACCAAGTGTGGGGAAAGTGTCCAGGTTTCTTTATGGGTGATAGGCATGTAAACCCAGCTGTAGAGATAGATGGCTGTGAACATGGTAAGAGCCACCGAACTGGCCACCATAAAATGCAGTGTCTAATTGGATCTCATTGAAGCTGTTATTGGCAACAGACTGGAAATCCATCATCTTCCTTTGAAAAGCAACCACGAAATGAAAATTATAGTTAAATGTCTAGGAGAAAAACCACCAATTTAGAAAATGCCAGCAATGAAAGTAGCTTGATATCTGCTCAAGTTAGATAAAAATGGAGTCACAAGCCTGAAGAATCCCGGGCAGATAGAGCCAGGCAGGCCTCTGAAGTGACCCAGCACACTTGGTTTGCAAACGTCAGAAACTCTTGGCTGTGACTTGTAAATGCCTGTGTTAAAGAGAAACAGAACCTAAGTAAGCTCAGGCAGTCATGTTACATAACAAGTGCTTTCCAGCAGAGACGCCCGTCTATGCAGCCTCACCATCATGACCCATTAGATTACTGTTGTTTGCCACACTGGACTGGTCCTATGACATCTCACTTTGTTCCTGAGCCACTTCTGGGTTGTATTTTCTCAAGATGCTAATCTTTATGGGCATACAAGTTTATTGTACCTTTGTTGACTTTATAACACACAATTTACAAAAGTATCCACTCACCTCCTTGCTGATATAAATAGTAAACATCTATTAATTTACAAGCTCACATGATAGGCCCTGTGCTGAGGACCAATGATGGAAAACTAAAACATGCTCCTGCCCTAAAGGCCAATGTCTGTTAAGACAGAAAAGTAAATGTGCTCAGAATTTCTTGTTTCTTCAAAGAAATCGATTTTCAACTTCAGGTCAAGGCAACATTTATATCGGGGATTGTTTGCTAACAACACACCAGTTGTGATTAGATTATACGTTAACATAGTCAGGAAAGGGACCCAAATATGTCTATGAAAGTGAAGTTCTTTGAGAGTGGAAAGTTGGAGAGAATGCCATGTCAATTAATAAGGCATAGTACAAGTCACGGAGACTGGAATTCTGTTTAAGTAAATGCTAACTTTTATGTGGGACAATGGAAACATTGTGAACATTTGTTACCTGTTTGGTGGTTAAATGCCAGCATATATTATACTATTTTCATATATAAACGAACCAAAAGTATTTTTACATAAAAATGACCAAAGTGTCTTAGTGTCAAAATTGGTATTAAAATATTAACAGTGGTGAAGTTTAGATAATGGAGCTACAGGAAGCCACTATTTTTCCCTTTGTGTTTTTCACAAGTTGATTTTTTTCTATAATAACTATATACTGTAGACATAAACCATTCCAAAACATTTCTCCTTCCTAAAACAGTGGCCACTTCAAAGTGTAAATGCCTCACACAGATGATAAAATAGTACAAGCCCATGTTGGCAGGATCACTAGCACTTCCCACCCACTTCCCAGGACTCCCCTGTTGGTGGGAGAAGCTCATGTTGGCACCAGCAGCCAACAGAATGTCCCATGTCCTTTCTAGTCACCTTCTCCTGATGTTGCCTAAAATACAAAACACTCAGAAGTCCAAAGACAAGGTAATGGGAATTGGGAAGGTGGTACCCAGTAGGGGACTATGGGACCTGGAGAGATGGAGACTGGTTGAAAGATGTACCAGCATTCTGCCTATCACTGAGAGTTGAGTGTATGAGTGGATGCTCCTTAGGCTATCGCTGTGTGGGAAGACACCGTGTGTCCCAGGGCAGGAAGCTGGACTCATGACCTCACCACACACAGGTACTGGATTCTGCCTCATAAGATCTCTCAGCTGCAGCAATGGTTAATGTATCAACCTTCCTGCAATATTTTTACAATATTTGTAACATTTTGTTTCAGTGTTTTTGCAAGCTTTAACAGTTTCAGCGCGTTTACAGTGGACCTGGCATTCTCATTACTTCTAGTTACCAAAGGGAACAACACAGAGTTCTTGTGTTGATTTCAGTCTACAGACAAGGACACTCAGAAGTATGGGATACAGACTCCTATGCAACCTGAGACAGATGGGCTCACTTTCACTGATTTACAAAACAGGAATTGGGGTGGTAGATACTGATGAAGTCGTCTTAGGTTTTACATGTTGTCCTGTTTGGGGATATGTGTAACACTGGTAGTAGACTTGTCAGTTTAAATGTCCCATCTATTATATTTCAATTTCAAAGACTAGTAAATCAATGCTGGCCTCATTCAAACATGGGAAGTACTGGGTGCATAAAGCAGCGGAGTGGGGACCAGATATGACACCCAGGCCCACAACTGCTAGTTCTTGTCAGAATCAGAGCTTACGCTGGCGTGAAGTGTTGTGCTGTAGCATGTGTATGTACTTTTGAAAACCAGAGCCGCACTGAGGACAAGGTACTGAGGACAAGTCCGTCACCATCATCAGTCAGTTTTATAGATGTCCAAAGGAATAAGGGAACAGAGTAAGACTGAGATTCATTCTGAGGCATGTGACAAGCTCACTAAAAGGGGAAATAAAAATAAATGAGATGAAATTTAATAAGAACAAAGTGTAATCTACATTTCAAAGAATCAAAAAACCCTGAAGACTGCAATGGGTCAGGGAAATGAATACCAACAACTACCCAGATGAAACACAGACGCTTGGAGACTTGGGTTGATCGAAGCCAGGGTCATCTGCAAATGTTCTGGGTGCCAGGGAAGGACCAGGAGTGCTTCAGCTGAATACAGACTCGGCAAAAGTGAGGGAGACAGGCTAGTTCCTATGCATGGTCACTGTGACCCAGAGATTTGGCACAAGATGAGGGTCTGGAAAGTGTGTGTGCCTAGAGTGAAGCTGGACCTGGCCATTTCCTCCCAGGAGGAACAGGACAGGGCAAGAAAATAAGAGGCCTGGAAATCACTTGGATCCCTGTATACCTGTGAAAACACGACCAGCTGGGCACTGGCTGTGAATTTCCGTAGAGTTGCCCAGCATATCAATCTGCTTATCATTGCATCAAAAGCATATTTTTTTTTTTTGTCACCACAATTATCCAGAGGGCTGGTCCAGGAGCATATGTACTCAGGGACAGATTTTGTTTACAAGTAGAACTGCCACAAAGGGCACAGGCCCCAAAAGCAGTCATTTCCTGTGGAACATGGTAGCCTTCCAGGGATAGCAATGCCTGGGCTCCTGCGCTCTAAATCCAACTAACGGTTTCCAGGGAGAAAACGCCTCTCTTTCAGGCCTGGTGCAGGACCGAAGCTGGAAAAGAACATTGCCATATCCGTGCAAACAATGACACAGCGGCCACAAGAGGCCTCCTGCCACCAAATCCATATAAGGCCCCAGTCATAGTGGGAAGCCCGCACCTTCTGCTGGACTTGTGCCCCCAGATCCCACACTTGGAACTTGTCTATAGACTGGAAACGCACACCTCATTCTTCCAGCCTCTCCGGAGTTTGTTTGGGGTTTGTTTCCTTCTTTGGGGGCGTGGCAGCTCGAACGGCACGGGTTCTGAGTTCAGGTGAGTCCCTTACTTGGTATGAGTGACTGTGCAGGTGTGTGTAAGAATGAGCGTGTGCATGGCAGTGTATGTGATCATGTGTGTGAGAGAGAGCACCCTGTTAGCTCCCGAGTGTGTGTGAGCAAGTGTCTGTGCATAAACCATGAGTGTGTGCCTTTGTACTTGTGTGCGTGCCCTAGGTGGTGAATGTGAGTAATAGTGAGCATGTGAGTTCATATGTGCGTTCCTGTAGCTATGTGTGCCTTTCTGAGTGTGGTTGTATGTTGAGAGTAGAAGCCCATGTGTTTAAGTGCGTGGGTGCGGAGGCGCATGCCTTTGTCCTTCCATGGTACGGTGCCCAAAGAAGCTAACCTCGATTTCCCCCAACCATGACGGGGGTCTTCGCCCTGGGACCCACTGGGCACGAGGGGGCGCCTCGCTACCGTAGCCGGGACGCGTTGGCCCGGGCGGCCCGGGGGCGGCTCACAGGGCGGTGCTGGACCTGAGCTGTGGGCTCTGAGGACGTTGCGCTCCGCCCGGAGGAGCCACGGCCGGGCACGCGGAGCAAGCAGCCAGAAAGCCCGGGCCGGAGGTAAAGTTGAATTTACAGTGTGGGGCTGGAGTCTGCTCCGATTGTCCCTGGGACCGTTAGGGAACAGGGGCGTAGCTGCGAAAGGGTCTGTGCAGCGGGACCCGGGTCCAAGCGGAGCGTGGGCACCTGTCCGCGGGCGGCCACAGGCGGGAACGCAGTTTAGTTTGGGTGGCTGGCCGCGCTGAGAGAGCCGTAGCCCACGGAGGGGCGCTCGAGGGGTCAGGCTGGGCTGGGGCAAGCAGAGCGGGGTCGCTCTCGTTCCACGCGCTAGAAGCCGGAGGATCGGGCTCGGCCTCGCGGTGCGCTTTCATGGAGGTTCGGGCGGCCGCCGGAGGCTGGATCCTGCTGCCGCCCCGTCTGCCCGCGTCGGTTCTACCGGATCTTTGGGTAAGAAGGAAAGAAAAGGGCAAGGGAGGAGGTCTGCATCCGGAAAGGGGCTATGGCTCTCCTGGATCGCCCCGGGCTTGAAGGCTGTGCGCACCGGCTTCGGGTGTAGGGGAGAGGTGACCGGGCGAGTCCGCGGTGCTTGTTCCCTTCTCTGGCCCGAGGTGGTGAAGTAAACGCCCACCTACCCATTGCTTACACGCGCAGTCGCTCGCACACGCGCTTTGCACGCTCGGCTATCCTGCTACCCTTCCTTCTCTAATCTACCAGGGCGCGGGCTTGAATCGGATGCGGGTTCCGGCTTCCGCACTCCGGATTTTGCTAAATCTCTATCCTCCCGGCTCGGACAGCTGTATCTTGGTCCGGACAGTAGCGCCGGGAGTGAGGAGTGTTGGGCACGGAGTGGGTCTGAGCCTGGGCAGGCGTGTGCAGAAGGTGATCTGGCTCCTATGTGCCCTGGAAGATTGTCCAGCCTCGCGATTTAGGGGGCACGATACGCGTTTGCCATCGAATGGTTTCAGAGTTTAGAAGCCCCTTGCTCTCTTTGGAGTTCTGATTCTTGAAGCACTGCCCCGCAAGGAAGCACTGAGGTCATGTGCTGTCCTCAGCCCTTTTGGTCATGTCCAGATTTTCCTGCTCTTGGACCCTGGAGCCTTTGGAGATCCTGGAACTCTTCCCTCGCAGCCTTTGCCCTTTTTGCCCCTCGTTTGCCCTTGGTTAAAAAAGGCCAGGCCAGCATGTGGGGCAACGGCTTGCTGTGAATAATAGATTTTGATCCAGTCTGGAACTCCGGAAGTGATGAAGCAGTGGCTTGCCCTGTGGCCCTGCCCTTGGGTCATTAAGTACACACCCCCCCCAACAGAAATTTGCCTTCAACAAGTAATTTTCATTTCTACAGATGGGGGGGTGGAATTCCACATGTCCCAAAGGCAAAAGGATTGGTCCTCTTGTCCCATTGGGGCTGCGCGGGACTTTCACTGACCTCAGCTGGCTTGGATAGATTGTCAGTAGAATGTTGGGGTGACCCTGGTTCAGGGTCAGGTGTTGGGGTTGACTCTATGCTCAGGGCCTTGGTATTTCTCCTTGGTGTGTGTGTGGGAGATGATGCAGAGGCCACAACACAGCCTCTGGGAACAAGTTGATACAAGCAAATTCAATTTCATTATGGAGGGGAAGACCTTAAATACTCTTTTTCCTCGACCTCCTTCTCAGCCAGGGGCTTTGATTTGCTGGTATCTGTGACTGCCAGCGGTGGTCTCTTGCTGGTCTAGGTCACCTTGCATCTGGACTCCACCCTCATCAAGACCCCAGGTGGACTCCAAGTTGGCTTATTTGGAAGTGCTTAGAGCATGTGTCTTAAGGCACTAGTTATCACCAGTTTGTACTGGCTGAGGTCAGGCTGGTCTCCTGGCCCTTAGAAACCCTCTAGAGCCCATAATTCTACAGTAGGTTGCTGTGTTCCCTTACACTATGAATCCCCGGGGCTGTTGTGGCTCAACTGGGGTGAAGCCCACTTGCCTGGAGGTCCCTGTTCTGTGGTCTACACAGACAGCCATGCCCAGTTCTGTCCAGAGAGCACTCCTGTTTCTAGATCTCATTGAGGGGACTAATGACAGCTCCCCAAGGCCAGTGCCAGTTTATAGATTCCTTCTTGGTTTCCCCCCTGCCTTGAAGTTGCCATAATTAAAACAAAACAAACAAAATCAAGTTGCGTGTTTGTGGAGGCAAGAGAAGAGAAGGGAGTGAGTTCCTGACACAGAGTCAAGCTGGCGCTTTTCCTTTCCCAGTGCCTAGTAGAGCCATGCGTGGGCCAGATGCTCAGAAAATGTGTGCTGGTTGATTAATTGTTTGAGTTATAATTAAAAGGTTTTACCTAGTGTATGGCTGGGAGCAGCATTATCGTAATTACAGGTGTGCGCGCTGTAATTAGTAGGTCCTGTAAAACACATAGGTTGATAGGAAATGATAAAATGTTGGGGTTTGCCCAGGCAAGGGCAGGTCCTAAGCTGCTCTGAGTTGGAGGTGGATGGATTAAGGAAGATATGATAAGCTTGGGGTCCTATTTCCCCCTCGTTCTGGGCTAGTCTTCTGAAAGAAGTATGTCTCATCAGATGCCCAGGGGCAGGGTAAGCCACGAGGTGCCTGGAGTGTGTGTGGAGGGTGTTATTTGCTGGGAAACCCTTTGCAGATGTGTGGGGGCAGACCAGAGGAGAGCAGATATGTGGCACAGAGTATAGGTGCTGAAGGTGGGCAGATCTGAATGATGAGGCTGGCCTCTGGTCCAAAATGGTGCTCTGGTTCTAAAGATGGGAGTGTCTACCCACCAATAGTCAATTGGTGAGGAACAGAAACATTCAGAACTAACACCATCCAGGCATCAGTGACTCAGGGAGCTCTCTACTTCTAGAGTGGGCATATCTGACTGAACAGAGGCTGCCCTTGGATGGCCCCCAGTACTCCCCACGAGAAGAGGCAGCCATGTTGCTAGGAGCTGGTTCACTGAAGCCTCCACAGTTGGCTGACTGACAGGGCATCTGGCTTGCAGCCCCACTCTCTCCAGAGGCTGAGACAGAACCACCTTTAACAATGGCCCCATTTTCACTTTCCAGAACTTGAAAGTACTTGTGATCACCTTTTGTGGCAAAGAACCCCCACCAGTCTCTCAAGCCCACCAACTTCCTTAAGCAGAATTCCAGCGGTCCTTTTCCCAGTCAGGACCAGGAAGGAGCCAGTCCTTTATGACCCAGACACCACCTACAGGCACTAACATCCCCCCTGAGTTAGAGGAGCTTGGGCTGCAACAGATAAGATGAGGCTTGGGGGGTCCTTTCTCCCCTTTCCTAAACAACTTGGAAAAAGACGCTTGAGAAGCAGCCATTTGTCCATCCAACCAATAGTTACATTCTTCCGAGGACACAGGTACAGCCAACATGAGTCTTTGTGTCCACAAATGTGGGACAATCTGCAGGGTTCTTGTAGAACTTAGTCCCTGAATCAGGTAAGAGGCTGTACCAAAGGAGATGGCTGCTCTCTAGCTTCAGGGAGATTTCTTCAAAAAGTAAAACACAAATCACATTCCATTAGAAATACCCAGTGTTTCGACTTGATTATGAGTTTAGAAATAAACCAGTTGAAATGTGAATGTAGTACAGAAAACCCTGTGTCACATCCTTCCCCTAAGGTTGCTGTAGTAACACACATCAGCAGAGGCAGAGAGGCCTGGCCCCAGTGGCTTCAGGAGCCAGCTCCCTCTCTGTTACTCTCCCTGATGAGCCATGACACCTCTTATTTCAGCACCTCCTCTTTCTCTAAGCACCCCAGTTTCCTCCACAAAGGCAACTCCCCAAGATGGGGGCTCCAGTGAGGAAGACAGGGTGCAGGCTATGGCCCAACAACTCGATGACTCTCCTGGATATTTCCAGTCTCTTTAGACATCTAAATAGTGATATAGTGATGTTTAGATGTTAGGCTAGACCTGAGTGGTGCCTTGAAATCAAAGGCTAGAATTCAGAGGCTCTACTAAGCCTCCAACCCTCTGGCTATGTGACTACGGGGGCAGCGTTAGCTAAATTTCATCCCTAAGAGGCAGATTTATTTTTGTCAAAGCTTGGCTGTGGTGGGAAGGGCTGTGGGATCCACTTGGAGCCTGACTCTCCACTCCACTCCCCCTGCGGCTTCCTAGTTCTGAAAACTTTCTCTGACTCGTGGGCTTCTTGGGGCTCTGTCTCCTGTGTTGTCACATGTCATTCTAGCTCCAAGTAAAGAGGGACCCAAGGGTTCTTCAGATAGCCTGGCATGCATACCACTTGGCTGTTCCATATTAGGCCCTGCCCTGGAGGGAGGGCTTCTATAGTTTGGGAGTGAAGGTGGAGCTGAGGGATGTAGATTCTGAATATGGATCCTAATGTGAGAGAATCACAGGTGACTGAGAAAGATTATTTTTTATTATTAAAGGATTCTAGCTGAAGCAACTTACTGATACAAAAGGACAAATACAGTCATAATGTTCCTAGAAGGCTGGACTGATCCCCAGTGGCCTCACACTTCCAGTCCAGTCTTCTGAGAGAGAGAGAGAGAGAGAGAGAGAGAGAGAGAGAGAGAGAAACACTTGTGTATGTGTATCCCAAACCTTAAGCAGGCTCCAGAGTCACACCCTATAGGATCCTAAGTGAGTCCATTCCCCCACCTTGTGTATAGACCTAAGTGTGCCAAAGCATGTGTGTGGAGGTCAGAGAACATTCTCCATTGTCAGTCCTCGCCTTCCATCTTGTTTGAGATGAGTCTATTTGTTGTACATCACTGGTACTTGAGCCTCTGGAGATTTTTCTGCTTCCTCTCTCAAAGGGCAAGGCTCTTCATAGATTACCCCAGTTTATTACACAGGAAGCGTGTGTAGGATGGGATACCTTACCATGTGGTATGTCAGCATTTTTAATCTCTACATCTTCACTACATGGCTTATTGTAGAAATGGTCATGGTCTCTCTCAGTGCTCCTCAGGGGAGGTGTTGCCTCTGACAGCTCACTGTAGATCGTGCTGGTCATGGTATCCACTGGTGTTTACAGAGACAGGCTTCTGCTGCTGATCTGATGTCACTAAACTTGGAGTCTTTGGGGGACGTTTTCAGACATCACCTCTTCTCCTTGTCATCTGTTTTCTCGTGATGGTCTCTCTGCCATCCATTTTCTCTGTCACAGTTCTGCCATAAGCATCTCCCCAGATCATTTTCTGCACCCATGTGGCTGTTCACATTCTTCCTGTCTATCTGTACTGTACCAGGTATCTTTGTGCTTGGTGGTTTCTTTACAGCACTGTCATGTGTGTGCCGAGTGACCAAAGGAAGATCAGTTAGCTGATGTGCCTAGGTATTTGCTGGCAGATGGACCCTGTGCTGGGATCTGTGTGTTTGAATTAGGGAAATATCTCAACTGCAACAAAACACTAAGCTTTCATTGTATAAATAAAGAAACTCACATGTGTGCATGTGCACACATGCACACACCCTCGAACACATGCCTGATGGATGAAGCAAACTAACCAGTAGTGAATAGAGGCTGATGCGAAGGTCTCAGAAGGGGAGCAGCTGGCCAGAGCTGCATGCTCTGTGTTTGCCAGTATCTCTGCAGGTTAGAGTTTGATAACAGAATATAACATAGGTGTTAGTCATCGTAGGAATGGCTATAACAAGATATCTGGGATAGACCACTTTATAAACATGAGAGATTTGGGTTTTGGCTCACTGTTCCAGAGGCATACAGTCCATCACAGAAAAGGAAGACATGGCAGCCAGCAGGGAAGGAAAGGGTGGCATGGTCAGGACACTGGCTGGTCACATTATAGCCATACTCAGGAAACAGTATAGTGGAATGTTTTGCATGCTGTAAATAAAGTAACTGATTTGGCCTATGCACAGCACCATAGAAGTGGGTGGAGAATCAGAGTGCAAGCAGGTAGGAAGAAGGGTGGAGTTGGTCAGTCTCCATCTGTCCCCCAAAGAAGAAGTGTGTAGGAATTCAGGTGAGCCACAGGCTGCGAGCCACGTGGTGGGAAGATTAATGGAAATGAGTTGAATTAAGATGAAAGAGCTAGCTAGTAATGTGCTTGAGACATGGGCCAAACAGTATGAAGTAATATAAGCGTGTGATTCATTTCTTTGGGGGACAAAAGCCACCACTCGAGCCAGGGTACAAACCTCTGGGCCCAAAATGGCCCCAGGGGAAAAACTTTCTACAACAAAACAGAGTACAAACAGGAAGTGAGGCTAGGATATGAAATCTGAAAGCCTGACCCTAATGACTCACTCCATCAAGGCTCCATCTTCTAAGGTTCTGCTGTTTCCTTTCCCTGAAGCACCAGCAGCTGGGGACCAAGTGAACCTATGGGGGACATTACCCGATCTCACGGTCAAGCTTCCATATTTCCTCCCCTGTGGACCCACCAGGATCCAATCACAGGTTCTACTCTAGTGACTGTTTAATCCAATTACCTCTCAAAGGCTCTACCCCTAAACACACAGTGGGATTAACTGTTACTTTCTTAATAAATTAGCATATGGGGGCCTGAACTCCTGAGTGAGTTAAACTACATTCAGAACAGCATAGGTTTCTGGTTATGGTGGCCAACACTTTTAATCCCAGCACTGGAAGGCAAAGGCAGGTAGATCTCTGTGAGTTTGAGTCTAGCCTGGTCTACAAAGCAAGGTCCGGGACAGCCAGAGCTTCACAGTGAAAGCTTGTCTCAAAAACAAAACAAATCAAAACCAAACAAACAAACAAAAACTAGCAGAGATGAGGCATCCTCTGTAGTTACCACATCCTAATCGCCACAGCCTGACAGGTGCCTGCCTCTCACGTCTTCACAGTAGCTACAGGTAAGAAAGAGGGTGGTCCTTGAATAGCTTTCTCTCCTGCTTGAGGGTATCAGTTGTTTCTTGTTCAAACATGATAAGAGCCTGTGGTAGTTTAAATGTAATTGTCCCCATAATCTTATAGGAGCGGTACTGTCAGGAGGTATTGCTTTGTTGGAGTAGGTATGGCCTTGTTGGAGGAAGTGTGTCACTGTGGGGATGGGATATATGCTCAGGCCACATGCAGTATCTCAGAGCATTTCCTGTTATCTATGGGTTAAGATGTAGAAATATTAACTCCTTTTCTAGCACCATGTCTGTGCACACCACCATGTCGCACCACAAAGATTATGAACTAAATCTCTGGAAATGTAAGCCAGCCACCCCAATTAAATGTTTTCCTTTATAAGGATTGCAGTGCTCATGATATGTCTTCCTAGCAATGGAAAGCCTAACTAAAACAAACCGTTCTGCTCATGAAGCTCACATTGTGTATCTCTGGGCAATGGTATTTGAGAAGGTGGGAAGGACCCACAGTGTTCACTGTGTATTAGCAGGGATGGGGGATGGTCTTGTGAGGCTTGAACATGATCTTGCTTTCTTCTGCATCCCTTTAATGAGATAATTTTGGAAACTCTCAAAACATTCACTTAATTCTAGACGGGCCTCGAGAGGAATGTGAACTGATAAGAGACCCTCTCTTCCCTCAAATTGATATATGTATGAATGTGTGTGTGTGCGCGCGCGCACGCACACACTCGCAGGTTAATTGTTCTGGGGGCATGGTTGATTGACAAAGGGTGACATCAAGTGTCTTCCTCTACTGTATTTTGGGGCTAGGCTGGCTGGCCAGCAAACCCCTAGATCTATGTGTCTGTTCCCTCCCTCCAGCCAGTGTTGGGGTTACAGACACACTCCCTGACTTTCTATGGCTCTGGGGGAGAGGGAGCCAAACTCAGGTCTTCATGCTTGCACAGCAGACACTTCGAACACTGAGCCATCTCTTCAGCCCCCTGATGCTTTTAAGAAAAGTGCAGGTAGGGCTCACCCTTGCTTGGAGGAAGCTGGAGGATGCTTGCTGCTTCTCCCTGAATGCATTACTTTAGCGTCTTGCTCTGTCTCATAGGAACAGCTTTTAGACTGTGTAATGATTTTCTTCAGGCTGACACAGAGGCCAGGTACACACATCTTTCCTGGCAAATTAATAAGAAAGGAAACATGTCCCTTTCTTCCTTGTTAGCTCAGGGCAGTCAGTTTTCAACAGTGTGCCTCAGCTCAGGGCTAGAACAACAAAATTAATAAGTGAAATGTTTCTAGTATTTTTTTTCCCATTTATCCTCAAGTATTCAGGACCTGTTCAGGGCCTTGCAGTCCCAGCAGGGATGGAGCCCCTCGTCTGTGGTTGTGATAAATGTTGAGTAAAGTAAACTCTGCCCTCAAACTCAGACCCTCAGAACCAGAGAGGTCTTGGGGTCAGATGCCCATGCAGGTACAGAGGTCCCCTATCCAGACTGGTCCCAGGTTAGCTGTGGGATATTTGCACACTCAACACTCAGACATCACTTTTGTCTCTGTGTGTCATCGTAATGAGATGTCTTCAAATCCTGAGGTTTGGTGCTTATTCTATAGGAAAGAAACCGGTGTTCCTGAGGGGCATTCCAGATCCAAGTAAGTGGCAGCTTTTTCTTGACTCCAGTCCCTATGGCTACTTAAAATAACATTTCAAATAGTGGAAGAGAAACTGAGCCCTCCTAGTCCAGAATTTAAGCAGCTGCACAGTTGCTGTATGTTTCTGGATGCTTCCTTCATGAAAGTTTTAAACTTCTGTCGATGTGATTATCGCTCTTCATGGGGTTCTTGCCTCCTGCAGCAGCCTCAGAACGTTCATGTGGCTGGGCTTGGACCAGAGAAGCCCTTTACTCTCTGAGGGGCTGAAGAATGATAGAGACAGCTTTCTGCTTGAGTCTGGGGGAGAAGCTTCCAGAAGTTTTTTTAGAGCTCTTGTCTCATATGGAAAGATTTTCCTGCCTATCTGAAGGGAGAGTCTGTGCTTAGTATTTTTTTAGCATATAGTAAGTGTACAAAATGTGTTTTATTATTATATTTGCATGTACATCTAATGCACTTTATCGTATTCCCGGCTCCCGGTTACCCCTCCTGCATGCCCCAGTCCCGTTACTCTTCCCAAATGCGCCTCTTTCTCTTTTCATGTCTTTATTTAAATCTGTCACAGTCAGAGCTTTTTTTTAATAGGAACGTAGAAGTAGCCTTGGAGATAAGACAGAGCAAAGGGGGCAAAGGGGATCTTTTAAATGAATACTTGAAAAAGAGAGAGGTCTGGCTTGGAAGAGGGCAGGAGGGTCAGGAGTTCAAGGCCACCCCTGGCTAAGTAGTGAGTTTAAAGCTCTGCTGGATTGTTGTAGAAGATTTTTGGCCTTGTTTGGGATAGAGGTTTTGACTTTGTTTGTGGTGGCTTTTATTTTTTAAAGAAATGAATTAGATGTTTATATTAATTTATATTGTTTGGCCTGTGTTTTAAGTATATTATTAGTTATTTTTTATTTTAATTTAATTTATTTTTAGTATTTTATTTGTCATGTGGCTTAGCCCATGGCTCGCTTGGATTTTTTTATATGGCTTTTTTGGAGGGGTCAGATGTAGACTGACTCCGCCCTCCTTTTATCTGTCTCTGCTCTGATTTCCTGCCTCTTGTTATGCTGTTTGCCATGGGCCAAAACAGTTATTTTATTTATAGTATTATATATAGACTCTAAAGATAAAACAAATGACTTTCTCCCTCTCCAAACCCAAACAAATCTAAAAACTCATACAACAACACTGGATGGCTCATGTGACATCTCAAAACAAAAGCGGGAAGAAAGAGAGGCTTGGAAATAATTTTTTGTTGCAGAGACCTGGGTAAAATGACAAAACTGTCAACAGCCATGTTATTTTATTATTTGGTCATAGGAAGAAATGCTGAAAGAACAGCAAAGAAGGGATGCCTACAGACCTCGCGACCCAGTTGCAGAGCTGAGCAGAAAGAATAGAGAGACAAGAGCGAAACATCAAAATAACACAATGTAAAATTACTAAGTTTTACAGAATTTTATACAATGTATTTTGATCATTTTCACCTCCTTCTCCCTCCTCCCAACTCCTCCCAGATCTACCCTACTTCCCTATTCTCCCAAACTTTGTCCCTTTTTTATTTTTATTTTTAATAACCTATGGACTTCAATTTGTGCTGTCCATTGGTCCCTGGGTCTGGACCATCTGCTGGCATGTGGTCAACTCACCAACCACTCACGTTAAAGTAAACAGCCTCTCCCTTCTCAAAATCATCAGCTGTCCATGTTCCTAAGCTAGGAGTAGAGGGGGCTCATGAACCACTCCCCCTCCAGGGTAGAATGTTGATTGCCTTGTTCTTGGGCAGGCAACCATAGCTACTGGGTTCATGAGTTCAGTGGTCCTGCCATGTATGGAAGGCATCATTTTACTGCCATCATCCCTGACCTCTGGCATTTAGACTCTTTCAGGGCACTTCCATACTGCTTCAGTTTAGCAGAATAATAGTAGTTGGTTCACCCCTGGAATGTGTGAGGTCCTCAACTGTGGGTTCTTGACCAGATTTATAATGCCAGGTATATGCTTCTTCTTGTGGATCAGGCCTTAGATCCAATCAGAAAGTAGTTGGTTATCCTCAGGACATTTGTACCACTGTTGTTATCCATGGCCATATCTCATCACATTAGTCATTTTGCAGCTCACATGATTCATAGCTGAGGAAGACTGCTGATGGCTTTTCCATCACTGTGGCCTGTATATGACACCATCCAGTGCTATGCAAGCTAGTCATCAGAGAATATATTTCTAGGCCAGTACCAACTGGATTCCTCCATGTCTTAAAACTATTGTGTTTTGCATCTTCATCGGTATTGTGAAAATGGCTATTCTTCTCAAAGAAATCCATAGATTAAAGGCAATTTCCATCAAAATTTCAATGCAATTCTTGACATTTTTTGAAGTTTAGCATTAATATGGAAGCACAAATGCACCCAGGCAGAAAAAAAATACTGAACAATATAAACACAGCTGTAGGTATCATCATGGCCAATTTCAAGTTATGCTACAAAGTCATAGTAGTAAAAACACCATGGTACTAGACAAAATAGACACACTGAACAACGAATCACACCTGAAGACTCAGTTGTAAGTCCATGCAGCCTACCTGAGTTTTGGCAAAGATGACAAAAACATAGGCTGAACAAAAGACAACATCTTTACTAGATGGTGTTGGGAAACCTGTGTAACCACATGTAGAAGAATGAAATCACTCTCTTGCACTCAAAACATTACAAATGGGTCAGAGATCTCAGAGTTAGACCCAAACTTTGAAACTTCTGAAGGAAAAGCAAGGATTACATGTCAGCAGATGGGCTAGCAAGGACTTTGGATAGGACTCTGGTTGCCCAGGAAATAAGGCCACCAGCTAACAAATGGAATGTCAATAAATTAGAAAGTTTTTTTGTACTGTAAACAATACTGTTAATCAGCTGAAGAGGCAGAGCATAGAGTAAGGGAAAATACTTTGATAAACATCTGAGTGAGGATTGGTATCTACAATATACAAAAAACTCAAAAATAAAACATCAAGAAAACAACTCAATTAAGAAGGAGAATATTGAACTGACTAAACAGAAAGTTCTCAGAAGGATTACAAGTGGTTAAATATTGTTTTAAAAAGGTGTTTTTCATTCTTAGCCATGAGAGGAATACAAACTACTCTGAGATTTCTTATGACTGTAGTTAGAATGGCTAAGATGAAGAAAACTAAAGACAGAATATGCTGGTGACGATGGGGGAACAGGGAACCCTCATGCATTGTTGGTGGGAGTGAAAACTGGCACAGACACTGTGGAAAACAGTCTGGCAGTTCAGAAAATTATAAACGGGTCTATCCCATGACCCAACTATAATATTATGGACTCTTATTTCCTACTACAGAGACACATGTTCATCCATGTTCACAGATACTCTATTTATTATATCTAGAACATGGAAACAACTTAGATAGCCATCAACTGATGAATGGATGATAAGATGATGGTATCTATATGCAGTAGAATATTATTCAGCTTTAAAAAAAAAGAAATTTCAGGTAAATGTACAGAGCTAGACTGAGTGAGGTGACACTGACTTAGGATGACAAACAATGCCTATGAAATAGCACATTTTGAAATAACTGTGAGTTAGAGATAAAAGCCAAAGAAACTGTTGCTTTGCAGTGGTCTCACTAGGTAGCCCAGCTTGTCCTCAAACTCACTGTCTCCTTGCCTCATCCTCCTGAGTTTACAGGCATGAACCGCCAACTGTGGCATAAGAGGAAAGTTTTGCAATACATATAACCGGATGAAAATTAAAATACAACAAATCAAAATGTTTACAACAGAACCAGAGCACTTGGGAAACCTAGCATCATCAGCTGCTTACAGCAGAAATAGAAAGGTGTAAAGTCAGTGATTTATATCCAGATTTGTTTTTTAAAACTGGAAAAGAAACTCAGAGAAAGTTTTTAGTAGAGAACTCTACCAGATGTTAAAGAAGAGGGACTGATCCATTACTCACTTGGTGGTTACAGTTACTTGATAGCCATATGAACGGATAGCATAGAAAGGGCAAAATGCAGATAAATACTCTCCATGAATGCTGTCTTTGTTTGTATTTTATTGCTGTGAAAAGACCCCATGACAACAGCAACTTTTTTTTTAAGGTTTTATTTATTATGTATACAACATGAATGTGTGCCAGAAGAGGGCACTAGATCTCAAGATAAATGGTTGTGAGCCACCATGCGGTTGCTGGGAATTGAACTCAAGACCTTTGGAAGAACAGTCAGTGCTCTTAACCTCTGAGCCATTTCTCCAGTCCCCACAGCAACTCTTATAAATGAAACACTTCACTGGGGTTGCTTGCTCACCGTTTCAATTCATTATCATAGTGGAGAGCATTGAGGCATGCAGGCAGATATGGTGCTGGAGCTGAGGCTTCTATATCTTGTAGGCAACAGGGAGTCAGTGAACATCATTGAGGGAAGCTTGAGCATAAGAGACCTCAAAGCCCACCCACACAGTGACACACTTCCTCCAACAAGGCCACACCTCCTAATAGTGCCACTCCTTTAGGGGCCATTTTCTTTCATACGGCCATATCCCACTCCAAAACTTATAGCCATGTCATAATGCAAAAATTTATTTAGTCCTGTTGTCATCATATGCAGAAACAGTCCACACTACCAGTAACCACACTAGAGTTTATTTGGGCAAGTTGCCAGACAAGTACAAGGGAAGAGAAGAGAGAGCACTCCCCCTCATGGCATTCCCTTATGAGAGAGCAGGTGGGCACCGGTTTACATAGCATTGCCTAAAATATGAATATTGATGGAGGGGGTGCCCAGAGTGCCCAGGTAGCAGGCATGCTACATGGGTTTACATGGCTCTGCCTGGTCCATGTAATAAGAGGGGCGTGTCCTCCGCATGTTCTGCTAGTGCCATGTCAGGTTATTCGGACTAGCACATTTATCGAGTAGCTACCATGTGCCAGGAATCCTTACAAATCCAACTATAAAGTCCCTGTAGTCTATCACCATCTCAACAATGTTTTAAATTCCAAAGTTTAAAGTCTCTTCTGAGATTCATGCAATCTCTTAACTATAACCCCCTATAAAATCAAAATCAAAACATAGATCACATACTTCCAACATTTAATGGCACAGTATATACATTCTCATTCCAAAACGTAGGGAAGAAAGCATAGTGAGGAAATACTGCACCAAAGCAGGACCAAAATCAGCTGGACAAACTCCAAACTCTGTATCTTCATGTATGATGTCAAAATGTTCTCCACATCTCCAACTCCATTCAGTTTTGTTGATACCAACACATTTATTTCTCTTGGGCTGTTGCCACTCCATGTTAGCAGCTCTCCTTGGCAGGTATCCCATGATGCTGGCATCTCTAACATCTTGAATTCTCCAAGGCAATCAGGCTTCCACTTCACAGCTTCATACAATGCTCTTTCATTCAGGGACACTCCTGACACATGCCTGGCCCCACCATCTTTCTTTAGGCGTGTAAGCAAAGTTTATAACCTGTTTCTTTTATACTTAACTCTAAAGCCAGAACCACATGGCTGAGGCTGCCAAGTTCTGCTGCTTACGGGGCTGAAACATGGCCTCCTTATTCAACTACACCTTCACCAGTTTTCTTTTACTGTCTGAACTTGGCTGCTCTGAAACTCAGAAATCTCTCAGCCTCTTCCTTTCAGTGCCAGGATTAAAGGTGTGCCCCACCACACCCAGCTCTAAGCTTTTCTATAGGTTCTTTCCAAAAGTAGTAAATTTAGCTGGGTAGAATCTTGCTCTAAGGTCATCACTCCCTTTATTCAAATTTTTAATCCGTTTATCTCATTGAACATAGAATTTTGTAACATTCCACTTCCTGGTGCTCTTTTTCCCCTCAAAATTTACTTTTTGTAATTTGCTCTGCTCATCTTGCTCCTTTCTATTATAAATCTTTATTAGAGTTACCACTAATATTCATACAACAGCGTCTGTACTAGGCTGTTTTGAAATTTCTTTTGCCAACAGAATTGATCCAAACCTGTTCACTGTAGCCTCAGGTAGACTCTTTGGACAAGGGCAAAACTCAGTCACTTTCTTCATCAAAATATCACAGGAATGATATCTAGGCAACAGAAAGGATATATCTCTTTGGATGGTATCTTGGGCATATATGAGGCCTCAGATCCTGCCCCCAGTGACACACTTCTTCCAACAAAGCCACACTTTTGGGAGTCATCTTCTTTCAAACCACCACAAGTGCAGATTCAAGATCTTCAAATATTAGAAAATTGTTTTTTAATATTAAACAAATATGATCAAAATACATTACATATATGTATGAGAATGCCATTAAAAAAAAAGTATAAATCCTATCTTTTTAGGAATTGTAAGGGAAACAGAAGATTTTCAAAATTAAAAACTGAAATTTTAAAAAATACCAGAAAATTAATTTTAGCAGTGTATAAAGTAGAGGAGCCAGGTAAAATTTAATTCAGGTATGCAACACTGGCTGGTGTGCATTTAAAGATTAATTAGTATATTCTACCACACCAGCAGGAAGCTGGCAGCTAATACAAAAGAACATTTAACAAAATCCAATACTTAATCCAAATTAAAGTTCTCATCAATCTAGTTATAGCTCTTTGCTAAGAGAGGTTGTGTACATGAAAGGCTGAGAATGAAGATTTCGTATAGGATCAGGAAGAAGGCAAGATGTCTACTACTGCTACTCAGTGAAGTCCTGGATGTTAAGAGCAGTGGGAAAAATATTAGATACGCAGGTTATAGAAGAAGAAGCATTACCTTCTCTGTTTGCAGATGGCATGATTGTTCCGAGATATGTATGTTCCAGCAAATGTATCCCCCCTCAAAATTCCCAGAACCAATAAGTGAGTGTAGCAAGATTGCAGCATGCATAGACAAAAGAGAACTCACAGCTCTGTGTGGAAACATTAATCTTTAAGACTCATCTGGGCTAGGGACATGGCTTCACAGTAGTGTGCCTATCTAGGATGCAGTTCACTTTCAGCACTAGAGGATGAGGAGGTGATAGGGGGCCATTTACAATCATTCTAAACCAAATTGTATACATTACACATCATACCAACAATCTGCATGCTGCAAACTAGAAATGTTGATTAAGGATATTGGAGGTCTGGAGATGTAAAGCAGGTATATAGAACATGCTCAAGATCCAATCTTTAATACCACAAAAAGGGGAAAAGATATCCAAGAAAGACCTAAGTTGAAAGTCATACCATGTTCATGGATTAGAAAACAGTGGTACAGGTGTTGGTTCCCAAACTGGGTTTAATACAACATGTGGGAACATCCTCACAAGCTTTTCTGGAGAAACTGTACACAGGCATATTAAACTTATTCTGAAGTTCACAGGTAATGTACAGGTTCCAAAAGAGCTGAAAGAACCCACAAAATACAGTCATGCTGGAGCCATTTGGACCATATTAATACTTGGTAGTTACCATTAATCCAGATAGTGGTATTGATTGCATCTTGCAGGAACATATAGATGAATGGAACAGGACACAGAAGCCATATGTTATGCCCTGGTGAATTTTGAGCTGTTTAGTAGCTAGTTCAATGGTAAGCCCTCTCAGTAAAAGATACTGGAGCAATTGGTCATCTGTAAAGGACTGGGCTGAACCTCATCCCAAGTCTAACAGCACTCTGAAGTCTGGCCCACAGACTTACATGTAAATGTAAAAAAAGATTGGAAAAAATTACTCTGATCTAAGGTAGGTAGAAAATTCTTAGATTTGAAACCAAGACTGTGGCTCATAAAAAACAAACTTGATATACAAGACCTTATCAGAATCAAAAACTGCCCTACGATGACCTTTTTAACATGTGGAAGGAAAACTACAGAGAAGGAGGACATATTTGCAAACCATACATTCAAGCAAGAAAACAAGAATATGAAGAATCAATAATCTATCAAGAATTCCAATTAAAATTAGGAAAAATATGAGAACAGATGCTAAAGAGGAAACCCAGATGATAAATAGTCATGAAAACATATTCCCTGTCATTAATCTTTAGGAATGTGCAAATTAAACTACAGCGAGGTATTGTGGCCCATCTATCAAAACAGCTAGAGTAAAAATTACTGGCAGCACCAAATGCTGACAAAGAAGTGGGGGACGGGAAACCATTGCTCACACATGCTGGCACAGCTCCTATAAAAAACTATTTAGTGTTTTTTGTTTAAAAAAATCTAACTACAGTATGATTTAACATTGTAATCATTGTCCTAAAGAATTGGAAACAAAAACCCAACATGATGGTTCAATGAGTGAAGGCATTTACTACTAAGTGTTGATATCAGCTGCCTCTTCAGGGCCCACATGGGGAAGGAAAGAATGGACTCTCAGGCTAACTTCCTCATGCACGCTGTGACATGTGAGTGCATGTGCACACACACACACACACACACACACACACACACACAATTTTTAAAGTTTCAAAAAGAAGGAATACCTCTACAAAGTCTAGCCATAGATTTCAACAATGCAAAAAAAAATGTTCCTAGTAGCCCCAAACAGGAAATGACCTAGATGTTCTTCAAGAGGCAATTGTTAACCGTGGTGCTTCTCTGTGCTAGAACACAGATCTAAGAGAGAATTATTGAAAACAGTGAAGGCAGAAAATGGTCACACATATGCTACTCTACAAAGGCTGGGCAGGGAGGCTGACATCCAGGTCTTCTCTTTCTTCTTCAAAAGAGCTCAGACATGGGCTCTGTGAGCGTGGGCCCACTGTAGGCCAGACACCATCCATGGGTGATGTGATGACTCCTTCCAACCTCCTTCCTGCCTCTCCTTTCCTTGCCCGCCGAGGGTCCTCCTGGAGTAGCTGCTTCATTTCATCCCTGGTACTCTCCGATTGCCTGGAGATTATTAATAAAAATTCTTTCAGGATCAATTTTCTGAGCAAAGTTGGTGTGTGAATGGGGCATTTATGTAATTTTCCCTCTTACTGTTTTTCTTCCAGAAGTGGATAATGGGCTCATTTCAAATTGAATTAAGAGATAATTAACACACATGCAGACACATACAGAAAAGTAACCCCCCCCCCCGTAGTAGCACGAATAAGACTCAGAGCTAAATATTCGGGAGAAGGCTGAAATATCAGAGAGAGGAAGCACCACAGTCAATTCTCACCCAGCTGTCTTGCAACTTCGTCAGCCTCACTCCTGGTCGCTTCTGCCAGTCGCTTCTGTATTTGCCTGGTTTTTACCAGCCTTTATATATCTTATCTCACCTAGATTAAGATTAAAGGTAGGGGCTGGAGAGATGGCTCAATGGTTAAGAGCACCGTCTGCTCTTCCAGAGGACCCGGGTTCAATTCCCAGCACCCACATGGCAGCTAACAACTGTCTGTAGTTCCAGTTCCAGGCAAACACCAAGATTAAAGGCATATAGCCTTAAACTCACAGAAACAAAAAAAGGTTCTGTGTCTAGAGTTATAAGATCTAGTGTTAGTCGCCATTCCCGGCTTTCCCTGTGCTGGGATCAAAGATATATGTGACTGACTCAGCTGTTTATCTTTATATTCAAAGTTTAAAATTTTCCTAAGATGTCTGCCTAAGATTTGATTGAGTGCTCTCTCCCCAATATTCAAGTTTTATTAAATATATAATATATATCCTCTCTCATTAAATTTGTTCCTATAAAGACTTGGTTATGGGCCTGACCAGTGGGATATAAAGGAGTGGTCCCTGACCCTGTCATACAACCACAGGACCCTTAGAGAGACTGTTGCATGTGAGCTGGGAGGGATCCAGCCCTGGTGACATTCGGGCCTCTAGGAAGGCAATGAGGACCCAGTGTCACCAGGTCATGCATTCAGAGTTAGCTAGTGTATCCCCAGCAGAGCATTGCCTGAAGGCCTGCAGGGAGGTAGCTAAAATGCATCCTTGTCACCTGGTTGTCATAGCGTGTATCACCCACCCACCTCGACATGGTTGTCACCCACTCCTCGTCACATAGTGAAGACACTCTCATGTCATATACAGACTGGCATACCTTGTCACAGGCTGTCACTCTTGTTATAAGTTGTCACACAGTGGCACACAGTTCCTATGCTGCCCCCAGACCACTCTCACTCTGCTGAGAGGTCAGTCACTGGTGGCCATTCCATTTGCTCTCCAGTTCCCATACTGCTTGCCCTCTTTGGCCTTCTGAGGCTTGAATGAGGCCTCATCCCCCAGTCAACATCTCCCTCATCCTGAGACCCCTATGCTTACCTCACCATGCTTAAGATCATTGCGTCTCATTCCTAGTTATAAGCCTGTTAGGAACAGTGCAGGGCAAGGTGACTTCAGGTCACCACCAGGTAACCATTTCAACCTCTTTCCTGGGAACCATGGGGCAACTGAAGGGGGAAAGGGAGCCTGAGCCTTCTCTGGATCCACAGCCTTTTGAAGTCTACCCCCGAGTTTATCAGCCCTTCCGTAGGTCCCTGCTGCTTTCTACCAGGGCCAATTTGCCCACCCCACTGATTTGGGTGTATAATGAGGCCAGGGGCACTGCTCAGGAGCCCTCTGCCAGACCCCAGATGTTCCTCTGGGCCATCATAGGATCTACATCTAAGAGAAGGTATAGTTGAGGCCTGTTCCAGGAAGAGACCCCTCTGAGGGAGCATCTGACTTCCTCATGGAAGGCAGGTAGCCTATGATATCTGGTATAGTGACCAGGAGAGTCTACGCTCTGGCCTGATGGGTGGACTTTACTCACCTCAGGCCACATTCAGCCGTAAATCCTCAAGGGATGAGAGGAACATGGTACAGATATACAAGCCATGACTCCCATCCCCACAGGAAACAGTATTTCTTCCGGAAAATGTGTTTTCTAGTCCTGAACATCTAAGCAACCCACACACAAATTACCCAGAGGCGTGGGCAGGAGTGCCACTGGGGCCCTAATTATACCATACAGCATGGGGGAGTGTCAGGTGCCTCTGTGCCGAGTTCTGCAGGGCCCATGTGGTATAACTCAGCTCTGGCAATGGTCCTGGGCCTGATCCTCTGTCAGGCAACCTGCCCTCACCCCTAGAGTGCTATATTGCTCCCCAAGCTTCCAAAATAGATCCTCAGAGCCCAACCAGCAAAGACTGCAGCTTTACAGCCTGCCTCTCCTGTGCTTGGCTATAAAACACACACACACACACACACACACACACACACAGTCCCCCTCCATGTGTGTCTGTGTGCCACATATGCAGAATTGCCATTTTAACCATCTTAGTGTCTAATTTAGTGGTACCAATTACATTCACTGTGTCACGCAACTATTACCTCTGTTCCAAAATTTTATTACCCTAAACAGAAGCAACCTTTACTCTCTCTCTGCCCTCCCATGCACATCATACATTCTAATCTACTTTCCATTTGTGTAACTTTTCCTGGTCTAGTTCAAGGCTCTTTAAGCTTTTGTCATTTGCAATCTCTTTTCCCCTGAAAAATGTTATGTGATCCTGGCGATACACACACACACACACACACACACACACACACACACACACACACACACACACACGCACGCACGCACGCACGCACGCACGCACGCATGC
The DNA here is from genome assembly GCA_004025045.1 of Sigmodon hispidus. Lineage (NCBI taxonomy): Eukaryota > Metazoa > Chordata > Mammalia > Rodentia > Cricetidae > Sigmodon > Sigmodon hispidus. The sequence continues at coordinate 220,969 of PVIH01000417.1, read as the reverse complement.
ATGCACGCACACACACACACACACACTCACACACACATGCATGCACACACACACACATGCACATGCATGCACACACACAATAGGTATGCAGATAAAACATTTGATGATCATGCTGAATTTTTAAAAGATTCTTTGGCACACACACACACACACACACACACACATATATACTGGCTGGTTTTGTGTGTCAACTTGACACAAGCTAGAGTCATCAGAAAGGAAGGAGCCTCAGCAGAGGAAAGGCTTCCACAAGATCCAGCTGTAGGGCATTTTCTCATTTAGTGATCAATGAGGAAGGGCCCAGCCCATTGCGAGTCATGCCATCCCTTGGATGGTGGGCCTGGGTCCTATAAGAAAGCAGGCTGAGCAAGCCAAGAGAAGTAAACCAGTAAGCAGAACCCCATGGCCTCTGCATCAGCTCCTGCCTCCAGGATCCTGCTGTGAGTTCCTGCCCTGACTTCCTTCAGTGATGAACAGCAATGCTGACGTGTGAGCCTAATAAACCCTTTCCTCCCCAACTTGCTTTTTGGTCATGGTGCCTCTTCATGGCAATAGAAATCCTGACTAAGACAATATTTAATTTTCACCATTAACTAAAGACTAAAGCAAATTTGCATACTACTGAGATAGAGTACTTGTTTTTACAGAAGGTTAAATTTTGTCTGAAGATCTGACTTATGTGGGTTGTAAGGCATCTTCAGTGGTTTTCACATTTGATGATATTTTGATTTTATAGTCAACAATGTTGAGAATGCTGCTTAACGTAAACATGCAGTACAAAATGGCAGTGTATGTTTAGGAAGCAGCCAAAAATTATTGGAAGTTTTGTGCTAATCTCAAGCCAAAGTTTATGTAATGTTTGTTTGTTTTAATGAAATGTAAGTCAGCAACTCAAATACAGACTTTTAAAATTAAACATTCTAACACAATACAGTGTTGGGATAGTCTGACACTCTCAGGAACGGTGGCAGAAATATATTAAACACATTTCTGTGATTAAGCCATTATATTTTAGTAAGAGTGGAAAGCAATGTAGTTAAAACTCCGCAATTCATAATATCAAATGGTCTTGAATCTGAGCCAAGGCGTTTTAGGTGGCGTTTGTTGGTATTACATGGCATAGTAGCATGCACAGTACAAAGTGCATGGTTAGAACTGCAGTCAAGTTAGGCTGTGCTAAAGGTGCACAGTGCTACAGAAATGAGCCATACCTGAAACAACTTGGATTATTTGATTTTGTTGATGTCTGTCATAGTTCATGAGTTTAGAAATCTTTACTGCTGTCAAATGCTTCATGACAGACACTCCCACACACTTTGTTACGTAAGAAATTGTGACCCTTAGTTAAAGAAGATGTTCTCTAGCTGTTCCTGAAATTGTGCAACTTATGTCCTAGAGCTGTGTGTGGTGTGAGGCTGGATCTTCTGCATGTGGATGTTCCTTTCTCAGCATCATTTATGGAGGGGACTCCTCACTGACATGTCTGTATCCTCTGTTCCCAAGTGTGCTACCCAGAGACACCAGGATCTATGTCTGAGCTCATTGTACTATTTTGTAGATGACTATATCTAGACCACACTGTCTTAACTGCTATAGCTTTTCAGATCCCCTAGCAATGGGGAAGGGGTCCACACTGGGGTCCCTTCCATGCTAGACTATGTGGGCTGCCATAGGCCATTGTGACTCCATATGAATTAAGATTAGCCTTTTCCATTTCAACCAAACTCTGAGATTTTGGTGAGCTGTTCTAGAAAGGCTTTGCTTGTGAGCATTTGGGGTGTGAAAACGTCAGTTCACATATCAACTTCTGACTCAGGGTGCTTTTCTTTCTAGGTTTAAGCTGAAAAACTTAGGGTTTTAGACACTTTTATCTGAGCTATTTTTAGACTTGCAGAAGATGTTGGGGATTTGTGTCATTTTCTGAGCCAGTGTCCTCCACAGTGCTGGTGTCTCTTCCTGGAGTTAGACCTCCACCCATCACTGCCTATTCCTATAAGGCTCTGACCATGCCCTTGTACATATCCTGTTTGTACTTCTTGGTTTCCTGACTTTTCTAATGGCTTTCCAGATTTGTTTGGTTCTTTTGTGGTCTTGACACTTTAAAAAAGGGTTTTGTTCAGAGCCTAGGAGGCCCTTTTGAGTAGATGAGGCCTTCTAGCCACATGTTTTTATCTTCATGCTCATTTCAAGATCATTTTCCAGTAACTGGAGTGCTGTTCTGCCCACGGTTCCTTGTGGCTTTGCACTTGCCTGGATGGGTTCTGCCCTAATTGTTGCTGTTTGTGTTTATGTGGATGTAGTTCTATCTGTGGGGTGAGGACCAGTGTCTGAGCTCTGGCTGTGAAGACAGTGGCCTGTTGGGTCCCATCCTAAGCTCCCGGTCCTGCACCTCAGAACCACTATACATTGTCACAGCCCTGGCCACTGTCCTGCCCACCCAGCATTCTTTTGCTCTGAGGTTTCTCCCTCAGAAATATTCCTTGCACATTGCCCCAGGATGACCAGACCCTCTTCCTATGGGTGCAGTGTGTTCTTGTGCGAATTCGTGTTTGGGATCTTCCTATCATTTGCCAGGTAGAGCCACTTTACAGAGAAGGTCCCTCTGTGTGCATTTTAACTTGCTTTGAGGTTATATCTAGAAGTGAATGGGCTAGGTGCTTCTAGACTTTCTGCAGGGAACTGGGCACAGAGTATCTTCACAGCTAATTGATACCATCTCCTGGTGACAAGGGGCTCTTCAGTTATATGCCAGTTGGCATGTATCTAACTAGGGGTGAGCATAGACATTTCCACCCATACACTTGGGCCATTTTTATCATCTGATTGTCTTTCTTTCTATATGGCTTTTGGTCCTTTGTCACTCAGTTATTAAGAATTCTGTGTTCATTTTTCTTCTGATGCTTCTTCAGTGATCTTTCACACTCATATTTTATTATTAAGGTGCCTTAATTTAAAATTAACTTACTCTGTTGTAGAAGAAAGGAGATAGTATTTAATTTACAATTAATGCCAAAAGGAAAGTATCATGATCTAGGGGAGCTGTCTCAGTGGATATCGCTGAGTTTGGGTCGACAGCACCCTGGCAAAAGCTGGGCATGGTCATGCATGTCTAAAACCCCAGATCTGGGGATGTGGAGACAGGAGGATGGCTGAGATGTGCTGGCCAGCCTGTCTAGGTAAAAATGGTGAGCTCTGTGTTCAGTGAGGTTCTATCTCAGGTGAATAAGTTAGAAAAGTGGTAGAGTAGGATACCCTTTATCCTCTCTTGACATATGAGCAAACATGAATCACTGCCCCCTCTCTTTCAGAAAGGGGAGGAGGCATCACAATGTTGAGCTGTCTTCTCTAAGAAGAGGATTGTGTTTCATGCATTCAAGTTGACTGTTCTGTACTGTGGATGAAACCTGAGGCCTTGCATATACTAAGCACGCACTTGACCACTGAGCCATAAACCTTGTCAAGTTCAAGTCCACCTCTGTGTTTTCAGATTGTTGTCAATTTGTCTTGATAGAAACTGTGCACATGCCTTGTAAAACTTATTCTTCTGTTTTTTATTGTTATTTTAAACAGACTTCTTTTTAGTCATCATGCCCTCTGTTTGTTGATTTTTATAGCCAGCTAATTTAATAAACTCTTTTATTCATTTAAGGCTTGTCCCCTATATTCTCAAGGTCTGCACTCTCTTATGCTCTTGCCTACAAATAGAGGTACTCATGCTGGGCTGCTCCTCTGTCTACTGGCTTGGCTGGAATTTCTCAAGCAGCAACAAATGGGGCCAACCCTGTGCCATCCATTCACTTGCTCCTGGCCTTTATTCTTCTCCACTAAACACAGGAGTGGCTTTAGACTCCAGCCTGATAGTTCATCTATTTTGACCCTGGATTCCCTGAGCATATGAGAAGGCTTTCTTGGCATCCATGGAGATAATCATATGTGGTAGGTGACAGTGCTGCCCACACTCAGCTGGCATACACTGATGGACATGTATAACAGCATGGTTCTGTTCTTCTGTCCTGAGTTCAAGGCTTGCACCATGAGTAACATCTTTGTTGCCCAAAACTACAGAAGAAGGGAATGGCCCAGGGTCATGAAGATCCTGACAAACCCTGACTCTTAGCTGACCCCAGGCATTCCATAGGCTTCACACCCAGGATGTCCATGAGGGGTGTGGTGCAGGAAATGATACATTATCATTTCACAGGGACTACACTCTTCTACCAAAAAAAAAAAAAAGAAAAAACCCTGCAAGATGGTATTTTCTCTCCTAAAATTGGAATGGTTTCATTTCTTTTCCTAGTTACTAAAATTACCTGTATCTTTTGTTCAAAAGAATCTTAAGGAAAAAATGCAACAGAGTAAAAGTAAGGAAGAAGTGAGAATTGTCTCTGATTTTATACCCAGTCTGTGTGCTAGCAAAACTGCTTTGGGTACCCACTGTTGCTGCCTATGGCCTTCTGTGACCTGTTCTATTGCTCAAATGCTATGTCTCCAGACATTGTTCCTGCTAGCACCGATGAAGAAAATATGTATTTCTGAGGTAAGACTTGGGTTTCTGAGTCCATTACAACGCCATGGGATTGCCCCCTGGATTTCCTCAAATATTGCCAGGAGAGAGATTAACTGGTGGGATGCCTGTGGTCTTGGGGTACAGAAGCATAAAGGAGGGATGTGTCGCTGTTGGAAAATCCAACACTATTGATGCCAAAATGAAAAGGGTTTTTCTGAGCATAAGGTAAGGTGAAGGAGGCTGGTGCTGAGAGACAAGTTAGCAGTTCCACATCTGAGGAGCATGCATAACCCCCAAAGAATGTCACCTGGAAACCAAGCATTGAGAGGCCAGCACTGGCCCTAACACATAGCTGCCCACAACAGCACAGTGTGATCATCACAATGAAGTGGAAGACATCTCAAAGTTTAACTATGTGCCTTGCACATGATGAAGGATCTGAGATGATTACTCATTTATCCAGTAAAGTTAGAAAATAAATCATCTGTTAAGAACCATAATAGTTGAAAAGTAAAATGTAGGAAAGATGTCTCTGCTGGTAAAGTGTTTTCCATGCAGCATAAGGACCTGAGTTCAGATGCCTAGAATTCATGTAAAGCTGCCACAGCAGTGAATATCAGCTCCAGCTGCAGCTCTGCAGAGCCAAGTGTCTCTCTGGAGCTCATCAGCTACCCAGCCTAGCCACATCAATGGGCTCCATGTTCAATGGGAAACCATGACTCAGAAAAACAGAGTGGAGGTCCAGGGAGCTGGCCATGGCTCAGCTGTTAAGAGCAATTGTTGCTGTTTCAGAGGATCTGGGTTCGGTTCGCAGAGCCAGCATGGTGGCTCACAAACATCTGTAACTCCAGGTCTAGGTGATCCGCTGTCTTCTTCTGACTTCCACCTGCACCAGGCATGAGTGCGGTTCACATTCATACACGTAGGCAGAACACTCATATATATATAATATCTTCTAATTTTAATAAGCTGGGGAGCAATCAAAGAAATCACCCGGTGTCAACCTCTGCCTTCCAAAGCCATGCATCTGCCAAGCACGTGTACACACATCCATACAAACACCTCACACTCCCACACCCATAAATATAACAAATAATAATTTAAGAGTAAAATGTAATTGTCTGAAATGTGTTTCGGTTTCCAGGCACTTTCTGTGCAGCACTGGATTTGTTTCTGAGGAAGTTGGCTTAGCCTGTAGGAGATGGGCACTGGCTGCACTGGTGAAGTCCCAGCTTCTCCCCAGAGACAGACTGCGGTGATGACAGAGACTCTTGGGGCAGAGCTGGAGCTTGCATCTGTAGCCAGTTCAGACCACCCCAGACCTTTGGTGTGTTCACTCTGACCCTCTGTGGTTATGTTCTAGATTGGTGTTCAGTGGTCATTAGTGATTCAACACCTACCCTCACCCTTGATGACTGACCTTCAGTGCATCTCCATCCACTCTGACCCTCAGTGACCCTCAGTCTATGTTCATTTTTTAATCTCAATGGATTTGTGGTCATCCATGATGCTCTGTAGCTCTACATCTACTCTTGGCTTTCAACGAATCTGTATTCATCCCTGGCCTTCAGTGTGTCTACATTTACCCCTGAACCTCAATGGATTCATGTTCACCCCTGATCCTCAGTTGATCTGTGTCTACATCTGGCTCCCACAGCATCTACATTTATCCATGGCTCTTAGGGGAGCTGTGTCCACTCCCAGCCCTCAGTGGATCTGCTTGGCCCCTGGCCCTTGGTACACATCCACTTTGAATCACAGTGATCACAGTATGTGGTCACATTTGTCCCTATTACCTCCTCTGTGCACGTTGCTCAAACATCTGAGTACATTTTTGGTGTAGTACATGCCATCTGTGGTGATACACTCCTACCCCATTGATAGGCAGGAGTGGGGACCTTTCCTCAAGCAACCCTGAGAATTCCAAATCAGATTCTCAGTTTCTCCATCACCATCAGCATCTCTGCCTCTCAACAGTCTGCTCACTGGTCCTCATCCTGGTTAAACATGTCACAGGCACACAGTTGCCCTGGTCTAGAGAGGAATTTGCTTCCTAGTGGGGCAGGAAGTCAGGACTTGGTATCTGGCTACCATGACTCTCCGATGTAAAGCCTTAAGAGGGCTCAGAACTCTTAGGATGTATATTTATGAAAGGGTGAGCAGCATCTGAGGTCCAGAGAAGGACTCTCAAGTATGCCAGGGTGGTGGGAGGCTGTGTTCTTAGAGCTGTCATGTCCTGTTAGCCCTATTGCCCGTATCTCCTCAGATAGAGCTCCGTGGGCTGGACCTAAGTCCCTCTTCTCTGGGCTCCACAGCAAAAATGCTGACATAAATAACCACCTCAGAGGGGGGAAAATGGTCTTAACAGTACATTTGCATACAAATACACTAATTATACTCCTCCTGTGTGCCTGAATGGAATTAGCAGCTACAGCTATTCTGGAACACAATATTCTTTAAATCTGTAGTCATATAGGCATGCAGAGATGCCTAAGTATACATGGGAATACATTTGTCTACATATGCATATGTATGCACACTTTGCATTTCTGTGTCTATGTAAATATCTGTGTCTATGTGTGTGTGTGTGTGTGTGTATGAGCATATATGTGTCTACCTGTCTCTGTGTACATGTATGTGTGGATATGTTTGTATGAACATGTGTGTCTGTGTGTGTATTTTTATATGTGTATTATGTCCGTGTATGTCTTTATGTCTGTAAATTCGTATGTCTGTGTCTTTGTGTCCATGTTCATGTGTGTGTGTGTGTGTGTGTGTGTGTGTGTGTGTGTGTGTGTATCCATGTGTACCTGAGCATTGGGGGCAAAGCCTTCAGCATATGAGTTTAGGGGAACATTTTTATATCAAAACCATGCCACATTCTGAGCATCTTTGTGATTATTAGTTCCTATACAATTGGATAGGAAATTTTTATATTTCTGAAATAGACATCAGTAGCTAGATTTAAACTATTTCTGAAACAGAACCATGAGGTCCCTGGGGTCTGTATCTGAAGAACTTCCCTTCTGTTGACACCCATGTCAACCCCACTGCCACATTATCTGTTACTTCATGGGGGAGGGACTTTATTGTGTTTATTGTGGCTGCAAAGGAGAGAGTGGCTGGTGCTCCCTGGGACCCCCAATGCAATCACACACAGGGCATCACAGCATCAGCACCTTAGTAAAATCTCCTGGTGTCAGGGGCAGTATCTGGGACTGCTTTGTGATTGAGTTTGCTAGAAAACCAGACTGTACTGAGGCAGCAAACTGCATCCTTCCATGGAAGTGAAAAGTCTTGGGAACAGTCGAGAATGAACATCCTGTTTCTTTTTTATCCTGTTGTGGCCACAGCAGCCGAAATGAGGAGTCATTTTTCTAAGTCAGGAAGCCAACCAAGCCAAACAGAGGAACAGCTGAAGTTTCAGGAGGAGCAGGATAGGGTTAGGGTGTGTGAGTCTGCACGCATGTGCTCAGGGGTGCGGGGTGGGAGAATATGCCAGAGACTGAAGGGCAACCTTCAGGAGGCGGGCAGTGAAGAGCAGGACACGTGGCATGAACAGAGTGAAGCAGAGGAGGTTCTGTCTGGTCAGAACCTTTAGGTGACTGGCCCACGAGGCCAGTGAGCATGGTGTGGGGTGCCTCTGTGACAGCGGATGGATGGAGGCCCTTTTTAAGAGATGTAGTTCTGAGAGAGAAAAGGCTGGCTAGAGTTTCTGCCTTTCTGTTTCTGTGTGGAGAAGGGAGAGCCTGGCGGAGGAGCTCAAGAGAGAGGTGATGAGAACATTCTGCCTGTTGTGGGTAGGTAGGATCCAGAGCACAGAGCAATACCCTTTTCCTGAAACAAGAGGGATGGTGAGGACAGGGCTATGGGTCTGGGATTTGGGAGACGGTTCTTGCTTTCTCTGGTACGACGTCCCCAAATATCTGTCTAATTTGTTAATGGAGGACAGAATGCTAAGGAAGAGGAATACCAATTCTGAAAAGATATTATGTTTTTATTTGTCTTGTCCTGCTCTGGGGGACTTGTTTGCACAGTGAAGATGTTGTTGGGGGAAGAACACACAGATCATAATGATTCGGTTAAATGCTGTCAGAATCGATGTAAGTGTTCCTGAAATGGCTGTTCACCAGATGTTAGTGCAGCGATGAGTAATTCCATGGGGTCTCAAAGCCACGCGGAACCCAAGGCAGTAAGTGGGTGGGTACATGCTGTGAGAAATGGGATGTTTCCTGCCTTCTACAAGGTCTGGGTGTCCCTGCATTAAACACAGAATTTGTCCAATCATTTCAGGGATTTGAGAGGCATTGACAGGGATCTCATGAGCTAGCACCAGATAAAAATAGGCTGCTAGGATGAGCCCTCACTTGGAAATCGTGATCAAGGGTAAGGAATGTGACTCTTAAGTAAGAGCATATTGCCTGGGAAGAAGCAAGGGTCGGCCTTGTACAGCCCCAAGGCAGCATCAAATGGCAGATAGCGTATGATAGGACAGAAGATAAGGGTGGTGAAGAAGCAAAGGATGAACAGTCAACCGTGGATCCCCCTGGTGTTCTGGGAATGCTGTCCCTGGTAATGGCGTGAGGAAGCTGTTTTGGGGATAACACTATGTATTAAAAGCCTACATGATGTGTGTGTGGGGGGTCACCATTGTCCTTCAGAGGCAGTCCTCAATCTGCCTCACTCTTACTTGCTCACCTGCTCACTTATGAAAGCCGGATGCTTCTTGAAGTATGGAGCTTGGAGCTTCCATCTTCCTGCTATGGGGACACTACTGTCACCTCCAGCTGCTGCTGGAAGAACAGCAGTTCCACATCAAGGAACGCTGCTGCTGTGGATTATGCTTGTTGTTAATAATAAGGCTGATTGGCCGACAGCTAGGCAGGAAGAGGTTGAGCAGAGCCAGACTAGAAGAATGCTGGGAAGAGGAAGAACAGAGCCAGCCCAATGCAGAGCAAGCAGGATATAAATGTGCCATGCTAATAAAGGTACCGCCACATGGTGGAATGTGGGTTAACTTAAAATGTCGTAACTGGTCAATAACAAGCCTAAGCTATTAGCTAAGCATTTGTAATTAATACTAAGCCTCAAAGTGGTTATTTGGGACAAGAAACTTCTGTCTCAAGAGGACTGTTAGGAAGGCAGGTGACCTCTGTGCCAAAACCAGCCCTGTCTACTGTTCACAGGGTACAATGGATGTCCACGTGCCTCCTCTCAAGCATGCCCACTTCAGTCTGGTTTCTGAATCTCTCCCTGCATCCCACAGTCTGCTCAGTACTGAGCTATCCTCACCTGCCTTCTCCCCTCCTCTTCTTGTAGCTCCTCACCCTTCCTCCTAACCTCTCCCCCTTTACCTTCACCCACTCATTCTCCCTCCTGGCCTTCCCTGCATAGTCCTCTCACTCTTCCTCTTCCTCTTCCTCTCATAAACTCTCCTCCTCACCCACACTTTACCTGCCTCCCTCACCCTACCCTCCTCTCCTTCAGCATCTTTCTCTTTCTTTCTTCGCTCTGCCCAGTCCCTCTCTGCGTTTCGATTGTGTGCTCTACTGAGTGTTTCTGACAGGTGAAGACAGGCATGGTGTGGCCAAGCCTGAAGCCTGAACCCTCTTCTTTCCACTCTGTCTCTGGTCTTCCATCCTTCCATCCTTCTCTGCACACAGTGTGGCTGCTCCTGAAACCATTCATGGGAAGATGAAGGGGGACATCTTTCCTGTATCCTTGCTTTGTGCCACCCATTCCTGTCTCCATCTGCCACATCTTCAGGCTGACCCAATGGTGCTTTGATGGGACACCCTGAGCTACCTGTTTTAATACACCAAATAGCACAGCCCCCAGACTTGGGATGGTAGTGGAGTATATTTGCCCTGAACACTAGCAATGATGGATGTTTTATAATTTCTGCTGCTGTGTAGCCCAGCATTCCTCAAGTCTGTCATTTAACACGTCTTGATATCTAACCCAAGTCCCCTTTCTGCAGTTTGTTGATTGCATCACCATTCCTGGGAATTTTCATTGAGGTTCTAATTGTTGTTTTCTTTCAACACCCACACTGTTAGTACTATGTTTGGGAAGTGAGAAAACAGCAAGTGTGAGTTGCAGAACAACACCCAAATTTGTTTGGCCACAATAGTCTAAAAGAAGCAAACTTTTTCTCAGATGTTGGTCTCTTGCTGACAGACGCAGCTGAGGAAGTCACTGGGTTGTGAGTGAGTGCATACGAGGACCAGAGGCCTCCACCTCTGCGATGGGGCATCCCAACCTTGTGTTGGGCTGGAGTCAGTGTGCACAGGAAGCCTGGTTCCTACTCTTCTAAAGGGCAAGAAGATGTACCCTTCACCCACCCCCACCCCTGTGCATTTCAGGAGCTGGGAGATTAATTGATGGGGCTTCTCATAAGCTCCATAGGACCCCGACTCTCCCAGTCATAGGATGCCCATGGAAAGCTTCTGCCTAGTGTCTTGAAGCACCATCCTCAGATGTAGGCAGAGGCCAAATGAGAAAGCTGGGTTCCTCTCACCTGCCAATCACAAGCTGCCATTCAGTGCCTTGCAACATGGAGGTAGCAAGACTCAGCCACAGTGGAGTCTAGCATCATGGAACACAAGTGTCCAGATTCCAGCAAAGAAGTATGCTATCAGAGAATCAGGAATATCTCAAAGTGAGTGAGAGAGGACAATCAGCAGCTATAAAGTCAGGATGACCAAACACTAGAATTATTGGACAGAGACGTAAGCCACTACTGTGAAGATGCCCCAGTGAACAACCAGAGATGTGGTGGGAACGTGAGCAAGTGAAGTCTCTGCAATGCTACAGAGCACATACATAAAAAACTGAAAATTGTAGAACTGAGAAATATTAGAAATTAAATGGCACTTTCTAGGGATGGGCTCAGTGGTGGTTGGACTGGACAGAAATGAGAGTGAACCAGAGAAAGAATGATCCATTGAGCCTGCTCTTCAGCTATAATAACAAAATTCAGTGGTGATACTCAGTTTATCATTTCCAAAGACCCATCTTGTCTATAGTACTAGTGGAATGCAAAATGGTCCAGGTATCTGGAAGAACTTTGGCAATTTCTTTTCTAAATAAACTTGCAACAGCCCGTCAATATAAGAAAAAAGGATAAATTGGACCTTTCTCAAATTTAAAACTTTTTGTCTACCAGAATGGGGCACAAGGTGGGGGCATGCAGGGATGTTTATAGCAGCCTTGTCTATAATAGCCAAGTCCTGGAAATAAGCAAAATGCTTCTTCAGCTTCTGAATGGATTAGTCAAACTACAGTTTATTCTGCCAGTTAGATGTGGAAAGGGTACCATGTGCACAGAGAACCAGGGAACTGCAGTGGTGAGCAGATCTCAAAATGATCAGACTCCATGGTTCTGTTTCCTCGGCTTCCCATAATGGCCTGACTATGGGACTAGAGGGCAGGCTGATGACATCATGGTGACGTCAGAGGTAAAGAGTGGACATGGCAGAAGTATGGTGGTAGAGAAGCAGGCAAATGCTGGTAAGCTGGGTGCTCCATGTCAGTCAAGCTGTATCCTGTCGTGTTCTGCTGCGGAGTGGCCCATAGGCTCTCAGAAGGTGTCTGTCTTATGTGCTGGGAAGAGGGGTGGCAGAATCTTTTTGTGTTATATGGAGGGTTGTATGTGAGTCTGCAGGAACTCAACAGTTTTAAAATCTCTGAGGCAGTGACAGTAGCATTGCCTTGCACATAGGAGCCATTAGTAATCAAGTTCTCTCATGCCTATGGATTTGGAGCATGTATCTCATAAATCATAACTGAAAAATACTTGTCAATTTCTCTGTCAACATTATGGCTAAAAATTGGATCTAATTAGCAAGTGTTCAGTTCGGCTCATTACACACTCTGGTATATAATATAAAAATTAACACTTGGTAATTGTGTCCCTTTGACACGGAAAACAAAGCCATTTCAAAATAAAATGACTGAACTCATGTATGAGTTTAACAATCAGAAAGAAATTGTAGGAATAATATTAACATCCTACCTCATGGTTTTACAACAAACACTTCCTGATCGTAGTTTACTTAAAGCTATTTAATAAGTCAGATATGGTGACACATGCCTATAATATTAGCACTGCAAGGCTGAAGCAACAAGATTATTGCAAGTTCAAGACCACCTTGGACTACAACATAGTAAGACCCTGTCTCAAATAATAACAATAAACAAACATACAAACAAAAATATCTATTTCAGCTCCTTTCTCAGTCCATAAGCAATTGTTACCCCAAATCATATGATGTTCTCCTTGGTAGAAGAGGTAAGATTGAAAAACAGCAATGTCTCAGCACATGTTGAGTGCCACCTGGTTTTTATGATCAGACATGCTTTAATTTTACCTTGCTGGAGCTCACTGCCCGACTATTACAGCCTACTTCTTCCCTTCAGGCCAAGTGAAAGACCCTGCCTCCACATACACTCAAACATGCATGCACATACACAAAAACACACACACACACTCACTCACACACACTCAGCTTTGTTTGCTTGGGATTGTCTAATAATATTTCAACAGGAAAAGGTCTTTAAATTCTTACATGGCTGAAGACTGAGCTTAGACCAAAGTTATCCTCAGAGCCTCCTCTTTGGAGTACCACAGCTTGGTGTGATGGGTCCTCTTACATCTGAACTTTCCCAAGCTTAATTACTTCTGATATGACTGTTTTCAAAGTTCTTCACTTGATGACACTGGGTGAGTTCTGGCCCTTGGCACCATGACACTTTGTGTCTGTTTATATCCACTCTGGGAGTGACAAATGAGGACCAGCTTTCTTGACTGTCACTTAGTGTGAGGAGCACTTCTATCATGACCAACACAAATGTTTATGGAAGTCTCCGTGTGTCCTCTGAGAAGCAAGGCCAGATCGACTTGGTCTGGAAGCCACGTGGGCCATCTTCCTAACAAGGTCTCATTGGTACAAAGGGAACACTTACCTTTGGTTCTCCAGCTCTGACATTGCTTATTGTGGGATATTTGATTGCACGGTGACACTCTGAGACTGTTAATAAAGTTCAACCTTGAGTCAAGGGGTGGAGTCCATGACTAGTGACAGGAATTAGCCATAGAGATTTTAGGGCCCAGATAGGGAGGCACAGGAAGAGACAGGAAGGGTCTTGGAGAGATTCGTAGACTTTTTATCCTGGGAAGGCAGAGAAAGAGAGAGAGGGTCATGTAGTCATTCTTCTGCTATTTTCTTGATCTATCAGGTTTATACTCCAATATCTAACTCCTGAGTTTTTATTACTAATACAACTATTTAGTAAGTGCCTGAATTGCTCACCTGGCTCATTTCCCCTCCTTCCTTTGCTAGTTCTCACAAGGCAAGTGTTGTTCTCTTCTTCCGAAGAGGCTGCCACCTCTGCCTGGACCCCTCATGTTCCAAGGCACCTCCCTCTCCAGGATACTTCCTAAGCTCTGAAGTCTATGTAGGGATATCTCACCAACCACCATCTATGTTAGGGTGTTTTGGGTAGTGTGGGGGGGGGGTGAGTGCCCAGGCATGCCCACTCTACACTCTACAGAGTTCACCCATGTTGCAGCCTCGGCTCCTCTCTCTGCCTCTCACAATAGTCTCATGTACACATCTGTGCACACACATATGCAGGCACCCATAGACACGAGGGAGTAAAAGGTATTCCCCACCTAAGCCACACCCCTCCCCATCCCTGCAAGCCCTCTGTCATGCAGCCTCACTTGAAGGCAATCTGAGTTTGTACAAGGTTGTTCTAATCCTGTGTTCTTTGGCAGAGTTCTCAATAAAACTGATTTTTTTTTTTAGGGGAAAAGTTGATATTTAATTACTGTTTTCATTTTGTTTTCAGTGATTGTAGATGCATTTAGGGTTTCTATTTTGTCCTTCTTTTCTGAAACATACTGTGACCCTGCTGCCCAGGCTGGTCTTGAGAACTCCTGGGCTTTATCAATCCTCTCATTTCAGCTAATGTGCCCCACCACACTGGATAAGAACTAGAGCTTGACTTTGCTTTCATGCTTTTCTTTGGGCTTTATAATGAGAGAATCTTTTAACAGACTTTGTGATGATGAGCTTTCTCCTCGGTGTTGTTAAGCTTAAAACCTTCATCATATGCATTACCTTTTCCCTTGAAGTTTTATCGTTATTGGTGGTGGTGGTGATGTGTGTGTGAAAGAGAGAAAGGTGTGTGTGTGTGTGTGTGTGTGTGTGTGTGTGTGTGTGCACATACTGACAGATAAAAGGACTGTGTCCTGAGTGCTCTCAACAGCCACAACATCTTTATTCTTTACAATCACCTTAAGGTAGGAGATAGCTTTTCTTGTCACTGTGACAAAATGCCTGACAGAAACAGCTTAAGGGAAACCATGTTTGTGCTCATGATTTCACAGGATTCAGCTCCTCATGAAGGAGCAGAACAGCTCACGTTGCGGTGGCCAGGAAACCAAGAAAATACAGGAAGGGACCAGGGTGTGACACAGCTCCCAAGTGCAGTCCCCCAGCACCAAGCTTCTTCCAGCTCAGTTCTACCTTCCAATAATGCCTTCCTATTATAGATCCATCAGGAATTAATCCACTGATTAGCTCGGCACCTACAGGACCTAATTATCTCTAGAAAAGTCTTACACACACACACACACACATAGGTGTGCTTCTTAGCCAACCAGTTGACAGTCAAAAACAGCCACCACACCTTGTAAGATAGGTACAATTATACAAATGACCCTCCACCCCAGGTGATGATAAAATAGCCTTTGTGTTGAATGACGAAGAAGCTCCGCTATGGCTTGTGCCAGTCTAAGGTGGGTGGGGCTCCAGTCTAAGGTGGGTGGGGCTGAGCTGTCTGTGGTGCTTGGTGTACTGCATGCACTTTTAGCCTTCAGTTTATGAGGAGCTCATCTGTAGTCT
The DNA here is from genome assembly GCA_004025045.1 of Sigmodon hispidus. Lineage (NCBI taxonomy): Eukaryota > Metazoa > Chordata > Mammalia > Rodentia > Cricetidae > Sigmodon > Sigmodon hispidus. The sequence goes on along the minus strand of PVIH01000417.1, from coordinate 205,549 downwards.
CTGTGAGTAGAGGAGCATCTGCACCATCCCTTATCCTACTCTATAGATTTGGCAAGGAGAAGGTTGTGAGGCCAATAGGCTGAGACACCAGGCTTTATATATCCTTAACTAGATTTTCAAATGTCCTGAGAAACCTTGGGTTGGAGCTAGCTTTATGAGGACTCAACATCACTATGGGATACATAAGTAGTGTTTAATTACCACCAACAAGCTCTATTCCCTCCCAATGGCCTTCTTACAAGAAAGCTCTCTCTGTTTTCATAAGTGCTGTTCTCCTGAGGGAGAAGATAATGTCAGCATGATGCTTCTGATAATGTACCATTAATCTCCAGCAGTGTGAAAGATACTGGAGCTGAAATATCCAGCTCCCTCCAGAACATTCTGTATCCAACTCAATCTTTGCTTTTTGTCTGTGTTATCAAATCCATCTAAAGAGCCCAGGGCTGTCAGAATGTAGTCATTGCAGATTTAGATCTTGGTAAACCAAATGAGGAGCTACCCATAAGTGCCCCACACCCAGGGATCAAACTTCACATGCCAGGAGAGGTTGGAGTCCAATCTTTTGTCCTTGAAAGGGCCAGAGACTCACTCCTTTCTGGGCTTGTCCTTGATTGTCCCTGGTACCTCTTTGGGGCTTTTTTTTGCCATATGATGGCTGCATTCCTCACACAGTTGCTGATATCCATGGATAGCATATCACATCTGGTGTTCTCAAGCCCAGAGTGACACTAAAGAAAGCCAGAGCTGGACTCTTAACATGTTGACAAGGAAATGAAAATGAGCAGAGGTCCGTGGCTGTTCCACCAGAGACAGAGAGAGCTGGCAGGATTCACTGTCTCAGTATAGGATCTTTTATGCTTCCAACAGTGCAGAGACTTCATGTTTTTCCTGTAGGGCTCATACTGAGGGTTTTTTTTCTGACTCAGTTACCCTCCCTGGATATCATCTAGAGGAGCAACGGGGCTGAATGTGCTAAGCCAGCTCCCATCCTACTGACACCTCATTTGGTTCCTGGTTTCTAAATGCTACTGCGATTACCATGGCCATCATACTCAACACCAGATCTAGCCAAGCATCTTGAGGCAGTGTCATGGAGATATATCTCTAACTAATGATACTCCATTTCCCCTTCTACACACAGTCACCTAATAGCTTTGAATTTCACAGATAGAGTTCCAACTCCACGAAGTCAGCTTGGACTCAGACTTACAACTTCATGGTTTTTTTTTTTTAAACCTGGAACCAGAGAGAGCAATCACACAACCTTCTTTAAGGATAGATTTTCTTTCAGATGTCCCTTTTGACACTGCTGTGGTGGCAAAGGTCACCCTCTAACTCTTCACTTCATGCTGTGAGTAGCTAACAACCTGCCTTTAATAATGCAGCCATGTCCCTCATGGAGTTTGACTTGTGGATCTGTCTCACCCAAGTGCCTTCCACTTACTGTTCAGTTTTGTTGCAGTGTAGGGCACCAAGTGTTTTTTTCATCCATCAGAAGACTTCTTTGCCTTGACTGTGCATTGGATGAAGTTGCCTTTATTTTTTTTACAGAGCTGTCAGGTTTCCACTGTGATTGCAGAACTTGTAACTGTCTGCTCTGATTCATACAAAGGGTGGGGAAGAACTTCAGTGCTTTCAACTGTACAATCTTAATTCAAAAGGAAGTTGACTTAAAAACACTTATAACATATAATTATTGTTCATGTTTTCAGATGAATACTCTATGGAAGGAGAACTCAGCCAGCAGAAGTTTCTTGGCAATTGTACAGTTATACTCATCATTACTCATTTTCCCTACGAACACTTGGACTGGCCTGTGGTAACAGAAGGAGCCAGATCATCCTGCCTAGGCAGAAGACCTGAGACAGAAGGCAGGCAGTGACAAGGGCCTCTCTCTAGATGTGATGTTCATACAGATGTCTCCCCTCTTTCTCAGGTAGAAACTTGCACTAGTTCTGACTTTGGCAGGTGGGGAGAGATAACTACATTCCACAGGGCCTTGCACGCCCAAGTCCCACAGGATTTGGCAGGAAAGCTCAGCAGCATCTCCATGATTGGCCTTAAATAAAAGTTTGAATTCCAGAAATTCTAGAGCTTTGGGCTTGTGGGGGAATTTGAGACACTGATGCACATTTGCTGGAGGTCTATGGCCAGGGCATTGGGAACACGGGTATGTTACCTTCATAGAGCCCCATCTGCAACCTAGGACAAATTAGGTCTGCAAAGACACAGCAGATGAGCAGGACTATATACAAAGCAGAGTGCTGCCCCACTCTGGAAACCCCCATGGCTATGTTCTGTTTCTCTGGCACACCAGTGATTTCTCATGTTCAGAAGAAACTTCCCAATTCCTCACTGGCACATAGACCTTACTGGCAAGCATAGGCACATTATTTATTTGTCTATTAGTAAGACAGATAGATAGATAGATAGATAGATAGATAGATAGATAAGATGATAGATAGTTTGCTGTGTCAAAATATACAACAAAAGCCGTTTAAGAGAGAACTGTTTAGGTCTATTTTGGCTCACAGCTTGTTGTGACCGGGAAGGTGCAGTGGTGAGAATATGAATCCTGCTGACATGATGTCTTAGTCAGTGTTCTATTGCTGTGAAGAAAAATCATGACCACAGCAACTCTTATGAAGGAGAGTATTTAAGTGGGTGCTTACTTACTGTTTCAGAGGTTTAGTCCGTTGCCATCATGGACAGGAGCATGGCAGCATGCAGGCAGACACGGTGCTGGAGAAGGAGCTGGGAGCTTTACATCTGGATCTGCAGGCAGCAGGAAGAGAGAGACATTGGGCTTGAAATGGGCTTTGGAAACCTCAAAACCCATCCCCAGTGACACACTGCCTCTGAAAAGGCCACTCTGTTGTTTTTCTTAACACAAAGATTGTGCTTTAATCTACTGTTTTTGGGGGGTTGGTTGTTGTTATTTTAGCCTGCAATTTGAGCTCCACAGTTACTGGTCTGTATCTCTGGCAGTGGTCTAGCCAATTAGGCTTCAGCCTAGAGGGAGTTCTGTTCCTGGGGCACCTGCTATGTCACTGCTTCCAAATAAAGCTTTTAATTAAATTTCTATTGTTCTATTTATCAACAAGCGTTGAGAGTCAAAGGCTGGGGTGAAAACCTGCTAGCTCAGAAAGGCTGAGTAGCAACTATCTGACTTTCTCTCTTTGCCTGTGTCTCTGAAAGAAACCATCCTTCTGCTGTGCCAAAACAACAACAAAACCCATGCCACTCCAAGCCCCTCCCTACTACTTCCTGTTCTTCCTCCTAACATCTTCCAGACACCCTCTGGTTCTCTATGATGACTTCCTGTCAACTAGTTGCTAACTTGGCCTCCTGCCCCAAGGTTGATTTTATTTAATTAATGCAAATGCAAACTTGGGGTTCACAGTGTGAGTGAACATCCCACAACACCATACTCCCTAATTCTTTCAGGTAGTACTCCCTGGCGACCAAGTAATCTGTGAGCCGATGGAGGCCCTTCTCATTCAATCACTGCACATGACAGCCACAGTCAGAAAGCAGAGAGAGATGACTCTGTGTCTGATGGTCTCCTTTGTACTCAGTTTGAGGTGCTGGCCTATGGAATGGTGCCACTCACATTCAGGGTGGGTATTCCCACCTCAGTGAAACCTCTCTGGAAACTCTGACACAAGCATACCCAGAGGTGTGACTCCTGTATAGTTCTAAATGTTGTCAAGTTGACAATCAAGATAAAACATCGTAGTGTGTGAACCATGCTTTGTCAGCCTCCTCTCAACACCATGCTTCCACCTGTCACTTTTTCTGTGATGCAGCAGGTGACTCACAGGGGCGCACGCTGGACATGTGTGCTTTCAGTTCCTCTGATGTCTTAGAGAAAGGTTTGTGCTTTCCTGGGCATTGCTTAAGGAAACAAACTGTTACGATGGTGCAAGGCCTTATTTCAGACAATCAAAGGCAGCAATTTTCAGAGCCTAAGCACTGTTGTTCAGAAGGACAGTACTAGAGTTCACCTGGACTACTTGCTCAGAATTTTTCCAACTGAGATAAAATCCCATTGCATTGTACTTACCGTTTTAAAATACACAATTCAGTGGGTTTTCAAAAATACACTAGCAGTGTTATAGATCATCACCACTGTGTAGTTTCAGGCCATTGTCTTTATACCATCGAGAACCCTGCATCTATTAAATGCTTGTGCTCCATTACCCCTTCCCACTGGACAGCCATTAACTTTCTGTCTCTGTGAATGAACTTACCCATTTCATATCAGTGGGTTCATTCTATATGACCTTTTACATGTGCCATAACATATTCAAGTTTTGTTCATGTGATGATAGTACTTAATGGCTTTGGTCTCAATAATATTTCAGTGTATGGATATGCTAGCTTCTGCTTATACATTCAGCATTTGATGGAACTTGAATTATATTCACTCTTTGGCTACTTCTATAAGCATGTATATGTTTTCAGTTGAATGGATGTTTTTATTTCTCTCAGGTACTTATGTAAGAGAGGATCGCTGAGTCATGTGATGAGGTAACGGCCTGGTCTTGGGGACTTTACCAACTCTTTGCTATGGAGCAAACAGCACTGTTGTGTCTCTACCATGTGTGACATTCTAGTGGTTCCACATCTTCTCCAACATTTGTTTTTACCATCTGTTTGGTGTGTCAGTGTATGTGTTTCTGTGCATGTGTACAACTTTTTTCCTCAGGACTTTTTAGGGAAAGGAAAAAACGCATGCCCTCTCTCTGATGATTACTTATCTTTATTCCCTCATGTTGTATCTCATCATGCTGTTCTCCCTCATTGCACCCTGTATCACCACATTGCTCCTTTATCGTGTCTTTTTACAGTCTTTATATCCCAGTGTCTTACTTTAGGCAGTATAAGAGTCATAAAAAGTTCACACTCCAGAGATAAAAACTTGTGTAACATCTAAATATCCAAGAACACCTGTGGCCCTCATCTGTATCTTCTGTAGCTTTGACTAATCAGAATTTATTTTCATAAATTGAGGTTAGGAAATGGGTGTCAGGACTTAACTATTTTCTAGCCAGCAATAATCGGGCTGCCTTTGTATTTGCAACCTTCCCGAATAGTACAGCTGTGTGTCTTTGTGAACTACTTTTCCCCTGAGAATGGTTTATTTTAAAAGCCTTTAGCAAGGCACCTGGTCTAACCTAAAGTTCCTTTGAAGCTTTAGATCAGCTAATGGTATACAGCTGTCCTGGATACTGGCGGAATTAATTCAACTATTTTCGTAAATCAATCTGAGCTGTAAACCAAAACATTTCCTCTCTGACTTATGTAACATTTTTGTGTACATTTTCACTCATCATAACTATGTGTAAGGTAACATTATTGCTATCAAGTAGCAATACAGTGTAAAGAAGAGTCATCTTCTAGACAGTCCACAGATACAAGTGCCCATTACACTGAGATGCAACCATGAGATAGACACACTACAATACAGGCAGTGGGGAATTCCCCACACCATATGCATAATATCAGATATTATGCATAAGGTACAGCAAAAGATATTTTGGAGTCTGTGGTCTCATGGCTTTGCCTAAAACAAGATTGATCCAGTAGAGATTTTCCTCTTGGTAGACTGACACCTGAACCTCAGTTGCCACCTGCTGTTGCTGTGACATGTCTACTGGCTCCCAGCAGTCCACCTTGTTTTTTGAGAAGGGGTTTATTACTGGACCCTGGGGCTTACCAGTTCATCTAGGCTGGCTCCAATAGACCCCAAAGACCAGCCTGTCTCTGCCTTCTCAGACCTGAGGTTTAAAGCACTCATCCCTATACTTCTGGCTTTTTACATGAGTACCAGGGGCTGAGCCCAGGCCCTCAATCTTATGTGCAAATGCACATGCATGGTGTTGGATTTCACCCAGAGTTCCTCACTTTGAATGCTTTCTGACTAAAATAAAAGCACGTAGGATTATACTTACTATTTTAATCATTTTAAAGTATTCAGGTCAGTGTTTTTTAAAATATATTAACACTGCTTTGCAACTGTCACAGTGTAGTGTGTGTGTGTACTCTGAGCCACTTCCACAACTCTCCCTATTGGTTATAACTAAACAGTGACATCTCTCTGTGTGGTGTATGCTGTCCCTCCACCTGCTGGCCTCAAGGCATCTGGGAGAATCCTGACAGTCGGCCCTAGAGAAGATATCTTAGATGAATAACAAGTGGCCTCTCTCACTGTTTTTAGCACTCTGTATCCTGTCTTTAGATAGTTAATATGAGCTATGCCACTATGGATCTCTGAATTTATCTGGCTTAGAGTTTCTCAGTGCACAGAATAATGGTTTTCCTTAAATGTGAGGATATTTTTATAGTTTGAGAATTTCATAACCATAGAATGTGCTTTGATCAAGTCCATCTCCCATTCCCTCCCCTCCAATTCTTCCACTATCCCCCTCCTTCAAATTTTTCTTAACCTAGCATGTCCACTTAGTACTGCCTATATGCATATGGTTATAGGGCCATCCATTGGATCATGGGTAACCTCTAAGGAGCTGCATCTTATAAAAAAGCTGCTCTCAGATTTGGGGATTTTTTTTAGGTGTTGTTTTTTAAGCATTCTCTTCATCCCTCCCCCCGCCCTTTTTGGTGTGCCTCTTACCCAAGGCAGTTTGTGGTGATAATTTGTGTATGCTCTAACAAATAAAGCTTACCTGAAGATCAGAGGGCAGAGTCAGCTACTTCTTAGCCATAAAGGTCAGGAAGTATGGCTCACACCTTCAATCCCAGGACTTGGGGTCTCTTGCTTCCGATCCCAGTACTTGGGAACCACACAGTCCTGTAATCCAAGCACCAGAAAAGTTGAGACAGGAAATGATATGGCTGGGTAGAGAGAAGAATATAAGACAGGAAGAGACAGGAGCTCACTTCTTTCAGCCTGAGGATTGGGTAAGAAGTCTCTCTGGTGGCTGCTTCTTTCTCTCTCTGATCTTTCAGTATTTACCACTATATCTGGCTCCAGGCTTTTATTATTAAGAGCAATTAGAATTCCCACTACAGCAATTGGCTTCCTGCAGGTAGCTCTGCCTCCAATCCTTTAGTCTTAAGAGGGACCGTTGTGGGATTTGTTTTCATCCTGTGATGTAATCAGACTTTCCTTTGGGCCACCAGCTCACAAATAACAGGGAGACTTGTTATTAATTATGAAAGCTCAGCCTTAGCTTAGACTTGTCCCCTCAGCCTTTATAACTTAAATTAACACATATTTTTATTAATCCACATTCTACCATGTGGCTTTTACCTCTCTCTCATCTTGTGTATCCAACTCCTTCCACATCTAGATGGCATCTTACATGTCTCAATTCATCCCCTACTTCCTCTCTCTATGCCCATTCTGTACCCACTTCCTAGCTATTAGCCATTCAGCTCTTTATCAAACCAATCATAGCAATGTATCTCCACCCAGCATATAAATATCCCATACCAAGGTGTCCCTATCTGGGGACTGCTCAGTTCTACAGCTTTTGATCTTATTATACTTCTCAGCTCCAGTCATCTCTTGCTTCCCTTTATAATTTGTCTCCTTATTGGTGCTGCTTAGAAAGTCATCCTCATCAGTTTTTTTAGGTCTTCAGGTATGGCTTCCTTTAATTTTTGTGTCTGTTGGCTTTTGTTTTTGAGACAGGATCTTACACTGTAGCCCAAGAGGACCTGGAGCTTACTTTGTAGTCCAGGCTAGCCTCACACTTGTGGCTAAACTCAGTTTCCCAAATGCTGGGATTGCAGGCATGCATCATTGCCCTAGGCTACCTCTTGAACATATTTAGTTTATTTAATCTCACCTGGTGAAGCTAACGTATAAGCTTCTTTAGGGACAGTTCATTTCAGTCATTCTCTTCCTGCATGGTGATCAGTCTTCTTTATTCTTCATATTTTTTGTAATTGTTGCTGTTGAAAACTGGACATTTTGAGTAGTGTGAACAGAAGTTCTGGAAATCGGATCCCCAGTCGATGATTTGTCATAGTCACTGGTGTTCGTTTGCACCTCCCATAGTTTAAAACATTGACTTTGTAATGTCTGTACGCCTTGCCTTGTCATGCCTGGCCATAATGTCTCTGTTCCATTAGATTCACAGAGAGTAGAGCAAATCCAGTCTTGGCTGTGTGAGCTGGGGTCTTGCCAGCACTCAGCCAGGCAGCCTGTACAATTCTTCTGCTCACCTGCTTTTATGCCTAAAAATCAGCCCCAGAAAGTACTGGAGGCGTCTTTGATATTTACTGAATAAAAGCATGGCCTGGGCATATGCGTGGCATCCAGAATCCCAAAGCATTTTCCAATTTCTTATTCCCCAAGCACCTCATGTCCACCCTTCCCTCCAAAGCTCTGGCTTGTTCCTGTTGTAATCTATTGACTCAAGCAGTAACAGCTAAAATATCCTCCTATGAATGGCTTTGACAGTCTTAAGCTAGCTTTACTGGCTGCAGGCAAGTTTCTGGTGTAGGAGATAACAGCAAAGCCTTTGGGTCGGTCTTCCTGGAGCTTGAAAGGAGCTTAAGGGAATGGTGACCTCGGGTGAGGTATGTTCTTCCATACCAGCACTGGTGTCAGTAGAACAGGCTGTGCATTTCAAGGGCATCATTGAGCTAGGAGCATGAGATGGATGAAATGGGTTCTCTGAACTAGGAGCAGGACATCAACAAGATGAGCCTCCTGCCACACACTCCCCAGCTGAGCCCAGAGTGTGGATGTGGAGTTCCCTGAACTGGAGTAGGGTAGACACAGGTTAAGTCCAGATACTGCAAAAGTCATTGTTATTAAGATTCAGCTGTTTTCTCTTAAGGTCCTCATGGTCACTGAATTTTTAGTTATTCCCAAGGTTCCCCAAAAGTTGGCTCTGAAAGTTTTTACCTGTTTTTCATTACCTTAAGGGTGGATCTTGGAGTGCTCTATTATGTAATGTATTTGTCACATAGGACACTATGGTTAGTATGTGTCACTTGTCTCACTGATTGTCACTATGACAACATTGGGGGGGTGTCCCTCAACAGACATCCAAGGTGTACTCCATGGCAGGTTGCTCCATCCTGAGCCAACTGGGACTTTTCTGTCATCCATACTCTTGCTACTGTTACCATGGCTCTAAGTGCCTCTGCTGAACCACTGGCCTCTCTGTTCCAAAGAAGCAAAGAAGGTTATAAACAGAAAGTTGGAGGGAAGAGATGGGGAGTCCACTGGGGAAAAGAATGGAATCCTCTATGCAGTCCAATACTTGAATGTTCATAATGTTACCCCTCCCCCCTTTTTTATATAGAATCCTCTAGAAAAAGTGAGCTCAGTGCTTGAGGAAAAATGTGTATGCCTAACAGTTGGCATAGAAACCTAGAAGACTCACAGAGCATCTGAAGGATTTCTGTGAGTACCAAACAGTTCCTCTGACTTAGAAACCGAGGCTGGCTGAAAATTCAAGCGCTGTGGATTTCTGTCTTTCTTGATTGATGGGTGGTTCTCAGCCTCAGCTGTGCAGCAAAATTACCTGGCAGCTTTGTTCCAAGCATCGGCCTGTGCCTGAGCACCATGGCAGCATCATGGCGATGTCAAAGATGCACAAAGCACAGCAAAGCCTGTTGTGATACAAACCGCTGGGAGATGTAGGCAGTTTCCTCTGTGACCATCAGTGCCCCAGACCCCTCCTCATCTCTAGATGTGCAGGCAGGACCTCTAAGAAAAACTGCCCTGGTTTTCATATACAATTATCATATCTTTACATTTTCTTTTACTTCCTACGTTGTGCCCAGTGTTTCTCATTTGGCTTTGAACATCTTTTTATAATTGGTTCCTTTAAATCAGGCCCAGAGCAATGTACACACGGTTCATTTGCTGGAATTTCATAAGTCTGTTTCTAATTTGTGGCAAGTCTCACCCAACCTCTATTTTCTTCCTTTGATGAAGGGCAGGGTAGATGCTCTCTTTTTAAATACGAACTAGCCCAGGGCAGATCAGACTTGGGTTTGTAAAAAGATTTATGCTACCAGATACATAGCGCAAACTCTGTTCGAGTCTAGGGTTTATTTAACCATTTCCACCCATGACCCCTTGCCTGAGACATTTTTATATGTTCCTGCGCTCTAGGAGATGACGTAAGGTAAGGTGTCTGCTTTACAGTGTCCTGGGCAAAGTTTGGAGGGAATCTCAAGTCTGGATAAGGTAGAGCCTGCAAGCATGCCAGAGTTAGAGGTTGAACTGAGATAGAAAGCTGCTGGGATAGGAACCTGCATCCTTGGCTAGATAGCTTCTCCACCCGCAGTCCTAACACTGGGATTCCTCTTGCAGGCCCAGTCTCCCAACCGCAGCCAGCTTATGGGGCCATGGCCCGACTCCCGGGGCACCCGGAGGTCCCCGGCCCAGAGCCTGGAAGCACAAGCCGGGGAGGCCGAGGTGGTCGAGCGGCCCGGGCACGGCACGTCATTATCAACGTCGGGGGCTGCAGGGTGCGGCTGGCCTGGGCGGCGCTGGCCCGCTGTCCCCTGGCGCGCCTCGAGCGCCTGCGAGCCTGCCGCGGCCACGACGAGCTGCTGCGCGTGTGTGACGACTACGACGTGAGCCGCGACGAGTTCTTCTTCGACCGTAGCCCGTGCGCTTTCCGAGCCATCGTGGCGCTGTTGCGGGCCGGCAAGCTGAGGCTGCTGCGGGGCCCGTGCGCCCTTGCCTTCCGCGACGAGCTGGCCTACTGGGGCATCGATGAGGCTCGGCTAGAGCGCTGCTGCCTGCGTCGCCTGCGCCGCCGCGAGGAAGAGGCCGCCGAGGCGTGCGCCGGGCCACCCGGCCGTGCACCGCAGGGAAGCCCAGTGCGAGCCCTGGGGACAGGGCGGCTGGAGCGCGGCCGACGGCGTCTGCGCGATATGGTGGAGAACCCGCACTCCGGGCTGGCAGGCAAGCTCTTCGCCTATGTCTCCGTGGCCTTCGTGGCCGTCACAGCCGTCGGCCTGTGCCTGAGCACCATGCCTGACATACGAGCAGAAGAAGAACGGGTAAGTGTGGCTTCAGGGCAAGGGCAGCATAGAGGGGGAGCCAGGGTCGCGGAGATGTGGACCAAAGCCACATCTGGCACTCAGGTGAGGTGTAGCAATTCAGAGGGTGCATGCTGATTACAAGTCATGGTTGTCCACTATGTCCCCTGCTCTGTCTACTACATATTTTCGTTCCTATTTCATAACTGTAATTTTGCTACTGTTATGAATCATATATGTGACCCCTGTCAGAGTCACCCGGGTCCCCACAAAAGGTCACGACTCACGTGTTGAGAACTACTGGTCTAGAGACTTGTACAGGCCAAATTTGGATATCGCAGGGTTAGAGGGCCCTTCTGGAGAAATGAGGACCCTGATCTTGCTGAACGATCTGTTTCTTGTCCTATACTCTCTGTCTTGTCCACCAATCCTAGAATGAAAGTTCATGAAAAGCGGACAGATCTGTCATTTGTGGCTAGCCAGTTCTCCTAACAGGCTGGAGGAGATAAAACAAAACCCACTTCAGAGCATTTGTGCACATTGATTGTCGTGGAAAGTTCTGGAAAAATGGGGAAAAACAATATGTAGCAGACTGGGGTCTGTGTTTGGCGGTGCCGGGACTCCTACAGAAGAGGGCGTTCTACATTTGGATTTAGCTGAGTGCTACTCCACGTCCTTCCAACCCCTTCCCAGATGCCCATCTGCCTCCCTGAGCAACACTCCCAACTTTCTCTCAGTGACACCTCCTCCCTTGGACAGAGCTCTTAGGCCACACCTTGGAGTCCTATAGTGTCCCTGGCCATGCCCAGTGCTCACCTAATGGGATAACTCATCCTGAGAAACCAAATTGACCAAGGGTCTAGCAGCCCTGACTGCAGATTAAACTTACGTGTAAACTTAAGGAAATTGGTTTGGCTTGCTTCATTATTGGATTTCTCAAGCCTGAGCCTTCTTGGGTCATTTTAAATAGCTGTGAGTTTCTGGTTCTGCATCTAAGATGATTCTTGAGGCATGAAGTTTGGCTCAGTCATAAAGCATTTGTCTAGCTTACGCAGTGGAAGTGGCTTGGGGAAAGAGGCATTCAAAGTGTTGGATTTTTACATAGTAGTAATTCCATATATTTCCCCACCAGTGTTCACTACCAAGCTCCAGCCCCCTAATTCAGTTTCTATACCAGGCTTTTTCTTTTGGGCCACCAACCAGCTCCCAAATCATGACACAGAGTTTTGAATGCTCGGCCTAGCTTGGGGACATTTCTGGCTAGCTCTTTTAACTTAAATTAACCTGTTTCTCTTTATCTGCCTTTATCTACTGGGGGCTTTATACTTTTCTTTCCTTCTGTATATTTTCCTTTCACTGCTTTTGAGAGTCTACTGACCTGCAGCTGCCTGACACACTCCGGTATGTCCTTCATCCTCTCCTCCTCTTCCTCCTTCCTTCATCCTCTCCTCCTCTTCCTCCTTCCTTCATCCTCTCCTCCTCTTCCTCCTTCCCTCACCCTCTCCTCCTCCTTCTCTCTCGTTCTTCTTCCTTCTTTTTTTTAAGACTAGATTTTTGTTATTCTTTCTGTCAAGCCCACATATCCTTTCTCCTGCATAGCTATTGGCTATTCATCTCTTTATTAGGCCAATCAGGTGCCTTAGGCAGGCAAGGTGAAACAAATTCAACACATCTTCACATCATTAAACAAATGCAGCGTAAAAAGGTAACACACCTTTACACAGTTAAAGTAGTATTCTGCAGAACAAGCCAGTGTAACACATCATTACATGGTCAAAATAATATTCTACAAGTTACAACTAAAAAGTGGTGACCCCTGTTGGGAGAGGGGTATCTTGCCAAGATACGTCCACATTGCTCTATAATATGGATACACACCGTCTCTTTGGAAAGCTGTTAGCAACAGGGGGCTGTAAAAGATTGTTCTACTCATTCTGTCTTAAGGAGCCAAGGATGTTTTGACATCTGCTCTCTGGACCATTACTGACAAAACGGACACCACCAGAGAGCTTCCAGTGACCCAATTGGAGCCAATTGGTAAATTCCTTCTCTACTGTCTGGGATGTGGGGAAGCTGTGAGATGCCAATAGCTCCTCTGCTCTTTGCTCAACATAACCAAATAGCTGCCAGTCACTCTGAATAAATTCTCTAACTTGTGGCTTGGGTCCTGGTGCTCAGCATACTGGGACAACATAAGCATGAATCTCACTCTCTTGCCGGCACTTTGGATGGTGGTATTGAAACATTAGTGCCTATGGAAAGGAATTTTGACACATTATGTAAGGTCTACCTGCGAGGGCACTCAGGGTATTCAAAGCTGTCTCAGACTTGTGTGGGTTGAGCAGTGAGAAGCCCTAGCTTTCTCTACACCATGTCCTGTGGCACACCGTAGGAGACATTGATGCAGAAGCTGCACAAATGGCCCTCTGGGGTCTCTGGTGTGCAATGATCAGTGAATGAGCCCAGTGTGGAGCACTTAGGAAGTGTCTGTCCCCTGCATGCATTAGGTGCCATACAATTGTCAATGCTGTGACCATCTCTCTTGAGAAGAAAGCCTTACATCCCATCGGCTGCTTATCTTTAGTAACGCACATAAAACTTGCCTTCCTGCCACAGCAATGCTGCACACATTCACAGGTATACGGCTTCTGCACATCCATCTCCAGACCCCCCTCACCTTCTTAAGAACAACATCGATTCTGTCACCAAGTGGATTGAACGTGAGCATGTTATACCTGTGAGAGAAGAGCACCATGAAAAACAGGGGTGAGAACATAGCTGGATGGTAGAACACTTGCCTAGCATATCGGGGTGGTAGTCCACAGCACTGTCAAGAAAAGAGAAAGAAGGAAGAGAGGAGGCATAGGGAAGGATGGGAGGGAGGAAGGTCACAAAAACCAACAGCAGATCACTTCATACCGTGTGTGCAGTGGGAATATCATGAAGCTGGGGGCTATAGTGGTAGGTTCTGCGGGTTAGGGAGGGTTTGGGGAGCTGGTGTCTGCTGGGATCGAAATCTCAGTATGAGATGGAGATAAGGCTACATAGCATGGTAGCTGTACAACACAGTGAATTTATTTGCATTACTGGTCCTTTGTCCTGGTGGACGCTGCTGGAGGGCAGCAGACAGACACAGGATATGAGGTCAGAGACTAGTTTGGGGCCTAAACATATAGTAGGAAAGGCCTGTGATGCTGAGTAACAAGCTTGCCCTTCTGGGAATATCTCAGTGCCATGAGTTACCCTTGTGTGAGTTAGAGTGGGCTATCCAAGTGGGCTGGAGTTGGGACCCACATCCAGACTGACCAGGGCTCCATATCTGCAGAACCCAGCATAGGTGTTTCCACCGAGGTAGTTGTCATGGCAACCCCACCTGTATGTTGCTGAGCTATCTTTGGGTCAGCAATATATATGGTTGCCAGACCCCCCCTAAAGCTTAGCTCTCCTGCCTTCCCCCACTAAAGAAGTGGATGTGATTGGTTGGGACCACCCTGAGAAGTTTGTGAGGCATAGCTGACCCTTGGTCTCTTACCCTCCTCCTCCATTCTACCTAGCTTCAGAGGTCTGAGAGGTCAGCAGGGTCAGCAGGCAGAACTTGCTGTAAGTGAATGAAGCTACAGGAGAGAACTCAGTAAGGACTCAGAACCCACACATCTAAAGTGTTAGCAATAAGGTTAATAGTATCAAGCCTCCATGGCTAACACTGGCTAGGAACTCCCTCAGGATCCGTGCACTTGTTCCATAAGTCAAGGATGCAGACTCCACAAACCGGCTGCCTCACTGTGAGGCACAGCTCTGATGGATAGAAATTCATAATGAGTGAAGCCAGTGTGGAGCAGGGTTGGCCCCTTCCTGAGCCCATTGGATCTATCCCTTGCCTTTTAGCTTCAGTCCATGCCTTCTTGCTCCTTCATCACTAAGGCACATCTCTACGGCCACCACTTTCACATATCTTTTCTTACTGACCCCCAGCCTCCTGTGTGCACAAATCCTAGAACCATGTCTGGTCCACCTGAGTAACCAGCTCAGCATCCTTTCTTGGGGCCTGTAGCTTTTATCACATGAGGTGACATATTCTCAGACAGTTTCTTGGTAGACAAGCAAAATTATGTGACATTCAAGACAAGCCTGTTGCCTTGTCCTCCAGTGTTCCCAGTTCTGCCAGACACCCTGTCTAGGTTGGAAGCCACACCTGCCTGCTGACCTCAGAGTGCAACACACATCTGTTGACCCAGTTTTGGACCCAGAAAAAGGCTGTGTGACATGGCTTTGCACTGATGGCCAGGAGAAGCAGATATTGCTGTGCTTGCTGTGGGGACAGAAAGGACACATGTGTTTACATATATCCTTTCTGTTAGAATCACATTGTCTACCTGCCTCTCAAATCTGTGAATTGTAAAGTGATGTTATCAAGGGACATAGTTCTTTTTTTATATTTCTTGTGTTCATAACCCCACACTAAGTAGAAATCCCGCAAGCCTTTCCCTGGGGGATTATACTGTAACACTGTGCCTTCCAGTTCCAGTAGGCTGTGCCCTCAAGGGAGTCCCTAGGAGATCATTCACTCAAGTCTACCTTAGTGAACCAGTGAGTGAGATGTTTTTACTTATAGGCATATGAGTGATCACTTAGGCAGCTATATCGCTAAAAAGCTCACCCAAAAAGGGTAGACACTCATGAAAGTTTCTTCCCTGAAAGTCTCTGCCTAGATTACAGATGACTTTGGAACGTGGAGAGATGATTCAGCAATTAAAAGTACTAACTACTCTCCTAGAGGTCTGAGCTCTAATTTCCAGCACCTACACAACAGATCACAAGCATCTGTAACTCCCATCCCAAGGGACTGGACACCTTCTTCTGGCCTCTGAAGATGCCATATGCATGTACTACACACACATTTTGTACAAACGAAACATCCATATATGTAAAATAAAAACAAAAGGGAAATTTTATAGGTAGCTTGACAAACCAGAGAATCTCCTCTCTCAAGCAAATACTAATCTTATGTAACTTTGGGAAATAATTTAGTGAGTCCTGTAAATTTTAGGAGCTTCTTGAGCCTTGTAAATAAGCTACTTCCTGAGTCAGATTACCCTGCCTCCCCACTCTAGAAAATAATGTTTTCATTGGGAGGAAATAGCTATATAACATCAGAGTCCTTAGGTATCTCTAGAGCAGTGATACTAAAAGAACCTATAACCAACACAGGCCCTGACCATGGCTGGCCCTGACTGCTATGGAATCATTTGGAAGGAGATGTTATCTGAGAGCCATGGGGTCAAGAGGTAACAGTGGAAATGTGTTCTTCTCTGGGGTTGAAAGTACTCCTGTTGATAGGAAATGCACAGGAGTCAAGCTTTGGGCTGGGAGGGTATGTTTCAGTGTCTGTTTTGAGTGATTCAAATGTGTGGAGAGATGGTGCACAGACAATTTTATGCCAACAGATAACTGCAAAGTTCCTCTATGCGGTGGTGGCTGCTGTGTTGCTTGGAGACAGAGCTAAGCGCTTGCCTGGGCCCTGGCGCACAGCGGGGACGGGCTGTACTTGCCAGCCTGCCTGAGAACAGCCTGTCGCTGTTGAAGGCCCATGAGGGTGCAGGGTGCTTTTCAAAATCCATCATTTCCTTTTGCATTGGCCCGTGTGACTGTGCCAGTCAGTGTTTCCTTTTGATCATGTGATTACATTAAGGCTAGGGTAATGAGCTATGGATTTCGTGTCTGGGATCTCAGCTTTGAATTCACTGGGGTTATTTCTGCAGCAGCCTGAAAAGCTGGTGACAAAAGTTTCTGCTGCACAGACGTGCTCCAGCAAACACAAAGCTCTGCCCCCTTCTAGGACTTAGCGGTCTCTGGGCCTGTTAGTCAGTGAGAGAAAGGATGTGTACACAGGGTTCTGCTGTAAGGATTCAATGCAAACAGTCTCTGGATGAGCAGTCCTAGAGCTACAGCTTCTGTGAGAAACCCTAGAGGACCTAGGCAAGGCTTAGAGCAGAAGAGAGCGGGATCCTGGCCCCACAGTCATCCAGGTGGGAAGCCTTCTGTGACATTCATTCTTCCATATGACCGGGCAAGGCCAGTTATGGGGGAAGAACATCTGCTCTGCAACATTTTATCTAGACACCCTCACAGGCACATCTGGAGCTATATCTGACCAACCCCCAGCCACAGCAGAGTCCATCCAGTACATGGAAAGCTTCCCATCATTTGAGCTCTGGCCTTTAGCCCATCCCTAACCTGCATCTACAGCTGGAGGGTCCTCATTCACTGGTACCCCATGAGAGCCTTTCCAGATGATGGTGCATTTGTTTTTCCTTGCCTCTGGACTGTGTCTGGGGAACCTCTGACTGGTTTCATGGGATATGAAGTCTGAGGCTGGAGGAGGCTCATCTCCAAGGAACAATCAGGGAAGCTTCAGCGCTGGCCTTCCTGTCCACCTTGGTATGAAAATGGCCCTGTTACATGAGACACAGAGTCTCAGTATCAAGGCTCCTCCATTGTCCCAGCATCTAGGGTGGCCAGCATGGCCAACAGCATGTTTCTTTTTTCTACATTCCCCAAGAGGCTCTAATACCATCCTTCTCAGCCAACAAGGACAAAAGGCGGAAGGCAGATGGCTCTGAGTGAGGCTGCAGTCAATTAGGAAGACCTCCTGTGTAAAGCAGCAAGACAACTGTAGTGTGCAGGTGCATAGGGGGCCAGGTGGGAATTGTCTTACTAGGTAGCTATGAACCAAGAAAAGGAAAGCCTCGGTTGTTCTGGCCAAGGTTAGGGTTAGGGTTAGGGACTAACCTGGTCAGGGACTTCTACCATTGCTGACAATTACTGCCCTGCCCTGCACCTCTCCTTGGGCACATTTACTAGGGAATGTCGCCAGATCCTGTCACATTCAGAATCACGGGAGCCTTGGAGGTTAGAGGGTAGAGACTTGGCCTTGCCTGAGGCTGGAGCACTACAGGATCACTGTACCGTCAGGTCGGTTAGCTCTAGACTCTGTCCATGTCCTCTGTCCAGCCAGTTGTGTGTTTAATTGGCTTACCTGCCTGTTTACAAATCTACCTGTCAATAAATAAGCAGAGACATTACAAAGTGAATCTGCAAAGTGTTGAGCTGCCGTGGTCAGAGGTCCGCGCAGGTCTGCTTGCACTTCTCATCTGAAAAAAAATGAGGATTGTTCGTCGGATTGCTGGGACTGTGGAGTGAGCATGGTGTGTGGCTTTGTGTCCTGGTCAGTGCAGCCTCCGTCCCTGTGATGGACAACTCCACTGCACAGAGTTGGTATGGAGCCCATGACCAAGACTGCTGCCCATTTCCATGGGAGGCCCTCTGGTGGTCAGTTTGCTGGACAAGGGCTAAAGAGAAAGCAGGGCCACTTGTCTTTCTCAACTTCCTACATAAATTTAGCAGAGAAAAATCTAGATTTGTGTTTTGGATTTTTGCCTTAGTTTGGAAAAAATTATGTTAAAGATGTAGCTAAATGCTGTGAGATGAGCTACAAAAGCTGGACTCCTTCCTCCACCATCTACCCAAGGCCTTTCAACTCTCTCCAGTCATCATAAGACTCAAAATTGGATAATGGTTAAATCCTTACACTAAATAACTATTCTTTTATATTAATTTCAAGTGTGCATGTATGTGTGTGTCAGAGAGAGAAGAGAAAGAGACAGACAGACAGACAGACAGAGACTGCATTTGGAAGCCAGGGGTGTTGGGTCCCCTGGAGCTGGAGTTCAACAGTTATGAGCAGGAACTGAACTGGGGTCTTCTAGAAGAGCAGCAAATGCTCTTAACCACCAAGCCACCTCTTCAACCACTGACTGCCTAGTCTGATTATTGTGGCACTATTTTCCTCTAGGACCTCAAATTCTCCATCCATCAAATGCAGGTTCTTCAAAGAGATGAGATTCAATGATTCATGAGAAGTAGGGGACTCATTATCCTTTTTCCCACAAGAATACAAACATACTGTCATAGTTACAATACATGCAGGAGAGAGTGCCTGCACCTGGTGGATGGGCCATGGAGGCGGGCAGCTTGGTGGGTGTGGTATAGGTGAGAACTGGAAAGAGACACACGGGCTGTGCTCATGTGGAGACTTTATTAGAATGAGTAGGCGAGAGGGAAAACAGAGGAGAGGGGGGAGATAGGAAAGAGAGAACAAGAAAAAGAGGGGTCAGAGACACCCTGGACCTCTGACAGGAGGACAGAGTGAAGGAGAGAGGTCTTCTTCTTCTCAGCTTCTCAAATCAGGATGCTGGGTGGGCCACAGTAGCACTGTAAGAGGGGCTTTGTGTGGTACAGGTGGGCCCCAACCCTGTGAAGTGGGCAATCCCCGACTCCGTCAGTAAAGCTAGATAAGAATGGCAGACCAGGAAAACCCTCTGCCTGCACTGGTGATGTACTCAACACACAAAGAGCAACGGTTCTGCCCCAACGCCCCATTTTGTATTAGCCATCTCTGTATATAGTGGTTTTCTGCCCCACTGACCTCTACATTGGCCAGTGAGTACAGCTGAGGGGCTAAGGACTCGCTGGAACTGAGGAAATGGAAGACTTTTCCACGTGTGTGTGTGATTTCATTGCCTCCCAGCATTTCCCCAAATAGGATTGAATTATTTTGACAGATAAGCTGTATTTTTAAGGGAACTCAGTTCACCCAAGCATAAATTCATCAGGCACTACCCAGTTAGGAGAACATATTTGAGAAGTTGGAATTGAGATGATTGTTTTTTACTCTGGCTAAGCTTGAAATATTGAAGTGTCACATAAAGAAGAAGTTGTCACAACTCACCAAGTTTGCCATGGCCAGCTTATGCCATTTAACCAAAACGGTTCCTGTGAAGCACCAGGAAAAGCTCTATTGTGGAATCTCTGTGGCAAAGATCCAGGTGAACCTACATTCTCCGGGCTCACTGTCTGCTAGGAAAAGCCTGCCCTTCACAGAAGCTCACCCTGGAAAGTTTACCTTTCTAACCTGGGAGTCAGAATTTTCTCACTTTAAACATCTTTAAAAAAAAAAATAATAATAAGCCTGCCACCTCCCTGAGAGCATTTGTTACCAACTTAGTGTGTACAGAGCTCGGAGGAAGCAAACCTTAGGTTTTGATACCTAACCTGTGTCTGTCTACCAGCCAGGGGTCTCCATGCCTCCTCCCTGTAGCCTAAAGAACATGCAGACTCTCAGAGTGTTTATTATTATTATTGTAAATAAGCATTTGTTTTTATGGATGGTTGCAAAATACAGAGCCATTCGCAGAACTGCAGGAGATTTGAATGAGATGACTGATGGGCTCTGTTCACCACCTTCCTCTTAATAACTTCCTCTCCTGCCAGAATGGCGGCCACCCCCAGCCCGGCAGCCAGTTTGTCTTGCAGCACTGTAGCCAGAGCCCTCTGCACATCCCTACATCTGTTTGCACAGCGTCGGGACATGTGGTGTTAAGTGTCCCTGTGGCTTCTCTTCCCCAGCTTTTCACTGTCGTAACTGACTCTGGGGTGATCATTCTTGTTCACAGATGAGGTTGAGGAATTTTATCATGCTGTATGTCACTGCTTGTGACTGGGCCTTGGGGTGACTCCACGGACTCCACCTCAGAGGTCAGATCAATGATTTATCCATATATCTGTTCTAGGTTGCTGGGCCAGACCAGTGAAGGAATCCTTCTCCACATTTACACCCCTGTCCCAAACACGGTCTCATAGCTGCTTAAGTCTCCTTGATCACTTAGGCAATGGGGGAATGTTTTTGTGTGTTTATCAGCAAAGTACTCCTGTGAAGATGCCATCTCTTCTTTGCCAACTGTCCTTAGGTGGCTGTTGGCTCTTGATTGTATTGCACATTGCAGTAGTGTTTTCCCATTGATTATATGTGTCGCTGTGTGGGCCCCTGCTTGTTATGGGCCCACCTCCCCACCTTGCTGTTCCTGTCACGTGGACTCCCACCTCAGCACGAAGCTCAGTGTTCTCCTTCTGCTAGGTACCTCCTTGACAATCCCAGACTGACCAAGTTCAGTGAACACCCAAGAAAGAGCTTTGCCTATGCCTTTTTGCTTGTGAGCCTAGCCTTTAATGGCTGAGCCATCTCTCCAGCCTGTGCCTTTTTAAAGCAGATGAAGGCCAACATGGCCCTGGCTGCTGGGGTCCTCCCATTTACAATCCTGCATAAGAAGCTCCTGATCTTGCTTGCCTTGGATTCGCTGTGAGCCTGACCCTCGGTGGATATCTGTTGAATCCGTACCTGGTAGTTTAAACAGAGTCTGAGAGAGAAGTGATGTACGCTTCTTTGTAAGGAGATTGTATGTTGTTATATTGTGAATAATTGTCTCGCTTATTAGTTTAATAAAAATGTTGATTGGCCAAAGGCAGACAGGAAGTGTGGACAAAGCTATCAGCCTAAAAAACTTTAAAAACAGGCAGAGTAGAACACAGATCCCACAGAGTCGCTAGAGTTGCCAAGAGACACACACATACAAAAAAAAAATGTTAAAAAAAAATGTTGAGCTGCATGGCTAAAAAGAATTAGTCTAAGACTAGAGAGCTAGCAAGTATATGCCTGGGTTCTAGGCCAATCAACATAAAAACAATGCAAGTGTCTATATCATTCTGTGATATAAGACTGCCAGACTGCCAGTCAAACCTCTAGTCAAGACCCAAAAGTCCGAGCCAGAAACCTCATACAACACTTCTGCCTCACACCAGAGACTAAAAGAGGCATTCTGCCCATAACTGCTGGTTGGCAGGGTGAACAAGGAAACCTAGAAATAGCTTCATAAAGCCTCAGAGGTGCATTGTTTCTAATTAGTCCTAATAAGCTGCCATAAATAAGTTCTTCATTTTAACATGGTCTGATAACAGATGGATGGCTAAATAGAATGTAAGCATTACTTTTTACTCTTAAGACTTTGGTTGTATGAGTACATGATCCAGCATAAGCATTAACCATACATTGGCAACATTACTGTCTCTGAGTCAGTCACTTTGGAGCACGTCTTTCTGTTCATGGGATACACCCTCAGCAGGAAGTGTTTTATCAGTTCCTTTCTGGTTTCTGATTCCTCAGTTTGTGATTACATTCCAAAGATTCACCTGTTGGCAATAGACAGGAGCTTTCTCCTTACAGACTATAAGCACCTTTGGTATAAATTTTGCTGCAAATTCAGGTAGCTAAAAGAGTATCCACAACAAGTGAATTTGTCAAGGTGACTATTTAAAAATAAACAGAAAAAAAAACCAATCACTTCTATGTATATCAGAGCAGTTTAAAAAAAAACAGTGAGAAAACTTTTCTGGTCAATATTAGAATAAAAACTTGAAGTACCTAGGAATATACTGAGCAAGAAAATCTCTATGTCCACAAGAGACGCCAACACGAGGCTGGGTAGGGCATAGGAAGGGCCAGTGAGGGTAGTGTCTTGTGTGTTAGACGGAAGAAATGACTCCCCAAATTGGTGCATACACACGACGCTGTCAGTCACAAGCCTAGTGAGTGTTCTCAGAACCTTCCAGAACATCCTTAAGGACTTACAGAAATGCATATGTTCAGCTAGCTGTGAGTTGTAGAGAAGAAGGAAATCAGATGATCAGGAGACCTGGTTATCATTGGTGTCTAACAGCATCCCAGATTTGGAGTATATGAACGGAGGTCACATGCTTACTAGTGGCTGTAATTAGTATTCAGCTGAAGTCAGGTTAGTCCCCATGGTGTTTCTGGCTTATAGAAACTCGGCATATCTTTGGTTTCATTTTCCTGGTAGCTTAGCCAGTTAAAAGATCTCCATGCTATGCAGAACATGACCTTTTCCACAGTCTTGTTGAGAACACACTTATCTAGCACCAGCAATCACTTGGGAAGGAAGTTGGGTGCCTTTGGGGACATTATCCTAATATTTCACAGTTCCTATATTTACTAGACATAGAAACATAGTATAAATAAAATTAAACAATTACATACTTAGTAACAGCTTTTAGAAATACTGTATGCAAAATTAAATATGTTCTTAGGAAGACACACATTAGAAAGTGAAATAAATAAAATTAAACAAACACATACTTAGTAACAATAATATGCTCACCCTGGCAATTTGGAGGTGATCACATTCAGAAATAGAACACATCTATGAGACAACTTGGTGTACAAGGTGACGCCTTCCCTTGTCTGTGAGTGGTTAGTTGTCTCAGTAGATGCTGCCTGTTGTTGTTGTTGTTTTGGTGTTGTTTGTTTGTTTGTTTGTTTGTTTGTTTGAGACAGGGTTTCTCTGTGTAACAGCCCTGACTGTCCTGGAACTCACTCTCTAGACAAGGCTGGCCTGAATTCCAGTGCTGGGATTAAAGGTGTGCATCATCACCAGTAACCTGAAAGATATTTAAATAAATTTCAAATATATGAGAGGCCATGAAAAAAAATCAAATCCAAGTAATTAGTAAAAGGAAATATAAATTAATATGCCCAGTATCATGGGTGTGGGGGGAATCATTTTAGCCTCCACAAGAAAACCAGAAACCATAAAGACTTAAAAAATTACAATGTATGTAACAATAGGCTAATAACTACCATCTAGAAGAAGCTCAAATACATTCAT
Organism: Sigmodon hispidus; assembly: GCA_004025045.1. NCBI lineage: Eukaryota > Metazoa > Chordata > Mammalia > Rodentia > Cricetidae > Sigmodon > Sigmodon hispidus. The sequence continues at coordinate 181,991 of PVIH01000417.1, read as the reverse complement.
AAGAAAAATGATACCTCAAGGAGGAGGAGACTGTGCCTGTGAGCCAGCTATGAAGGGCAGCAATGCCCAGCAAATGTAGCGGATGTTCTCTATAGTAAAAAGGATAGCACATCCCATCCAGTGATGGATAGTATTTTCTTTTTGTGTTGTCAGAGACTCAAATACTTGTTTGCACAAGTATGAGATCTTTAAAAATGGGCCTTTCACAAACAATGAATGAATGCAGAACAGGGGGAATTTCCCAGGTGAGCCTATGCAGAGGAGGAAAGAGGAAGACCACTTCTGGGGCTGTGGAATCTCTCTAGTTCACTGTTAGAACTATATAATGTTGACCTAGCATGTGTGAAGCTCTAGATTCAATTAAAAACAAAAAAAAAAAAAACCAGAAAGCCTATTTCTGGGAACTCTGCCTAAGAAGCCACAGGCTTTGCATGCTTAGGATGTTCCCTGGTGCATTGTTTGTAGTAGGTAAAAATTTGATGAGAGAGAGTAGTTCCTAGTAATGGCAGCTGGGTTAATTCAAACCAACCCACTTGCCGAAAAGCGCTTGGGGGCTGAGGCAGGCACAGAGCAGTAAGCCCACCCCAGTCCTCAAATAGAGCTGCAGCTGTGGGGTATGGCCTTCAGGAAACAGCTAAAATTAACAGCTCAATGTGGAACAGTGGCTGTGCATTTTGTACCGTTGTTGAACCAAATGGTAATCAATCTATGATTTGTGACTTTCCATGTCCTGTCTGTCTGTCTGCATCCTGCTGATTCCATCTGCACATTGAGCTAGAACCTCAGTGTACTGCTCAAAGCTGGGTAAAAGCATGCTTGACACTCCCAGGAGCACAGTGAAGCCACACACACACACACACACACACACACACACACACACACACCCCGCCCCATGCCTGCAGGAAGCACACAGACAGGCTTGGTGTGCCAGGTCACAATGCTGGCTGTCCCCACAGCCTCATGAGCTTGCCTACTGTGAATCTCTCTCTCAGAAGAAAGCAGTAACATTTGGGGTGAGGGCCATTGAAGAATTTGTTCATGTAGTGTCACACGAACTAGGTAACAAAGTGTTGTTGGCAGAGTGGATTGACAAGCCTGCTTCATTCAGCACAGACTATTCGAAATGAACCGCTCATTATTTCTGGTTAAATGGCTGCAGTGATGCTTTGCAAGAAGAGCTTCTCCTAAGGAGATCTGATATTCCTCTGCTACTTTCCTGCTTGCTTCACCAAGTCTGACTGCGAGAGCTCTATTCCAGAGATAATTAAGAAGAATAAACCTCAAATGAGTTCAAAGTCAAATCTGAAGTTAGTGAAGTGAGCTAACAAATGTTTTGTTCTGGTTCTTCTGAGACAGAAGGTGACATCAGCATGGTCATTAACAAGAATGTGTTCCTCTGTGGTCTCAGCCTTCACTGTGTCTGCCTGTGGACAACGTAAGTAGAGACTGCTAATGGCAGGGTGCTGGGAAATCCTGCAGACTATTCTACCTAGCTACCTGCAGCAGGTGTCTGGACTGATAAAGGGCTGGAGTAAGTCCAGGTGATGGGCAAGCTGGAGGCAGAGGTAGATGGAAGAATTTAATCACCCACCAAGGAAGACACCAATTTGAGATACATCTGTCTTCCTAGGCTTCCTTCTGTCTCCTCGTCTACTGGCTGTGCTTAATATACAGAGAGTGAAATACACAGTTAGTAGTCACAGGGCTCCTTGGCAAGCTGCTGCCACTAATTTTTAACCACACAAGACAAAAGCAGAGACAAAAAGTGAACCTGCATTAGGCAGCACGTTAGTGCAGCTGGGTGACACACCCACCCACTGCTGATTGACATCTCACCGGCATGGGTACTGAGGCCATCAGTTCTTTTCACTAGAAAGTAAACAAGACCAGCTCCAACATGAGCCCCCTGTCTGTAGACCTTGCTTTCTGGAGACTTTGGTTTTACAAAGTGTGCCTGTCCTATTCACTAGTTATGAACCAGCCTGGACTCCTTATTTCTTTCTTCTGCTATCAGGGTGGGTAGGACATTGCTTTCTCATTGCTGTGCTGGCCACATAGTTGCTCAAATGTGACATGTGTGGGCCACACAGTTGAGTTTTGTTTATTAATGTGAGTATTGCAATTCTTGAGCAGAGTCAAAAGTCAGGGCCTAGTGAACATCATCAGCATTCTCAGTGAGAATTATTTTCTACTCAGCATTCTACAAGAACAATGAATAACCCATGTTAAGACAGAAGGAAGACATTTCTAGATGTGCAAAATAAAAGAAATCTCTGCTACCAGTGTTCTCTAAACTGCTAGAGATGGGGGTGCCTCAACAGAATGACTAGTGGAGGAGACATCTTGTATAAGAAACAGACCAAAGCCGGAAGGGGAGGCTGAGGCCTAGGCTGGTGCTGTCTCCTGGGGGGGAAATAAGACTGGTTGCAATGGCACATTCCTGTGACCTCACTAATTAGGGTGCTGCAACAGGAAAGGAGATTCGAGGGAGAAGGAGGAGGGAGGGGAGGAGGAGGGAGGGGAGGAGGGGGAGGGGAAGTGAAGCTCTGATGTGCTAGCACACTTAGAAGGGATGTACCAAGACTTATAGAGAGCCAAGCAGTTTTAGAATAAAGCCGTTAAACCTCACCTTTTATGAGAAAAATAATGGAGACCAACTCCTGGCTTAGCCAGTTCAATCTTCAGGGAAATTTCCAATCTCTATATGAGCAGGTAAACATGAGAGACAGAGTATGTGCTCCCTCTCTTTCCTAGGCTGTGATATACTAGATACTCTCCTTTGGGGCACTGAAACAAGAAAATAAAGAACATGTGATTTGAGACCCGAGAAATCTACAGAAAGCGCCTATAGACATATGAGCAAGTTAGGACAATCACAGACTCCTCAATAGATAAAATCCAGCTGCACACCACAGTCCAGCCATAACAAACAGAAATTGTTTTTTGAAGTACTGTTCAGAGCTGGACTAAACGTCAACAGACCTGTCACAGAGCTAGGAGCCTGGTGATATGTGTGTGAATTTTTTTATGTGCCCAAAGTTATAAGACAGCAGGGTTAATGCACATAACTACAATTCTAACACTTGAAGGGTAATGGCAGCAAGGTAAGAGTTCTAGGCCAACCTGGGATGAGACCCATTCATTACTGGAGTGAGCAGAGGTACAGGCTTGCCATGAATTGGGAGATTAGGGGCTATGGGACTCACCCCAGCTGAGTATGAGGGTCTACGAAATCTCATCCCAAACCTGCTTTTTGTAAAGATCAGCCAACTGATTCTAAAATATGTGAGAGACAACAGAGGAGCCATATTTAAGAGCTAGCTAGAGGAGTCAAACCTCCCAGCTTCAGAATCTACTACAGAGCTTCAGCTCAACTCTGAAGCACTGTGAGAGGTAAGACCTGACTGTACAGAGAGCAGACATGCACACACAAGGTCAGCTGAATTTTTATTTTTAAATTTTATGTGTATGGGTGTTTTGCCTGTGTATCATGTGCATGCAGTACCTGAGAAGGCCAGAAGAGGGCACAAGATCCCCTGGGATTGGAGTTAAAATTGGTTAAGAGCCAGCATGCTGGCACTAGGAATTGAACCTGGATTCTCTGGAAGAGCACTGAACCATTTAACCACTGAGCCATCTCTTCAGCCTCTTGCCTTATATTTTTTTCAAAAATAATTTAGCTCAAAATGGACCATAGCTATAAACATAAAATATAAAATGTGGAGCTTCTACATGAAAACCTAAGAGACAGTCTTTGCTTGTCTAGATTGGAGCCTTCAGATGTTATATCAAAAGCCTTTCTACAGAAGAAAAATTGGTAAATTGCATTTCATCAAAGTTAAACACTTTGCCTGTAAAAGACTGCTAAGGTAATGAAAAGGCCTGTCTCAGACAGGGAGAAATATTTGCAAATCACAGATCTGACAAAAATCTTGCAATTAGACTATATAATGAGCTGTATGAACTCAGCTGTAAGAAAACCCAGTTAAAGGGGGAACAAAAGATTCTGAGCAGATACTCACTAGAGAAGACATACAAATGATAGCATATGAGAAGATGCTGAGCTCTGCTAACTATGAGGGCTATACCAACCAAGGGATTGTGTGAGGTCACACACACTTTGTGAGGGCAAAGAGGGACAGAGGATAAGGACACGTGTAAGTGGACTGTGATTTGAAAAGCAGTCAGAAATATGTGTTTACAGGTTGCAGAACCCTGGAGTCCTAGACCCTACATGAAAGGCAGGTGGCATGGCATAGAAGTGTGTTCTGTGACATGATCTGGTCCAGTGATCTACTCTGGGGAATCACACAAAAGAAAAGCAAATGCTCATTCATGTTCATGCCAGTTTTATTTGCAAAAGCCCCCGATCACAAATATGCATCCACATATGAACAATGGCTATATGCTGGCACCATCATATAATGGGATCACTCAAAAAAAAAAAAAAACACCAAAATATTAACAGTAACAAAAGTGAACCACACATTTTCTTGAGCTGGGACAAAGCTGCAGCTGGATGACACTCATGTGCCCATCTGGAAGAGACAAGGTCAGCAGGCCTGGGAGGACTAGCCAGCCCTGAGGAATCTGTGCTGAGTGGGACCATTATGAATATTCCTCCTGGAATATGCCTTGGTGTAGTCTTAGTTCACAGAACTACACTCTGATATGTGGGGCTCTCCTGGTGCAGAAATCTTTGGATCCATTTCTAATGTTCCCTGAGGCTCTAAATTCCCCAAATGGAATTTGCATATCAAAGTGGACAGTGTTTGATATTTATCTGTGCAGAATTTTCATCATTGTATATTTTTCTCAGCATTCTAGACCTTACCCAGACTGCCCTGGACTCTAAAACCTGAGCCTCAGGCCCAGCTGACCCATGTGTAATGGACAGTGGAAACTAGTGGAACAATTTAGAAATTTCTAATGAGCAAGGGAATGTGTCTGTCGTGTGATGCTACATCTCACATCCAACAACCCTAGAGAATCCCTAGTATATAAACACAGGACATCCCCAGCAGGTTTGGTTTTGTAAATTGTTGGAATGGGGGGGGTCTGCTTTTGTTATTTATAGTAATTGTGGATGATTCCACATGTGAGGCTTAATAAAATGCACCAAATCCAAATTCAGCTCAATGTTTCTTACAATGTTTTCTTTACAGTGACAAATATTGAGTGTATAAGAGCAAAGTCCCACAGAATTTCTCCCCTTTTTTCTTGTTAAAAGAACCCCAAATCTAATCTCCTTTGTATAGCTTTTTTCTTGAGTATTATTCATAGCAAGTTGTAACCAACACTGTAAACAAAGACAAACATCCATAATCCATTTATTGGATATGTGGGTATAGTTCTCTAGACTTCTAACTGGGGTGATGGTAATCTTATGGGGATCTTGAGAAAATTCAGGATTATGGTCAAGTCCTGACTGGAGTGTTCTGTGAAGCTGGGTCATCTCTGCCAGTCTCCTTAAAGCTGTTCTGGATGCAGAGTTCAGAGAAAGCTGCAATAGAGGTGCTCTGAAATGTTAGATCATCTGGACCATCCATTCCCATTTAAGGCTTCTCAGGGGGGTCTTCCTCCATCAAACCTTACTTTCTTTAAACTGGAATAAATCCACAGTCTCTTATTTTCTGTGGAAATAAAAAGAAAACCTCTTTTTCAAAGTAACATATTTTACTTCAGTTTTGAAGTCAAGACATTTTCAAATATATAGGTTGGATTAATTAATCCAGCAACATTTAAAATCAAATATTTTTTAGCAGCTCTTGCTCCTTCCTCAGCAGTCAAACAATTCAAAGACAACATAACATACAATATCCAGACTCTCTGTGTACTTTTCATCTTTACGTGGAATATATATATATTTATACATACATACATATAATTTTATTTTTTTTTACAAACTTTATCCTTTTCCCTTTTTCTTTTCTCTTCAAAACCTACATATATTTTAAAACACACTTTAGAATGTTTAGAGGGCTTTTTGTTGTTTTTGGGAGTCGGGGGTTGTTTTGTCTGAATCTGTCTTTATTGTTTATCTTTTTCTGACCACACCATTCATCTGCTAAGGCATGGCTAGGATTAAAGCCTCAGCTATGGTGCCTTGCTCCACCCAGATCCTTGGTCCATGAGAGCTTAGCTTTATGACAGAGGTACTGGCAGGAACCGCATTTCCCACCCCAACTCTGAGGAATTTTAGGGTTCACACTGTCACCTCATTTAAGTGTTTCACAGCAGGACCTGTTAAACGAGCCTTAAGTTTTTAAGGCTGCTAAAGCTGAGTCAGGAAGTATCTCTTTAAGGAGCTGTGCTTCAGCTTGCCACCAGCAAACAGAGCCCTCTGAGAAAATGCTGCTACCAAGAAGCCATGCTTGACTCTTCTCTTTGTCTGTATAAACAGAAACCTTAGATCTGTCCTATGCAGCTTGTGGTTATATCAAGGCTCTGTGAGACTTCAGGAACCAGCCTTGCTGCAGACATGCCATAAGCCACACTATACCTTGGCCCACTTAAGACACACTAGGAAGCTGTTTCGGGCTCTGATTCTATGTTCAGAGCCCCTTTTAAACTTCCTCAGGCCTTATGTGGATGTAGGTACATCATGTTGGAGTGCCATTTGAAGCCAGAAGTTTCTAGCCTGGCCTGGCCCCAAGGTCCAGACCCACTTGCAGATGCTTAGTCCCAAATAATCATGCAAAGGCTTATATTAATTAGGTATATGGCCAGGCTTATTACTTGCTGACTCTAATACTTTACGTTAACCCATATTTTATTATGTTTAGTAAAACATAATAAATGTTTTATGTTTAATAAAATAACCCACAATATTTATTATGTTTAGTCACATGGCTTGGTACCTTTTTGCTCAGTGTAGCATTCTTGTCTTGCTTCCTGTGTGCCTGCTCGAGTCTGGTTGCAGTGCCTCTACTTCCTGTCTAGCTACTTTACCAGTCAGCTTTTTATTAAACCAATATTTACAGTGACAAGAGCACATCCCACAGCAAGGCACCACATAGACGCTGCTATAATGGTCACTCAGTGTTTGCACTAGCTCACCATTAGCCCCTGGGATGCCCAGGAGGGCTAGGCAGAGTGAGGGTTCTGCTATAGTGGGGCTGTAACTGTGGGAAATCTCACCTCCAGCTGAGTGACTGAGTGAGGGCCAGCTGGGAAGTGTAGGACTGGAGTGGCATTTACTCCTCATCCAGGCAGCTAGACCCATCCAACCCCAAAGTTGCATGTCTGTTCTCCCCAGCCCATTCTCTACACAAGTCTCTCAGTCTGACCACTTCTTCCTGCTTCTCTTTGGTAGACAAAACTCCTCCTAGTCCCTCGGGAACCCCCTCCTGTTCCCCAGGATCCTCTTCCTAGTCTCTCAGAATCCTCTTGTCCCCAGAATCCCTCCTGTGACCCAAGACCCTTTTCCTGATCCCCAGCTTTTCTTCTGCTCCCCTAGGACCCTCTTCTTGCTCCCCCAGGACCCACTTTCTGGTTTCCCAGAAGTACCACATACTCCAAGGCCTCTCTAGTCCCTCAGGATCCCCTGCTGTCTTCTAAAACCTGTTCCTGGTCCCCTAAGACTCTCTTCCTGGTGTGCAAATGAATAGTCCCTAAAAGTAGACATCTCACACATCCAGATCTGGCCAACCCTGCTTACCAGTGTACAAACAGCTGTCAGTCATTTCCAGACTCACCTTCAGTGAGAAACTTCTTCTGGGCTCCTCAGTTTAGGACCTGACTTCTTCATGCAGACATCCCATACATTACCTCTGCCCTGATCCCCAGGAAATGATGCAGCCTCTGAAGAGAATAAGAGGATCCCAGAGACAGTCAGGGGTAGGCCTGTAGCCTAGAGGCCAGAGAAAGAGAAATCTAGAAGCTGGAATTTCCTTCATTGTTACATTTGCTACATGAAAGCTGGACAGTGCTGCAGCTCCTGGGTAGACTGGAGTATAGTAAGTCCTGGTAACGGAGCTACCCATGCTGCTTCTGCCAGGACACTGTGCATGTTTCCTGTTCCAGGGACTCTTGTCTGTGGTGAGGACTTCATCCAGCCCTCCAACAGTCAGGCCTTCACATCTTACACTTCACATTGTGCAATAATCAGAACTTGAATAAGGAAAAGTACAAGCTGATGTCAAATGAAACTGCACAGGGAAGCTCTCCAGGGACAATTGAGGATGAGCCCAAGCTTATTTCTGACCTGTTTTTGGCCAAGTAGGGCAGCTATGTCATATCATAATAAATCAGGCTTTACCTTCTGGGTTGAAAGTTCCAGAAACTCTCCTTTATACTAACCTCAGGCTTGAGGAAACAACTGCCCTTGGCTCTACCTGGTATTTTCTAGCCAAGGAGGTTGAGCTAGGTCCCTAGGTGGTAGCATCTGGGTCTTTCTGTCATACAGGCCCATAGTGATCTGTGGAGACTCAGAGGATATGCTCTCAGTCCTGCCAACCCACCAGGGGACACAGAGTTTGTTTTCTCCTGCCCTGTGACAGTAGCCAAGCCTCCAAAAATGGCTGTAGAGTAATGAACTTGAGGTCAAACTGCCTGATTCAGATTCCATGTGTGTAACATGGGCCAGCTACCTAGGGAACACAGAAGGGGAATATGCTGAGACAAAGATGGACAGGAGAGCCGTGTGAACATGCAGTGTCTTTACTGAAATGTGCATATGAGTTCCTTAAATGAAGCTGAAGCCAGGTCTTTCTTGTCCTGTATGTCTGGAAGTAGGGACCTTGGTAACAACAAGCAGCAATCTGTGGATAAGACTGCAGGGCCAAGGCCAGGGCTCTTTCTCCAGCTTGAGTTCAGCTCCATCCCTCTCATTAGCAAGAATGTGAGCACAAGGATGACATTTTCAGCCCCATAACAGGATGTAGGTCAATGCAGATTAACCTGTAGGTCAAGGTGGGGGTCCTGGCAGTCTATTAATGCAGGGGTGGATGAGGCAGAGGACTCTGCATGTAGTACCGCTAGATGCAGATGGCCAGTTACATGTGGCTAGCTAGGATCTGCAGAATTGAACAGAGAAGTTTGGGTGCCAGCTCTCTGCATTCCTTTCGGACTAGTGATCTATGAGTCCCACCCTGCATACACAGGATTACTTGCACATCCTGAGTATTCCACACACCCATATTCTTCTGTGAGATGGTGTCATTATTGTCTCTATACCTACAAGTCATCACTAAGCCAAGACCTGATGACCCCTCAAGCCTCAGACCCCTTGAGAGTGGAGAGGTTTCACTAGAGACAGAGGGCTACAGGCCTCACTGGGCCTTGGATATAAGGCTTCCATCTCCAGATGCTCAAATGAACCTAGAGGCTCCTTGCAGGAAGTGAAATCAGGGTCTGGGTGGTATAAGCATCACTGTAGGTATTTCCATCACAGTGGAGGTAATCTGGTAACAGATTCTATCTCACCTAAATATTCTCAGCCTGGATGGCCTGTGGGCTGGGTGTAGTTGTGATAGGGTAGGGAATTATTAAGTGAGACATGGCAGCCTTGCGCTTGTGTGTGGCCAGCTAGGTAGGTCTGCCCCACTTCCCAGCAAGATGACTGTTTTCTCTACTGTCTAACCCTCAGGTTGTATCCCAGCAGTGAGACACCAGTCACGACCTCTACCTACTGCCATTCACTTATTTGCTATAGCCCAGCTAGACACATACACCAAGGTTTGCTCAGAGACTGTTTTCAGTAAAAATAATTTTGAGATATAATTCACATACTGTACATTTAACATTTGAAGTATCTTCATATTTTATGGTTTCCATCACCACAATGAAAGCCCTGTGTCCCCCAAACCCTGACTCCTCAACCCCAACCCCTGGTGGCCACTAATCCACTTTCCGGTAGATTTCTTTAACTTGAACTCCGATACAAATTGAACCATCAAGTATGTCTTTTGTGCCTGTTTCTCTCACATCACGTCTTCAGAGTCCACTGGTGTCAGTTGATGATTCAGAATATTCCATTCTATAAACAGACCATATTTTGTTTATTCTTCATCCATAGAATCACATTCTGATTATTTTGCCTCCTGATGTAAAATCCTTTACAAGTTCTATGGAGACAGGCTTTTCACAGCAGAGACCCATGAATAGAACTGTGGAGTCTGATGGTAACTCAGTTCATTTGAGGAGCTGCCAGAACATTCTCTAGAGTGACCACATTCCCATCAGCAGTGTATGAGAGTTCCAGTTTCTCCATATTCCCACTGACTTGTTACTGTTAGATTCTGTCTTACTATGTGGAATGTCTTTCAGAACTGATGGCATCAAATATGTGTGTGTGTGTGTGTGTGTATGTGGGGTGTGTGTATGTGGGGTGTGTGTGTGTGTGCATATGTGGGGTGTGTGTGTGCATATGTGGGGTGTGTGTGTGTGCATATGTGGGGTGTGTGTGTATATGTGGGGTGTGTGTGCACACATGCACACTACGTGAATACCTTTTTATGGTATTGTAAATGTGATTTAAATTCTTTCATTCTCAGATTTGTTGAAAGCTTATAGAGATAAAACAGTTTTGTATCGTATCCTTCAATGTTACTGAATTTATCTTTCAGCTTTAATATGTTCATTTTAGTGGATTCTCTGGGCTTTTCTGTACACATGGTCATGTCACCTATGAACAGTTATTTCTTCCTTTCCAAACTGGATTGATTGATTGATTATATCTGACTATCCTGGCTTAAACCTTCAGAACTCCTTCATTGGGAGTAATAAGGACAGACCTGATTATCTAATCTTCTGATGCTATGATTATGAATTATATTAATCAGTTTTAGGTGCTAAGTTAACTTTGCTTTCCTAGCAAAAACCTTTATCTTTTTTTTTTTACTTATTACAGATATCTATTTATTAGGGAGGGCATGTGTGTGCCATGACCTACAGGTGAACATTAACGTGCATAAAGTGGTCCTCTTCTTCCACCATGTAAGTCTTAGGAATCAAATTTATGTCACCAGTCTTGGTGGCAAATGCATTTACATGCTGAACCATCTCAAAGGATCTCCATTGTGGCTTCTAAGTCTCCTATATGCTGCTGGGTTCCACCTGTTAAGCTTTTATTGATGCTTTCTTTCTTTCTTTTTTTTTTTTTTTTTCTGAGATAGTCTCATGTAGGCTACTCTGGCCTCAAGATCGATATATAGTTGAGAATGACCTTGAATTCCTGGTCCTTCTGCCTCTACCTCCCAAATGATAGGAGTTAGAGAGGCATACCATCATGCTTGATCTTATTTATTTATGATTCTGTAGTATTTTTAAGATCACAAATTCTGGGCTGAGGTCAACCGAAAGAGCTCAGAAGTGTTTCCTTCACTTTTTCAATGGGTGGTGAAGACTTGGTTTAATGCTTGGAGCACTGTGTAAGAGCCATCTGGACCTGTGACTTCTGTGTGGGCAGGATGCTGGCTTCATCTCCTAGCCACTGCCTCTGTCTTCAGGCTTGATCATTTCTTCCCAAGCCCATTACTGTTTTGTCTTCTAGAATTTGTACAGTGCATCTAAATTACACAGCTCTCAGGAACATTATTCACAGCGTAGCCTATATCCTCTTCCTCCTGCGTGGCAGGAATGGTGTCCCCACCTGCATTTCCTGTTCTAGTTTATATGAAATGTGTTGATTTTGGTCTTTTCAAGAATTGACTTCTCAAGTCTGCCTTCTGTTTTGGTATTCCTGCTCTAATTTCTGTCGCCTCTTTTAGTGCCCTGGAATTCCTTTTCTTCTCCTTTTCCCAGCTGTCTAAAAGTGGAATGTTAAGTTATTCATGCCAAAGCTGTTTTTGTAAGCATCTCACTGATCAAATCATAAGTGCTCAGTGGTCAGTGGTTCCAGGTTTTAAAGGCCTTTCCAGTTTCCGGAATCAACCTACTTATTAGCCCCCACACAGAAATTATGCCAAATAAATCTTCAAGAGGAGTGGGTGCACTGGGCCTTTTCAGCCAAATTCTTCCATACCTTTCCCCTATTCCCACACTTTCCACATAGATCACTACGGGATCTATGTGACATACGGAGGATTCCATCTCGCATCCCTGACTTCCTCATGGCCACCACCTGTCCTCCAACCAGGTGTCCCTCTCCTCCACAGGGCGAGTGTTCCTCAAAGTGCCGCAACCTCTTCGTACTGGAGACAGTGTGCGTGGCCTGGTTTTCCTTCGAGTTCCTGCTGCGCTCCCTGCAGGCCGAGAGCAAGTGCGCCTTCCTGCGGACTCCGCTTGCCATCATCGACATCCTGGCCATCCTGCCTTTCTACGTGTCGCTGCTCGCGGGACTGGCGGCAGGGCCCACGGGCAGCAAGATGCTGGAGCGCGCGGGGCTGGTGCTGCGGCTGCTGCGGGCGCTGCGCGTGCTCTACGTGATGCGCCTGGCTCGCCACTCGCTGGGACTGCGCTCGCTCGGCCTCACCGTGCGCCGCTGCGCGCGCGAGTTCGGACTGCTGCTGCTCTTCCTCTGCGTGGCCATGGCGCTCTTCGCGCCGCTCGTGCACCTAGCTGAGCGCGAGCTAGGCGCTCGCCGCGACTTCTCCAGCGTCCCCGCCAGCTACTGGTGGGCGGTTATCTCCATGACCACGGTGGGCTATGGAGACATGGTACCGCGCAGCCTCCCGGGCCAGGTGGTGGCGCTGAGCAGCATCCTTAGCGGTATCCTACTCATGGCTTTTCCAGTCACCTCCATCTTCCACACCTTCTCGCGCTCCTACTCGGAGCTCAAGGAGCAGCAACAGCGTGCGGCCAGCCCTGAGCCGGTCTTGCGTGAGGATAGCACGCGTGACGACAGCACGCGTTCAGCCAGCGCCACCGAGGACAGCTCGCAGGAACCCGAGAGCGCAGGCGCAGCAGGGAGCACGCCAGGCCGGCTGGGACCCTGAGCCAGTGCTCTGCTGCAAGCTTCCCGAGGACACCGAGTGCCCGCTGACCCAGGAGTCGCAAACTTGGTCTGGCATGTCGCTGCAGCAGGCCTGGCACCCTAAGCAACCCTGAGCTTCTCGTAGCCTGGAGGATGTAGTAGCCTGGCCTTTCTCCCCTTTTTATTTTCCCTCCAGTTTTAAATTTTCTATGGCTAATTAAAAATTGAGTCCCAGAAATTCCAAGTCTGAAGCAAATGCCAGCCACCCTAGACTAACGTTTGCCTTCCCCTGCTCCAAATCTAGGGCAACCCCAGGGAACAGAGGGTACCATCTACTCTGTGCCCTCGGTGCACAATACCCCATGAAAAGGAGGGCTTCTGCAGGCACCTGACGATGCCTATGTCCACATCACCTGCCAAGTGTTGGGGCAGAGCTTTGGCCGGGCAGTTAGCTCCCTAGTTCCGCCTAACTACTCTTTGCAGGGAGAGAAATCTCAGCATTGACCTCTGTTCCTCCACACCAGCTCAATCAGGTGATAAGGTTTGCATAGTGGCCTGTTAACCCTTTCCCTCTCTTCCCAGCTGGTCTGTGTGAAGATTGTTGCCAGAGGGATGTTCTCTTCTATTGGGACGTTTGCTCAGACACGGTTCAAGTAAAAACAAAAACCTCAGTGAAAGGCTTATTAGTGTGGGGAGGGGGAAGATGGAGAGCACACCTTCAGGATCATCCTGCTGGGATGCTGACATGCCAAAGGAGCATGGTCTTTCTCTACTCCGTGGAAGCAAGGGAAATGGAACCTTCCAAACCATGCTGCTTTGCCCTTTTCCAACAAGCCCACAGGTGGCACATGTCTATAATCACACGTGAGAAGTGAAGGCAGAAGGATCAGATGTTCAGTGAGCGACCCCTCCGCCACACCCACACCATACCTAACAATCATAGACTTTCTCCATGAGGAGAGGTCCTCTGTCTTCAGGCCATCATCAGCAAAGGCCCTAGGAGAGCTCAGTAGAAGCCCGTATGGGGACCTTGTACTACAGGCTTTGCAGGATTCTACTGCAACCAAATAAAAAGTTGCTAGCCCCTCCTCACATCAGTAAGCAGAGATCCTTTCAGTTGGTATAATTTATGCTGAACCCGGAGCTCCTAGAGCTAGAAAGGGAGTTAGTTTCCTGTAGTTTTAGGGGGTTGGCAAATGTACACAGCAGGAACAAAGCACCCCAACTTTTGGCTCTGCGAGCATCCTTGAATTGTACACACTGCCCTGACAGTGTAGTTAGCTCAGTCTTACATGATCCTCACTCTCAGGGCAGGTGGGTGATTTCAGGGTGTCAGGAAGAACTGAATTGAGGATTCAAAAGGGCTTGGATATCCATGGCATGTCCCTAGGAGTAGGGGTGGCATGGGGTGGCGCACATGCACACAATTTGGCTTCACTTGTCAAAGCACTGGGTATGAGAGAGAAGGGTTCTGGGAAGTAAACAGGTAATGCGGTCTTGCCAGCATTCCTCCAGGACAAAGCAAGAGATGGAGGCCAGTGACCCACACAAGACAACCTTCTTCCACTTCTCTTGAGTACCCCCACCTTCTTTGGGACCTTTGCACAACCTCCTTGAGACAAAAAAGGTGCTCTGCTTTCAGATGTAGAAACAGATGCTCAGGATGGTCCTGGCCCAGCCTGGCTGAAACCTGGAGTCTGGTGTGGGGTTGCTGAGCCTCTCATTGTAGCCCTCTACAGAATAAAACACCCTTCTTGTTACTGGGCCCACAATCACCTGGGCCAAAGCCAACAGAGACTTTTTAAGGCACCCTTGAGGACTGGAGAAATGCAGGGACTGAAGAGCCAGGCCTTCCTTCAAAGGGAGTAGAACTAGAAGTCACCCACTGCAGTGTACCCTGGGCTCAGGCCTGCCTCCCCAGCATGTGTAACAACATGGGTAGACCTGGAACACACACTGAAGACTGGTCTGGGACTTGTAAGGTAAATCGCCTTCCTGTAGCAATGGCTTTGGGCTTGCTTAGGTCCCAAATGGGATTTTGGTATCAGCAGACAGAAATCTAGCCAGAGAGAAATCTCCTATACCAGGCTGGCATTCAAGGTGGAGCCCTTCTCCAGGGACAGTATGGACTCCTGCTAGACAGGTACACTGACTTCTTCCATGAAGATTCTAGAAGTAAACTTCAAGTGGATTTCCCTTGGAATCCAGGGAAGCCATGAGGAACAAGCAAGGGATTCATTGTCATTCTGAGCAGTAGCCAACAGCACTCTTAACCAGGGGTGTCAGAAGCCACCCTGTGTTACCATATGGCAGGGGTAACAGCCAGCTCTGTTGAGAATGGTGGGTAGGAAAGGACATATTCCTTCTGAGCTAGCAGACCATTTGCTCTGGGCTTCTCTGCCCATAGAGACCAGGAGGACACTCCACATCCTAAAACCTTTCCAGAAGGATATAGGTCTGGGCATGTTATAGTCTCAGCTTCCTTTTTTGGTTTCAAGCAACATGTATTCCCCAGATTCCAACCAGCCCTCTTGGAATGTAGATGAATGGAAACACTAGACAAGATACCACAGTGCACTGGCTGCATCCTTGGTGCATGTGACACATGTCTGCAATCACAGCAATGACTGGGCTGTAGAAGGAAGCTCTTCCCCCCACCCCAAGAGCTGGCTGGGCTTGTGTGCTCAGAACTGTGGTGAGGCGATTTTGTGTCCATCCATCCCAGAAGTCCACATCCTCACATGCCAGTCAGATGCCCTCATCCACCCAAACATGGACCGAGGTCCCTAGGAGCCACATGAGCCTTTCAACCCAACAACAACCCTGTACCAGCCTCCACCTCCCAAACTAGTACCAGTCACTCCTTCTCCACACATTTGTACCACCTCCACTCTCCACCCTACATCTCACCCCCCTCCTGTTCTGTGCACCCTCTGTGATTCCATCCCCCCTACTGGACCCACATGCTGTTTACCGATTTAAAGCACCACATGGAGCGTGTTCATTCGGCAGCTGGGCCTACAAACGATGGCATTTACTGTGGAGGTAATTACCACTACAGACATCTCCCTTCGGTTTTAAAAAATAAACATCTTACAAGCATCTTACAGGCCAGAGAATAAGCAAGAATCTCACTCACACACTGAAGAGTATCTGAGGGAAGCTTGAAGGTGGCACCGTGTGGACTCTTTAGCCATTTGTTGAGCCACTGTGACTGCCACAGCTATTGTGCTGTCTGTGGATGGTGTCACTGTGTGCACCAGACCACCTTCTGCCCAGCAGAAGGGTAGAAACTACTAGGTAGAAGCATCTAGAACATTCTGGACCCAGGAGCCAGCCAGGTCAGCACAGAGCTGCCGAGCATTACATGATCTCATAATGAGCAGAGAGGGGGCAAAATACAGTGACCAGTGTCGGGCCAGCAGCTTCCGTCTCCACCAGGTGTGGCAAACAAGGGCAGGACAGGGCAGAGCTTGGGGACAAGCAAGCCACCAGCAGCCATGACTGCACACCATCTAGAGCTGCACAGACTCTGCTAAGAGACAAGAGGCTCACTGAAGGAAACTGGCTGAGAGGAAGACACTCAGCAGGCTGCTGCGCCTGCCATCTTGCTCAGTTGTATGAACCTATGTCAGCGTCAGGCCAGCGTTTTTCTGGAGGAGGTAGGGGAAGACACTACCTTGAAAATACCACAGAGCCAGCCCTAGCTCCGCTGTCCCTGACTCCCCCACCTGAAGGCTATGGGGACAAGCACTCTACTTCATATCTCTGCCCACACCCGGCCTGTTATCTGTGGAGTGCGCGGGGCCAGCCTCCCTGATGCATAAGCACAGGTGGGCACTCAGCACCCATGGCTGATTGGTCGCATGTCTTTGTCTTCCTTGGATGCCTCAGAGAGCCTTGGCACTGGCAGGGTGCACTGCATGGGGTGCTGGCTTCTGGGGGTGGTGAGCAAAGGCATAGGCCTGTCCCAGGATAGCCAGGTCCACCATGACCTGCAGCAGACCACAGATCGAGAACTGCAGAGGTGCGCCGTTGAGCAAGAAGTAGGCTGTCTTGAAGGTGTCACCACTTGTCCACATGAGCACCATCTTGAGGCTGCAAGAATACAAAGGGGCAGTCAGTGTTGACCCAATAACAGGAACATATATAGAGGTCAGCAGTGGGGACCACAAAAGGAGGTGGGATACCCTAATCCAAGTCTGCCCAACCTGCCACCTTGTACCCTTTCCTGGTCCCAGAGAGAGAGGACACTCTATCTCACATCAAGATCTTGGAGTTCTGACCCCCATGGGTCAAACCATGTCTCTGGCCAGGCTTTGAGAACGGTATTCATGGAGGTCAGGACCTCAGGGTTCTTCAGCTTGGCCCCATAGGTTCCTACACTGGATGATACAGATGTAGGGAGATGAGAGAGGAGGTAGAGGAAGAAGACAGAGCATAAAGCAGCTGCCCTGGGGCCTTTGAGAGAGAGATTTTCACTTGAGAAACAGAAACAATCACTACCCACACATCCCTTGTCTTCACATGGCATAACTGTTTTTGCTGCATCATAGGTGCAAATAAGCGCAGCTTTTCTAGCAGCTGAACCTGCAGCACCAACTTAAACAACTGAAGCTGATGCCCCCAGGCAGAACCAGCTCTCTAGACATAGTAGCTGCAAGTCCCCTAGCAGACCTTGCAGAGGAAACATCGAGCAAGCTAAAGACACAACCGCTTTCTTTGGCCACCTCTCTGAAATATGCCAGCTTCCTGTCTTCATGGCGACACCAGCTTACTTCTTCCTGAAATGGCTATCTCTTTATGCCAACCCCAGTACTGCAGCTCAGATGCTCCAGAAAAAAAGGACAGCATACTCAGATGTGGTGGTTCTTGGATGGTGAAGGCAGATAATTGGAGTTCAAGATAAGCCTCAGCTACAAGATTTTGTCTCAAAACAAACAAACATCGTTACTAGAAAACCAAAGTATGAGAAGGCACTGCACATGTACACAATCCAGATAAAGGACCTCTGATAGGTATAGGAACATGGGGCCATACAGAAGTTACTATTGGCTAGTGTCTCCCATGCAGATGGACAAGTCTGCAGCTACAAGTGCTGAAGCCACTGGTCTGTATGACATGACAGTCTGTATGACATGTTCAGGAACCCCAGATTTCACCTCTCAGACAAGTGACAATGTTCATAATCCTACAACACCAAATGAACAAGAAACAACCTCCATAGCTCTTCTATGATAGTGAAGGCCCCAAGGAAGGCTTTTAGATTTTACAATCAGGTAAATCTGGGTACTGGAGCAATGGTTCAGCAGTTAAGACCCTTGGCTGCTCTTCTAGGTTCATGGCAGCGCACATGGCAGCTCACAACTGTCTAACTCCAGTTCCAGATGTTCCGGCAACCCCACATAGACATGCATGCAAGCAAAACATCAATCAATGATTATAAAGTAAAAACAAATATTTTTTTTAAATCAGATAAAGCCAAATTGTTGGGCTCAGAATGCATCATAGATGGTAGTCATAGTAACAAAATTTGGGTCTTGTTGGATCACCCAAATAACAACACCCTCACACCTCAGCTTCAGTCCCTCAATAGAGGAGCAGAGTATGGGGAAGGCTAGGGTCACCCCACAACCCCTGCTTATGTGGGCTGCATCTGATTCGACACCTCTAAAACAGAGCCCAGGATTCCCCTACAGCAGGCAGACATGCCAAACTTTCCGAGGCCTCTGGGACTGTCCCACCTGTCCAGGCCCCCTGGAAATGCCTGGACAGTCTGTACACTTATCCCACACAGAAAGCAGGTGCCAGACTCTCAGGGTCTTAAAGTCAGTGGCACAAAGCCCTGGTCAGACACCAGGCTGGACTGTACAAGGGACATGTCATGGCCTAGAAAGAAATTGGAACTGGCTGTGACTCACGTGGGTTTGCTGCAAACCAACAAAGACAAGAAAGACCCTGCATCAAGATGGCCAACCTGCCCCTCAGAGTCACAGATGCACGGTGAGCATGTGCTGAGACAAAACACAGAGGTGACCTCTGTGACCCAGTTAGACACAGAGAGAGGGTGGGAGGGTGTTTAAATAATTTACCCAATGTCACATACTAAGTGGGTGTGGGATCCCTTGGGCTCGGCTCCAAAGCCTGGCAGAGACAGGTCTGACAGCACGGGATATACAGCTGTAGCCCTTAGCCCCCAGTCCACCTGTCCCTGCCCAAGCCACCTGCCCAGTGCCCTCACTGTTAAGATCTCATTGGCCCCAAGGGCATAGTTGTGTCTGAAACAGCAAGTGGAGACATGAGGTAATTGCTGGAGCATGGCACTGCCCAGTGCCAGGGATATTCTTAGTTGCTTGGATTCTTCCTTCGGATGCTTTCTATCCTCCAGGAAGATAGCATGTTGGTGACGCCAACACCATTCTGTTCCTGGGACAGAATCTAATCATGCTGAGGTTTTGACACACTCCGAATGCCTTAGAGAGCTGGAAATAGGATAGAAGATCATAGTCTACACATCAGAAGCTACAGGGCCACTGGACACAGTGCAAACACAGGTCAATTTCCTGGGATTGTTAGTACTTTGCTTGCTCTGAAGCAATGACCAGCTTTTCTCCATACTAGGATCTCCCCAGTCCTTTACTTCAGTGACATCTTCAAATGCAAAGAGTGAGCACTGCCCCTGAAATCCCAGCACTCAGGTGGCTAAGGCAAGAGGGTCAAGTATTGAATGGGTTGGAGCATGATAGTGTTTGTGTGAGTGTGTGTGTGTGTGTGTGTGTGAGTGTGTGTGTGTGTGTGTGCCTTTATTCCCAGTGCTTAGGAAGCAGAGGCAAGAGGATCTCTGTGAGTTCAAGGAAGACCAGACTGGTCCACATAGCAAGTTCTAGGACTATATATAGACAGCCTGTCTCAAAGGTGGGGAGAGGGGAGAAAGGAAGCAGAAGCAAGCCCAAAGGCAGCCTGGAGAAATGGAGAATAGAGACACAGCACATCCAAGAAGTCTGTCTCTCATCCACAGATAGAGGAAACAGCTAGCCTAGGGTCTAACCAAAACTACCCAGCCCTGCAGTGGAGCCAGTGTGGATGTGGAGCAGACTGTTATAACAGAGGTCTAGATTTTCTACTTCAAGATATAGTCAAGATCAGGAAGTAGAGAGAAGGAGACCATAATCCTATTGTGGCCTAGGCATGGCTGCAGTCTCCTCCACCCTCCCCGTCTGCCCAGTGCTGACTGCTGTCTCTTCAATGGGCCTCTTGGCCCTGACCCCTCCAGTCCACCCCCACTGCTTTAATCTAGACTCCCATTACCTCATTCTTAGCTCCAGCATTTTCCTTCCAAACCAGGCTGCCAGATCACCGCTCTTAAAATACCTCTTCACCTCATCTTTGTCCTGAGCAGCCGACAAGAGTGCCTCTCTTTGGCACCCAAGACAGTAAAAACAACTGTTGCACCTGCTTGCCTTGTCTTCCAGCTTCAGCCCACTGGCATGCTGATCATGCTGACCTCAGCCCAGGACCAATCCGCCGCCGCCACCACCACCACCTACAAAAACTCCCCTAGGACTGAAACCTACCCAAATCATGCCCCCTTGAAGGTAATGCATATCCCTGGGTTGGGCAAAGTTCTCATAGATGACACACCAAAAGCAAAAGCAATATTAAAAAAAAGAAAAAGGGCAGAAGCTACATCTCGATGTCTCCAAAGCCGACAGGGTCTTAAGTGTCTTAGGCTGGCCATACAATCCTAACATAGCTGGGCATGAGCTTGAATTCATAAGCCTTCCACTTCCACCTCCTAAACGCTGAGTTCACAGTACACTCCATCCCTAGTTTGTGTGGTGTTGAGGATCAATCCTCCAGGGCATGCTAGGCAAGCATTCCACCAACTGAGTCCTCCCTATGCCCTGGAATTAAAAGCTTAGGCATTGCAATAGACAAGACTGAAAAAAGTAGGCAGATAAGCCAGAGTGGGATATGAGAGAAATACTTATAAATCATATATTTGTAATGATTGTAATGTTCAGAATAGAATGTTTTAATTCTTACAATTTAGTAATAAAACACTACAAATACACATTTTAAAATGGGTAAGGATTCCAAAGAGATACTTCTTCAAGGACATAGCCAGGGTCACATGAGATATTCACCGCCATTTAATTGGCAATGAGATACAAACCAAACCACCAGGAGCCAAGCTCATCACACCCCCAAGGATGTCAAGGATAAAGAACAAACAAGAACAACTTTGGGGGCTCATCCCCCACCCCTCACACAGCTGGTGGAATGTGAAAAGGTGCCTCTCTGGAAAACAGGCTGGTAGTTACAGAGAGGATCACACACCAAGCCATCATATGACCCAGCCATTCTATGCCCACATGCTTTCTCAATAAAGAAAAACAATTGTCCACACAAAAATGTGTACATGAAGCCAGGACAGCATGAGTCATGGCGTCCATCAACTGAAAACAGACAGGCATCTGGTACTTGTACAAAATAAACTCATGGACAGGAATGAAGCTCTGGTCAGATACAGGCGGCCCACACGCTGTATGATTCCACAGGTGTGTAATGACCAGAACAGGCAAAGCAGGTCAATGGTGAACAGGAGTCTGGGTCAGATGGGCATGGCTCCTTGAGTTCAAGATGCCGTTGTGGTGAGACAATTGCTCCAAAATTAGAACATGGTGCTGCTTCCAGAGCCCATGCATGCACTAACAGGCACTACTAGGTACCCTGCAAGCAGGTGACTCATGCTGTATGAACAGTGAGTTCCAGTGGGTGGTACCTGGCCACTCTGCTGTGGGCACTATAGGCAGTATGTCGTCTCACACAGCTATCAAAATGAACAAATAGCACAGGCTGATTATAGATGTCTGCCAAAGACAGGCATACCCCAGGAGAAGCATGTTGGGTTTCCCAAAAGACCAAAAATGCAAGGGACATGCTCAAGGGACCACAGTTAGATCTGTGAGATCATTGGTTAAGCAAAGCCCAGCTTCTGGAAGCATCTCACTATGTCAAGAACGCCCAGAGTCCCAACTGGATCCTGCAGAGTGGCCTGGTGTCCTGGTTCAGGGCCTGTCCCTCAGCCTCCTTTACTTTTAACAGTCCATGGTCTAAACCTACCTGCCTCCTCCTCCCCCTCCTCCTCCTCCTCCTCCTCCTCTTCCTCCTCCTCCTCCTGTTCTCACGTGGTCTCCATCCACACTCATGTGTGCCCTGCCTCTGAGCACCTTCCCTGCTGGACTGTGCATTCTCTGTGTCTTCCCCAGCCACTCCTTCCTGTTCCATGCTGTTGAAGCTGCCTAATGCTCAGCTTCCTCTTATCTTTTACACCCACCCCTGTTCTCCAGTAATTACTTGTTAGGGAACAGTCTTCAAATCTAGTAAAAACCTGGAGGAAGAAGAATGCAAATACCCCCAGGATCCGCCTTGCAGAGAAGTTAGATGCATTAATTAGTAAAGTCATTCCAAACATATCATCATTCACCACAGGCTACAAAACCACAGTTAGTTTATATTTTTCAAGAGAGAAATTATTCAAAAATATCTCAAGCAGTAGCTCCAAGGTAGGAATCTGTATACGTGCTTGTGGGGTTGTATATGTATATATGCATATATGTATGCACACTCTTCTGTACACGTGTATAAGGTAAGACTTTCCAGAAGTCTGCTTTGAGGGTTATTAGAATTAGAAAAGGAACAAATGCAATTCCTGATCACTCACGTTCTCCAACTCCGAACCCCAGAAATCCATATGTAAAGCACAGTTGGTTGAGGTCCCAAGGTAGATTCCTCCCCATTATGGGTCAATGGTGTGAGCAGATCCTTAGAGGAAAGTGATAAAACTTACACAGGTACCACCCATCAGCAGTCTCTAGGTTCTGTGTGTGTTTAAGTGTCTATGTGTACGCACATATTTTAAATACAACATTTTCAATCAGTCACAAGAAGCACTCACATGCCATCAAATTTATTTGAAAGTGTACTTCCCACAGCTTCAAAAGTCACAACCCCCAGATCTGTGGTAGAGTCTGGTATTCCATCTGGAGAAGGTGAGGGCACTGTGGTACATATACCCAACTAAGATTCCTGGTAGGCAATCCCAAATAGCATTAGCCCCTGCAGTAATGGAAGCCAGCAAATGCCTCTGTGCACATGAAGGTGCCTAGCACCCTGCCCCAAGAAGACACCCTAGCAAGTAGCCTTGTGTCTCCAAACACTGGCTCCATGATACCTCTATGTCTCTGCTCTCAGCTGAAAATGGGTCACCCAACACTCATGTTTTGAAACAACAGCAACAGAAAGTTAATGCCCTCCAGAAGTCACCCTATGACTTTTCTCCATGTGCTACACTGACATGGACCCAGAGCTGGAGCTCTAACCATACATCATCCTCCAGCACCAAACCAGAGCTTTGGGATCTCTGTGGCTCCAGCCCCACCAGATGTAAAACAAACAAAAACCTACCAAACAAAAACACCCAGACCCAATTCAGGGCCCCATCCATCCTTCATCTGGGAAACGATCCACTGTGGTCACACCTGTCATCCTACCTCTCTCCTGCCTGAGTGTATATCATGTTGGAGCTCAGACAACAGTAACCTCCCTCACCCTGCACTGCACTGCACTCTGTACCTGAACATACACCTCACACATGTACCTACACTCTACGTATGTACACAGGCCTCAGACTTGCAATCCTGCATCCAATAAAAAGAGCTTCAAAGAGCTATTAAGACCTGGCATCTGGCATGACCCCACACCTCTGCACTACCCACTGTCAGTCCCTTCTTTCCAGGACTTTGTTTTCTCATAAGACAGGATACTGTGATTCCACTGACATCAACAGTGCCACCACTATGCACAGGGGTGGAAATGGCCTTGGAGAAAGGGAGCTTCTGGGTATCTTATATAAGAGGCGGGATGATCTTGCTGAGAAACGACAGGGCCTCAGGGAGAAGTATGTTGGAGTCTCAGGAGTAGATGGGAGCTCTGGGAAGATGACAGAGTCTCTGTGAAGTTGAATGGCTTCCTCAAGGATGGTGCCAAATTAAATACATGCCTGTGTTCTGTCCTCTTCCTCACCAGCTGATCTGTGAATGGTCTATGGGAACTGTCCTGTGCTAGACAGGTGTCTCCAGACACTTGTTAGTATGATCCTGAGGACAGCTTTTTTTTTTTTTTTTAAACTTTATTTATTTATTTGCCTTGGTATTTGCCTGGAACTGGAACTACAGACAGTTGTTAGCTGCCATGTGGGTGCTGGGAATCGAACCCGGTCCTCTGGAAGAGCAGAGGGTGCTCTTAACCGCTGAGCCATCTCTCCAGCCCCCTGAGGACAGCTTTATCCTCCTTCTACAGACACTGTAGCTTTGATAGACTATGGCAAGTCCCACTGTGAAAACGCCATAGTTAGGGGCACCTTTGGTAAGGTCACCTGCCCTTCTGATGGGCCATGGCCTCCATAAAGGGTTTCTGCTTCCCTCGCCTGTTCCAACATGTCATCTCAGACAAGAATCAAAGGCCTAGTGTGTTTACGCAGTATGACTTCATCATACTGTTGGTGCTCAATGGCCCCAATGAGTGCTGTGGGAACCTCCTCAGGAACACCCCTACCTCATGCCCTCCGTGGACTGGTGACAGTAGTTCCGATACAGCTGTGGCACACCCAGCATGGCCTCGGTCAGCACAGCCAGGAAGCCCAGTGTCTCCACAAACAGAGTCGAGTCGATGGACAGGTAGGTGACATAGCCTGCCACACCTGTGAAGGCCAGGACACACTGCACATAGTCTGCAAAGCTGCTCCAGTGCCAGAAGTGGTGAGGATCAAAGTCTGCAGGGAGAAAGAGAGAGGCACCTCAGCTGTGTGAGCAAACTGGAGCTTATAGAAGGAGAAATAACAAGGCAGGGGCAGGTCAAGTCAGGGTGGGGTGCTGAACCATGTGACACATTAAGGTCATAGTGAGGACAAATGAGTGGGTCAGAACAATCCAAGGTTAGTGTGGAGAAAAAATACAAACAGGTCAAGGCCAGTGGGAAGGGACGTGACCAGGACAAGCCCGGTGTAAGGAGTCTTGAGTGGGTCAAAGTTAATGAAGAAGCAAGCCAAAGTCAGTGTGGAGGGGAGACAAGCAGGCTGAGGGCAGTGTAGGGACATGAGAGCATTCCAATAAAAGCAGTTCTAGAGACTCTTGGTATCAATATTACGTCAACATAAAGCATACTAAAGTCATTTAATGTAATCACAATAGTTTTAGGAAGGAGCAGAGTACATAGCATAGCCTCTGGATTGGAACTACAGCTCTACCCTCTATAACTCTGGTTAACCAGGTGTCTCTATCCACTTAATGCACCCACCTCCTGGGACTGGCCTAAGGGTTAATGCATCAGTTCTACAAGTTTTACAGTGTTTAGTTCATAGGAGGAATTCAGTCAACACACAGCACTATTACTACATACATGGCCGCCTCAGCAACATCCCTTCTTGTTTGATGATGGATTCTGTGAAAGCAATCATACAAATGAACTAAATGATGCCTCGGTAGAGGAAAACTTGGGACCCTGGAGATGGTGGTAGCCGCAGGAAGGCTTTAGATGAGAAGAGAAATCTGAGAGGATGTGGCATGGCTGTGTCTGACCTGATTCTTAGATCAGCAAGTCCAAGACAGGAACATCCAGCACGTGTCAGAGGGCAGGGCCAAGAGACAGCCGGGGCACTAAGTTCTGCTGAAGAGGACTGCTTTTGTGGGGTGGTGGGATTTTTTTCTTTTTGTTATTGTTTTACTTTTGGTGCCGGGGAAGAAAAGAATCCTCATCCATTCTAGGCAAGTGTTCTACCACTGAGCTAAACCCCAGACCACTGACTACATTCTGTCATAAGGAAAACAGCTAGCAGATTACTGACCTGGTACCCCTGTTTGTTTATGACAATTGGACTGACTTTACCATGCAGACCACAGAAAAACTGCAGGCCTGGGGTTTGCAGAGACTCAGCCTGCCCTGCATCAGCATTTCTGCATTCTACAGCTAAGCTGTGCATGTGAATCAACAGATCACCACCTCCCTCTGCTACAGGAGAAATCAGCCTGTGATGGTGTGGTACACATTAAAGTTGGGGGGGGGCGGCTAACTTCCTCACGATTACTCAGACAGCACATGATAAAAGGCCATTCCTAATACTATGCAGGAAGCTCTTATCTTGTCCTGGGTAAACTGGAGAAACCTCAGAGAGCACACACCAACCAGGTTAGCTGTACCAAATGGCATTTTATGTGTGTCACATGCTATCTAGCTTGGAGGTAATGTTGACCCATACCCACCCTACTTACCAGACTCAAAAACACAAAGGAGACACCTTGCCCAAGATCACACATCTCACTGAAGCCTGGATTTGGGAGAAAGTCTACAATGAAGACCTGACTTTCTGAGTTTGGGGTCTATGAGGGTCCCTGTCCTCAGTCTCAGCAACAGACATGCGACTCTACCAGCCTAGAAGTGTTTGTAACACACCAATGAAAACTTGACTCAGGCCCTACTAGAAGGCTGAATCCCTGCAAGGGGAAATGGGAATTTCACCACACGCCATCTATAGTTAAGGCTCTTAAGTCTTGGTGGCCCATAGACTATGTATGGCTTTAGCTTTTCTCCATTCTAGAGCCTTCTTGATGCCAGGCTGGCATGGACGCATTCACAGCTCCAGTGCATCCTGATGACAGCCTAAGGGTGCAGGCACTGGCCCCTCAGATGAGAAGGCCAATCCTGAAGGAAGCCTGCTCTGGGGCAGCAGGTACAAGAAGAGCTGTCCTCACCTACAGGCTGCACTGCCTCCCTATGTGTTCCAGCACCTGCCAGGAGAGCTACACTGACCCTAAGAGATAAACAGATTCCCAACAGGGCCCCAGAAAGAAGCCATCAACCCAATGCAACATCATCACATGTGGCATGTGGTGCAGGGACCTTCAGCAGCAGGCAGCCAGGGTCAGATGAGGGACAAGGGATGGCTCCTGGGACAGCTGGGTACTGAGAGGCTATGAGAAGACTGGAAATGACAGGGGAGACACAGCACCCCAATGAAGACAGATGGTTCTGCAGGACATTTACACTTACTAGCCTAAAACAAATGTGGCTGAAAGCCCCAATGTCGTTCTGAATCTATGATGTGCGACAGGATGAGCAACCCAATTTTTTTTAAAATTGGCAAAAGGAATACAGAAAGTAGCCAAGAAGCCCATGGGAGAAAACTCAGCATCCTCAGCATCCTCATATCAAAAGGACAAGTGAAGTCCTCCTGGACCCGGTGAGCAGAGCCTGAGTTCAGAGTTTTCCTAACACTGCAGGAAGTGGGGGAAGACTCTAGGTCCACCACAGCCAGAAAGAAACCAAGGCCAGACCCTGCTGCTGTTGCCACTGTTGTTATTGTTTGTTGTTTTACCCTCAATGACCTGACCCATCTCCAGGGCAGTGGCGGATGCCACCTTGAGACCCCCACCAAGGGCAGCACAGTTACACAAGATAGTTTTGATACCAGTGGTCTACAATCCGTTGGTCCTATGGCAGCCCACCAGCACCCTCGTGTGGCTTGTCTGCGCCAATTCAGGAAAAGCTTTCCCACTCCCAGAAGAGCAAAGTTAGGAACAAGACATATTTCCAGAGAGCAGTGGTGTCTGGGACCCCGGCAGGCAGGTCCCTACCTAAAATTCAAGCCAATAATAATCAACTACTGAAAAGGCCGAATGAATCCCAGACCCAATGAGGAACAGGATACAGGGCTCTCTTCTTTGGATATGAGTTCCCATAAATGACAGCTCCATTCCTAGCCAGCAGAAGGCAGTATCATGCCAGGGTTGGCAGCAGCACTCATCTCTGAGAAGGTGCCTAAGAAAAGGCAGCTGATACTTGGCACTAACATGAAGTAGGGCCTGGGACAGGCCACCCTGATAACGTGGCACCACGTGTAACACCTCACAGCTCCACCTGGCAAGTGAAACTAAGGCATGTTTCTCTCCAGCTGCCTAAAGGATTCAGGCTTATGGTAGACCCACAACCACAGACAGCCTCTGACCTCCAGAAAGGTTTCTGTGGCTGTCATGCTGACCCATATCCTCTGTGACAGACACAAGAACTATGGATGGGGAGAGCAGGCGCCCAGCTGGCCACCCAGGACCCACACTTTGGTCTGTACATCTGGAAGGGCCGAGAGGAATTCACATCAGCTGCAACTAACACTGGCCGCTCTTTTCCTGAACCTCATTGAATAAGGCCACCTAATGAGGCCACAAGGTGATTCTCACTCAAAAATGAGCATCCCACTGCCTGCAGTCATCACAGACCCACAGACAACAATCCAGAACAGCTCTCACCATCCTGGGGACAGCAGCATCAGGGGGCACATCTTTAAACCAATCAGAAGAAACAGGAAATGCTGTACTCTGCTCCCAGCTGGGCAATTAAACAAGTGACCAGGGCTCTGCACAGGAGACCAGGCACAATCAGGCTCAACAGCACAAGGACAGAGCCGCCTCCCAAGCCCCTTCCCCTGAATCATACAAACATGCCTGTTTTCAAACCCGAAGTTCCCTCTCGGCTACGGCAAAGCTGCTTCCTCTTTCCTCTCCCAGGGTCCCACCAGCCCGCTGTTGACTCTGTCTGCCCTTCAGGAGTCTCTTCCTGGCTCTGTCCTCACCAACAGAGGGCTGAAACACAAAGGTTTTCCCCTTGATGACATTGGCAAATAGCACTGAAGCATGTGGTCAGGCCGTACAAAACATCCTTAGCAGGCTTCCCTTCATCGGGGAGAGGAACCAGGAGAGAGGGTTCAGGGACCCACACCTGCCATGTCACCTGCAGAGCATTCATCATTACTGCGGATGATGACAGTGCCATACATATCATTACAGCTCAGTTCACAAACAGCCCAAAGGGACCAACAAGGCTCTGGCCCTGGGAACACCAGAATAAACAGCTCTACCACCCAAAATGGTGCCTTCATTTCCAGGAAGTTTTAAGGTTCCTGCTATACAGCAGTTTTATGAACAACACTGTAGTCAGTCCCAACAGTAAGCCACCACGGAACACTCAATCCCAAGCTTAATCCTCAATGGCATTGACAGATAACACCACCAAAGCATGTGGGCAGCCTATATGAAATATCCTCCCTAATTCTAGTCCCAGAAGTTCAAGTTAAACAGAGCAGTCTGGTAAGCACTTGTAGAAAACTCTTGTAGAGGCAGAGGGTCTCTGCACGTAGCAGTGGTCCGGCTGTAGTCAGTACCCCCTCCTGTTTAGCTCACATTGGGGCTCCATGCCTAACCAGCACACTCAGGGCAGGAGCTCCACACAGGAGTAAGGCTGAGACTACTGAGTGACACTATCACAGGGTACACAGGGTGAGGGTGCCATACACAAGGAGAAGGTTGAGAAGACCAGAGGTTAGTAACCCGGGGCCTGCCATCAAGGGAAGCTGCTGCCCTGAGAGGGTCACTACTGTTCTTGCCACCAGCTGTGGAGCAGTAGCTGAGGTTCTATCCTGGGGACAGGTAAGGGAGCAGAGAGGTCAAGGCCCTCTCTATGGGACAGATACTCAGAACAGAGCGTCGGCTTGGGCTCAAGAATGCTGCTACCAAAAGAATGAAGATCTGGGTCCTGAATGATAAAGAGAAAGTTGAGCCAGAAATGGTCAGCCACATATATTTTTACACTTGGGAAAGCAGAAAAATGACGAATTCTGGGCTGGGCTGGGCTACACAGGGCTACCTAACCAGGGCCTGTCTTGAAGGAGACAGGAAGCAATGAGGAAGAATGCTGGCTCCAAAGTCAGATGAGGGGAAAGAAGCAGACAGCTAAGAGCTCTCCTGAAAGTAATTTCCAGACTGGCCTCAAAGGCCCCCCAGGGCCTGCTATGATATGGCATCACCAGAATATTAGCATATGGAAAGAGCCGTCATTTTATGTAGTGGAGGCCAAGTGTGGGCAGAGCATCCAGGAGCTCACAGTTTATCAGGGAAAAGCACAGCAGTCAACATCATGAGGCCTACAGGAGGCTGGACTCAGACTGTACCATCTAACCAAACCAGGATGCCAGCAAATACGATGCCCTCCCCCAGGTATGGGATTAGTGCCCATGGCTGTCACAATATTGATTTTAACTGTCCAGTATGCAAATAAGCAGGGAAATATAGACCCTAAATGGAGAAGAAACAACAAAAAAATAAGAAACTATTTGTGAAGAGATATTAGACTAAGCAAGAAAAAAAAAACAAACTTCAGAATAGTATTGTAAATATATGGTGAGAGAACTAAGGGAAAGCAAAGAATAAATATAAAGAACTCACAGAGGTTCAGGGCATCATCTCACCCAACAGAGGAGCATTCCTAGACAAAGAGCAATCAATCACTGAGAACCGGAACAATCTGGAGCCAGGCTGTGTCTGAAACAAGATTCATTATCTGGGCTCAACAAGAGACCTGAGCTAACAGAAGGGCCAGTGAACTTCAAGACATTTCCACGGATATTATGCTGCCTGGAGAAAGAAAGTAGCAGTGCCTCTGAGAAACAGACAATAGCAATTGCAGCGGTACAAGCATAATGAGCATCCTGAAGAGAAGGAGAGAGGAAAAGGAACATAAAAGGACCCAGAGATTATGACCGCAGAATCCAAACGGACCTGCCAACCCAAGAAGCCCAATTACCCTCCAAGGACAAAACACAGACCCCAGTACCTCACCAACTACGGCTCAATGTCAGAGACAAAGACAAAACCTTGAAAGCAGCAGAAGGAAAATGATGTCACTTACAGGGAACCCCCAATAAGATGAGCCACTCACTGACTTCTCACCAGACACAATGGAGTTCAGAAGGCAGAGGGACCGTGTTCAAAGTGCTGGAAAAAAAAACACCCGTCAGCCACGAGTCAGCGCCTAAGAAAGTTCTTTACTTAAGGAGAAGAAAAAAAAAAAAGTCCCCAAATAAACATGGACTGGGAAAATTGTTTCCTGTGTGGAGATCAAGTGACAACAGAGGTCATGTGCACAAAGAGGACAAAAATGGAATCTGTACAGAAAAGGAAAATGTGTAGGTTGCTTCGAAAAGACACAAGTGACTCTAGCCCCACCTGTGACTCTGTGGTGGGTGGGGGAGGCCGAGCTTGGCCTGGACTGCACTGGAAAAGGTTTTAAGAAATTCTTTCCATACACAGAAAGAAAATTAAACAAGAATACAAACACACACACGCACACTCTTCTGGTCTTAATTGGCTTACAAAGGAACTGCAAGAAACTGTTACCGTAGTATCAGCATGCCTTCCATGATACAGTTTCCACACAGCACAGTAGGAGAGCCATGCCCGAGATGGTAACCCAAACCCACAGAGAGAAAAGATGGCCAAAGCTTGTGAAGAAGCTTGGCAGAGCAACTCACTTCTCCTTTCTCCTGAGCTTTGGAAGGAGTAAAATCTATACAGAGTAACAATTGGAAAACATACTGTTACATTTGTAACACTCACAAACAATATGGAAACAATCCTCATTCAACCAAAGGTTGCGGGGTATACCCTGGACTGTCTCTATCTCACCAAAGTGAACTTAGCACAAATGAAAAGGAGTCTGCTAAGTTAGAAGCTATATTGTAAGCCTTGGAGAAACTACTAAAAAGAAAAAAGTTATCAATGTATAGTTAGAAATCACTAAAGGAATTAAATAGTTACTTAATATATATATATATATATATATATATATATATATATATAAATAAACTGTCTTAGAGTTAAAAGAACAGGGACACAAAAGACAGAAGGAATGACAGACAGATTAATCAAACATTAATCAGATAATAGGGAAGAAATTGTTTTGATTTTTAGCATTACATTTTTTCCTTTTTTATTATGAATAAAGTCTCATGTTTAGCATTACATTTATTTATTTGAGTACAATGGTATGCAAGTGATGATCAGAGGTCAGTATATGAGAGTTGGTTCTTTCTACCACATGGGTCTGAGGATCCATTTCAGGTCTCCAGGCTGAATAGCAACCATCTAATATCAACCTAACCATCTCACTGGCCCTATATTGTTTTGAGACAAGGTCTTGCTATGTAGCCCAGCCTGACATTCAAAGCACTACCAGAGGTGATCCACAGAGGCTATGCTAATATTAGAATAAGCTTTAAGCCAGAACTGTGGGGCAAGCCAGTGACTTAGCTACTTGGGAAGCTGAGGCAAAAGGTCAAACCTTCAAGGCCTGCCTGGACTGCAGTCAGTTCAGCCTAGGCAACTTAGTGAACCCAGTCTCAAAAGAAAAGGTAAAAGGAAAGATGGGGAGGTAACTCCGAGGTAATGCCTACCCAAGCATCCCTGGGTTCAACCCTGAGCAGGAAGAAAGCTTTAAAACCAAAGTATCATAGGAGACATCTAATGGTAAAAAAGGTTAATCTAG
The DNA here is from genome assembly GCA_004025045.1 of Sigmodon hispidus. Taxonomy (NCBI): domain Eukaryota; kingdom Metazoa; phylum Chordata; class Mammalia; order Rodentia; family Cricetidae; genus Sigmodon; species Sigmodon hispidus. The sequence continues at coordinate 149,704 of PVIH01000417.1, read as the reverse complement.
CAGGATGTCACAGCTACATACGGACCTAACTACTGTTCTAAAATCAAGAAAGGAACAATTGTCACAAGTCAAAAGGGGAAGAGAATTAACAAATATTTGGAAACTTCAATGCCAACTTTCAAAATGGATACAATTGGGCAGATTAAATAATGAAGAAAGAAAAGGACACATCATTACTGTAAACCGTGACCCAACAGGCACCTACCTCCCCTCAACAGTGAACACTCTCTTATACCAACAAGGACCATTCCCCAGAGAGAGAACACCAAAGGAGGGACCCAGAATGAGCTTCACTTCAGAATAGCTGAATGCATTCTCTACAGTTACAGCAGATACTAGAAACCAACAAAGAGATGTGAGGAGTTCACCAAGGTGAAGGTCACAACGCATTCTTAAATAGTAAATGGACTGAAGAAATTTTGGATAAAACACCTTAGGCATAAAAAGCACAAGAGACCAAAATACATAGGAGGCCAGTCCACAGCTGCAGAGTGCCTTTATGGCTGTAAACAAAGATGTTTCAAAGTACAAAGGAAAAAACTAAAACCAATAATCCCCCATGTTAGGAAACCACAAGAAAGTGCTAAGTATGGCAAAGGCAGGCAGAGAACAAAGCAACAACCAAAGTGGGGCAGAGAAACTAGGTAAAGAAAAACCAATAAAACCAAAAGGTGGTGCTTTGAGAAGATCAATAAGGGGGCTGGAGAGATGGCTCAGCGGTTAAGAGCAATGGCTGTTCTTCCAGAGGACCTGGGTTCAATTCCCAGCACCCACATGGCAGTTCACAACTGTCTGTAGTTCCAGTTCCGGGCAAGCACCAAGGCAAATAATAAATAAAAAAAAAAAAAGAAAAGAAAAGATCAATAAAATTGGCATACTTGTGAGCAGAGTAACAAAAATAAAGAATGGGGGTAGAATTAAAATCACCAGAGTTTGTAATAAAAGAAGAACCAGTACCAAGTGCTCAAGGACTTTAAAAAGATTACAAGAGAACACCAAGAAAAATGATATGCCCTTGCCATAATCCCAGCACTCCAGAGACAGAGGCAGGCAGATCTCTGAGTTCCAGGATAGCCAAAGCTACACAGAAAAACCCTGTCTCAAAAATTAAAAATAAAAGGAGGGAAGGAGAGAGGGAGGAAGGGAGAGAGGGGGACAAGGAGAAAGAGAGAGGGTAGAAAAGAAAGAAAAGGAAAAAGTGATATGCCCACTGCTGGAGAAGTCTGTTGAAATGAATCTGAAACCATGTTACAGTACAGACGAACCAAGACCAATGAAGGAGGAGACAGAAAAATCTGGATAGACTTAGAACAGCAGGTGGAGCTGACACTGTTAAAAGTCTAGATCCAGCCAGGCTTACCAGATAACTGTATCAAATTTTTAAAGAGAAACTGACCTTTCACAAACACATAAGAACTTACTTCATTTTATATTCAGAATAATACTGGCCTATATTTAGGGTATATTAAAACCAAAACCATGGCAAGGGGGAAAAAAAAAGAACTTCAGACCAAAACTTGGACATTGGAATATGGACATTAAAAAATAACCTTCAAAATAATGTTAACAATAGCATCCAGCAGTGAAGAGGTAACCAGATGCCATAATCAAATGAAACTTTGCTTGACACAAGTCAAACACCATAAAGCACCATACAAAAGAAATAAAAGGTAAAACTCAGGCAGTTATATTCACACAGCACAGTGCCTAGCCAGTGCCATCCAAGACAGCAAAACAAACCCTTTCAGCCATTAAAGATGACTGCAAAAAGACAGAGACAATGAGGAAAGGCAGAGGTCCTCAGTGGAACAAGAGCAGAACACACACATGTTCTCCATCTCCATCCTACCAGGGCGATCAGAGAGACTGGAAAGGAAGCACATTGCTGTTCCTTCTTGCAGATGGCGTGATCTTTTAGGTGGACAATCTCAACAAGTCCAGGACATGGTCCAGAGCCGACTATTCAGTGAGGCCGCAGCACCGATCACTAGGTACACGGCAGCGTTTATCTCTACAGAGTAGCAATGAATGATTCAAGAGGGAATGGGGAAAATAATTCCACTGGCACATCATCAAAAAGAATTAGCTCGTAGTGAATTTAAAGCTTGTGGTCTTGAATTTTCTGCATCCATCCTTCTTTGCTTTTGGTCCACCCCTCCCTTGAAATTGGCAGGTCCTAAATGTTCCAGGCTGAGAGCGGCAGAGCTGTAGGCTAAGTGTATGGTGCCGTGAGCAGGCCATGCTTGGTGAGGTCACAGGTTAAGTGCAGACGGAAGTGTTGACAGAGGAACAGGCCGCAGGGGTGAAACAGAGCGAGTGTCTCAGGGGCAGGCTGCAGGGGTGAGATGGAGGAGTGTCTCAGTAGTACATACCCAGGTAGGGCTGCCTGGGGGGGACTTTGAGGACTTCTTCATCCTTACTGTCTGTGGCTACATTTAAAAAGAGAGAGAAACAAAACAGAAAGAAAGGAGACAAAAACAGACGGTTTTTAACAATGATGAGTGAGTATTTCCTGGCGTTGTTGCATTTCTGAAAACAAACAAACAACAACAATAGAGACATCAGAACAGAAAAGAAAATTTGTCTTTGCTTTCAAACATCCACTTTCTGAACTATTCTCCAATCTACCTTCTGATAATATCCTCAGATAGTGCCCAGGAAGACGAGGGGGGAAATCCACACAGAAATCTAGACCTGCCAGTTCCCACTTCTTCTCTACAGTCAAGGGACATTAACTACCATGGTGTGACAGGCCCCAATTCTCATGTCCCTAGAAGCTCAGGCAGCTTGGGATTGAAAGCAGATAATCCGGGGCTGAAATGTTCTTACAGACCTCGTGACCCAACTATTTTAGAGCAAACACAGCAGGTCCACTGCCAAAGGGCAGCCAGTTGTATGGTGCCTGTGATGGACATTGTGCAGAGACATCATGACAAAGCCACTCAGCCTGCCAGGGCAGACATCTCGCCTGGAACAGGCAGTGCATCAGGAGTGATCAACAGTTATGCTTTAACTTCCCTGCTGGCACTGTACCAGGTCAACAGCCCAAAGCCTTCCATGCCAGGGCACCTCAGGGCAGCTGGCAGACGCTCTCATTTTTCTGGAATATAAACTGCTGAAACAGAGGTGAGGTCACAGGCTGTGTCCCTGTCAGCACCCGGTGGAAATAAACAACTGAAAGCTAACAGTAGAGGATCTCTTCCTTATGACATGCTGCAAAAGAGGAGTGGGGACCTGTCACCACAAGGACCACACAGAGGGGAGCCTCCTGGCACCTAGCTATGACTCAAGCCAATATTACTCATGCCTCTTTTAAAGATCAAGACCCACAAGTGTAGAATAGTATAAAAGAAAGAGCATGCTGGAACATTCAGGTATACAAAGTGTGGGCAGAGCAAAGGGCCAATGGTGGCCCAGGATGGAGAACTGCGGGACACATAATGCCCCTGGGCACCTGAAGCTCCTTTGGTCTCTTGTTTTCATGGCCAAACAGACTTAGAGTTGAAAACTGCAGATGGAAAAAATTCCCAGGAGAAAAACGTAAGGCATTTGCAGCCAACACGCATCTCTACAGATCTGTTCTATTCTCCACAGGCACTGGGATCCCCAGGAATGGCTGGGGATTCATCGAGGAGTATAATTTGTGTCTTACCCTTGAGTGACTCTGTGTGTGTGTGTGTGTGTGTGTGTGTGTGTGTGTATACATGAATGTGAATGTGCATTCTTTCCAATCCTCAGATGCTATGTGACTTCCAAGGCTAGATTGCATACACAGCCCAGATCTTCTTTTCCAGCTTCAGTTTTAGGGTAACCTGAAGATGAGGCCCAGGGTTCATGAGGGAGGTCTTAAGATGCAGATACTCAGCTGACATAGGTGTGCCCTGCTTCCTGAGACTCAGACATGCATAGGCAGGACCACCATGTGCATGAAGGCTCTGGACAATGGCTGCAGGTGGAGTGAATGGAGAGGGTGGCTCAGGTGATGAAATGAAGGCAAGTGAAGCTTAGAGCTGGGGCAGGTAGAGAAGCCCTTGGAAAGGCAACCCTCTCTCACACACTCCATAAAAATGTACTTTCTAAGGTTTACAGCTCAATGGCTCTTGCACACCCACAGATGGGCAGTCACCGTGACCACTAATTTAGAACATTTTTATCAAAATGAAAGAAATCTTGACCTATTAATAGACACTACCCATGTACCCTGGAAAGTCCCAACCTGGAGTTATGAGCACCAACAGTTGAGACAGATAAATTCAACTATCTGACTCTGAGACATAATTTTGTCAAATAACTTCTAAGAGAAATTTAAAATAAAAAGTACACTATAAAACAAAACTTTAAAAAAATCTATAAGTAAACTAAAAACAATCACTCAAAGCTGGTGGAGTACCTGGTTAAAGGCACTGCTCATGGTGACACTGAGCCACATCTCTGCCAGAACATGACCTTGGATCACTCAACCCTGAGTGTATTAACCCTCCAATCCACCCACTGTTTCAGCAATCACCCTGCTGGCATCATTATTCTCGATTATGAAAGCAGCATGGGCTATGGCCCACATTCCATAATACTTTGAGTTTCTGAGAAACATGGTTGATACACAGGTAGTGGAGGAGCAGAGCCATGTTTGAAGCTCAGCTGCTTTTACAACAAGGCTCAGTAGGAAGAATCTGTGCAGTAATGAGGGGTTCCTTCTCAAAAAAAAAACACACCTCCCACCTCAACCCACTGAAAAAGCCAGATGACAACCTTGGCCTGTGTCAGCGAGATCCAATCCTAGAGCTATGGAAAGACACTGTAGTCCAGAGCAGAGATGATGCAGAGCATCCTGCAGAGATGGAGCTAGGATGCTTCCACTCCAGCACCCCCACTGGCCAGAGAAATTGGGCACTAGCAAGTATAACAAAAACAGCCAGGTTGAACATGCCATGCCACCAGCCAGGTTGGAAGTCATACTTCAGTGTGTGGTGTGAAGGCACCCCTGCAGATTCTAGGAAGTCACTTGCAAAAACTGACGGAGACCTCCATTTCCTCCACAAATCAACCCTGGCAGCTCAGTGAGTGGACACGGAGCCTCCAGCCAGAGATGTTCCAGCTAAACAAATACTGTACAGCTCTCAAAGATAAAGAATCTCAGGTGCCAACAATCCTGGCAACAGTATGTCCTAAAAACCCAGGAAGATATTTACCTGGATCTAGTTACCTTTAAATTTCTTTTCCAGAGCAAAAAGGACACTGTAGTGTCCACTACAGAGGCTTCTGGAGACCCTTGGGAGTCTGCAGCTCTGGCCTGCTGTTGCTGCAAAGTGACAAGGATCTACATGGAGCCCAACAGATATAGAACAGTTCATGGTGGATAGTAGAGAGAAAGGAGACTGGGAAGGAGTTCCAGACCAAGAAAAACTAAAAAGACAAAGACTCAGCCTAACTGCTGAGGAAAAAGACCACCAACCCTCACAGGATGCCTGTGCTCAGACCCTGACTCAAGGGGACAATGTAGCCAAAAGTTAGAACAAACCACCAGAAACTTCCACACAAACCAAATGTTTAATTATAAGAACTGTGCACTTGTATGGATGGCATGGGTATTTTGGCTGTTTCCTACACAAGCTTCTAGAGCAGAGGTTTTCAACCTTTCTAACGCAGCAACCCTTTAACAGTTCCTAATGGTGTGGTAACCACCCCAACCTTAAAATTATTTTGTTGCTACTTTATAACTGTAACTTTGTCACAGTTATGAATCATTATGTAATTATCTTGTTTTCCTATGGTCTCAGGTGAGCCCTGTGAAAGGGCCATTGGGTTTTGACCCACAGGTTGAGAACCACTGATCTAGTGATACATTTTTTGAACCATTTATAAATGCAGTAATGTCTGAGGTTGGCCTCAAACCATGCTGGACTGAGCTGGGATGCTGCTTAATGATAGTGCATCTGTGTAGAATGAACAGAGCTGGGTCCCAGCCCTAGTGGGGGGTAGGAAGTCAGGATGGGGTCAGGGTATAGGTTCAAATGGGGGGGGGAAGGCTTGAGTGGTTCCCAGTGCAGGCTTAATCACAAATGGACTCCCTTAGACTGACTCCCCATTTTATAAATGTTAGTGATTTCCAACTATTTAGGTAGAAACACTGTACCTGTTGAAACAAGTACATTATCAAAATCCTTAAATACATTGATTCAAATAATAAAATACAGCAATGGTGACCAAATACAAACTGAAAACATCTTATCTTCAAAGAATAACTTCAAAAGTCAAAGTCCCTGTTTGCTACCGATTTTCTGCTTCTGTAGCAATTTGTTATCCCTGGGTGCTATATTCCTACTAAACTTTCAGTTAATGATGTGGAGTTATTGTTGTTTTTAAGAATGCAATGCATACCTATGGAGGTCAGAGGACAACATACAGTTCTCTCCTTCTACCAGTTTGAAGGTCCCAGGGATCAAACTCAGGTTGTCAGCTGATGGCAGTGCCTTCTTACTAGTCCTTCCGAAATGATTTTCACAGTCAGTTTTCCTGGATTGTGCCTCATGAGACCCACAGTGCTACTAGCCCATATTTATTTTTGGGATGATGCTCAAAGGTTTCTCAGAAGGTACCAACTTCCTGGCTATTAGACTACATGCCTTCCTCAGACATTTCCTCTCCACAGAGAAAGGAGAGATAATGTGGTCTAGAAATAGGGTCTTGCCTGGTTAAGGTTAGATTTTGACAGGAGGATCCTTTATATCAATATGTGGCAGAAGATGGCAGGCAATCAAGGTGCCTCCTGAGCGCTGGGGTCTCGGCAGGTGGGAAACTGGAAAGCTGTGGGCTGGCACCAGAGTACATTTCTGTTCTGTTTTGTTTTTCTCCTCCTCTTGAGAGATGGCAGGAAATGAATGCCCACATTTCATTAAAGCTACAGTCAGGAACATGCTAAGCAAAGCAGATAAGAAACCTTGTAAATATGAACTGAACTCAAAAAATAAAAGTGCTAAACATGTAAATATCAAGGGTTCTCTGGCTAGGCAGTTGTGGCTCACACCTTTGATCCCAGCATTTGAGACACAGGCAGGCAGATCTCTGTGAATTCAAGGCCAACTTGGTCTACAGAACAAGCTCCAGGACAGGCTCCAAAGCTACACAGAGAAACCCTGTCTCAAAAAAGAAAAAAAAAAAAAAAACAAATAAACAAACAAACAAAACAATAATAACAACAGCGAAAATGATAATTCTCAGACAAGTGCTGCTGCTCCCTGCAGAGGTCTGAGGTCTGAGGCCCAGTGACCCTCAGGAGGGTCCTGCTTTAATCCTTGATATTAGATTAGTCACAAAGAAGACCCAGAATAATGTTCTTCCTCACAATCCCACGTATCTATCACATCTGCAGAGGCCCCTGCAGATTAGGGGGACATCCCTGGGGTCAATATTATACCCATTATGGGCCCCTGATAAAAATTCATATCCCAGTCCTAACCCTGAAAACTACAGTTTACTATTTTAACTCAATTCTAATTACCAAAATACAAGTATTGCCATATATACATATACATACCTAGGACAAGACACAAGAGAACAATTGGAACTGACTAGACCATCCTAGGGTACGATGCTCCTGACCCTGGTGTGCTCTTAAAGCTCCTGCACTCACTGTCAATCACCTGAGGTGAGGGGACAAATACAATGCAGGTCTCAGTAAATGAAAACCAGGCTTTAAGTCTGCTGCACTGCACATGGTGCGACCCTCCTGTAGCCATCATCTAACATGGGTCCCAATCAGAACTAACAACACACATGTCAATCAAAGCCACAAATCTGTTTTTGTATTTGTGACCTGGAAGCAGTACAAACATTAAAAACAAGCCTCTGGCATCCTGGATACAACAAGTCTCCTTAGCCTTTCAGCATCCCCATGTGTAAGCATGGTGAGGGACCTACCACTCAGCAGCCATGATGGCATGTGCTTCAACTGGGGACGCCAAGGCTCAGAGGGGCTCGGATCTTGCTATAAGAAGCTTGAAACATAGAGAAGAAGGGCTAACAGGTCATTGCTTCTAAGAAGCAAGCCTATACGTGATATCTCAGCTCCTACGTGATAATGATATCCTGTTTTCTCTTGAGATGGGATTCTCAATATTATCAGCACCAGCACTGATGTTGTTCTAACAAAGTCACACCAGGAAAATGGGGAATAGATACTCAGGGGAGCTTAGGGATAATATCAATGGGAAGAGTAGATGAGAACATGCCAGAAGATGGACTAAGTGAGCTATCTTTATAGGCTTCTCCCCCAAAACTGGGTGTGGCCACTTTCTGCAAGGGCAGAGATGGCATCACCTGTTTTACTAAAACCAGATGGAAACAGAAACACAGAAGAATTCTGTTAAAGGGAAAGATAATGATCAGAAATAAAAAAAGCATAGTGACACCATTTCCACAGCAGTCCCCAAACTAAACACTAAACCAAATAGTTCTATAAGCAAGATTAACAGACTATCTCAGACTAATTCAGAGAGAGGGCTGTACTAATTCACTAATGGGAAGATAAAGGCTTTTGCTGAGGGTGTTGGCTATATGCCTAAATTTCTAGCACTGAGGAGGCTGAGGCAGAAGGGTTGAGAGTTTAAGGCCAGCCTGAGTTATGGAAAGAGAACTGATCTCAAAGAAAGGAAAAAGAGAAAGGAGGAAAGGGGCTGGAGAGATGGCTCAGAGGTTAAGAGCACTGACTGTTCTTCCAGAGGTCCTGAGTTCAATTCCCAGCAACCACATGGTGGCTCATGACCATCTATGGTGACATCTGGTTTCCTCTTCTGTACACTGTATATATAATAATTAATTTTTTAAAAAAATAAGAGAAAGGAGGATGAAGAGGGGGAGAAATAGAAAGAGGTGGAATCTTACTCTCCTGCACACAAGAAGCCCCCATCCTACAGTGACCACAGAGTGTGCCTCAGAAGGCTTTTGTGAAGGAAAAGCTGAAAACAGCAGGTGTTCTGTGTTTCCTGAGCTGCCCAACATCATGAGTGTCTTGTGCTTAGCAGAAGGGTTTTGCCCAGGTTCTCAGACCATAGGACACACAGACCCTGGCTATGTTATACCTCAGATGGGTGACTGTGCATGTGGGACATTGCTAACTGGCACACTCACGAGGCTGAGTCACCCAGCAGCTGCACACAGAAATGACTCTGGCTTTATTGGTTCTTCTGTGGCAACACGCAGTTGGGCTGTGAACAGGTGCCAGGAAGGAGAGTTAAAGCCTCACCCAGATTTCAGAAAGAAATTCTTAATTGTTTCAAACTGTGAAATGTTTGGTCTTTTACAATATGGAAAATACTACTATCAATTACAAATAATCTCCATTTAATGAAATAAAAACTATGCAGAAGTGTTTTTTATTGCTTCACAAGAGCTAAGTTTTGTCTGTTGACCAAGCAAGGCTTTCTTTTCTTTTTTTTTTTTTTTAAACTTTATTTATTTATTTTCCTTGGTGTTTGCCTTGGAACCACAGACAGTTGTTAGCTGCCATGTGGGTGCTGGGAATCGAACCCAGGTCCTCTGGAAGAGCAGACGGTGCTCTCAACTGCTGAGCCATCTCTCCAGCCCCAAGGCTTTCTAAGAGATGTTACACACCCACCTGCAAAGGAGCGCCTTTTAATGTTCAGCTCATTTGCCACCCGGACCTCGGTACAGAGCTTCAGCATCAGCAGCATGGTAAGGATCATGACTATGCTCTGCCACAGCAGTGGGGACTCGAAGTGCCTTCCAAACCTGGGGGAGGAAGAGAGCCTACATCAGAGAGGAAGCAGATCCCAGTCCCTGTCAGCACTTCCTCAACCAGAGCCTGAGCTGCACTCTGGAAAGGGGTCCAGAGAGGGTCTTGTGTACATCACAGCCCTACACTTCACTTGATGCTTCCTCTTCCAGGGTCCATGTAGAATGTGGCTAGAATGGGGAAGTACCAAGAGAGACCCAGGTCAGGCTCTGCAGGGGACCTGGAAGAGCATGCCCAAATGAGGCTTTTCCAAAGCCACATCTCCCCTCCATGGACTCTGTGACCTCGTCACATACACCCGGGGCCACATATTGGTATAAGAGGACCCTATATACATTATACCCTCCTGTCAAAATCGACCCTTAACTGGGCAAGAGCCTATTTCTAGACCATAGTATCTCTCCTTTCTCCATGGAGAGGAAATGTCTGTGGAAGGCAGGTAGCCTAGTGCCAAATTTCCACATACCTCCTCCACTAACAAGAGAAAGCAACCAGGAATACCCCACCAAAGATCCTTCCTCCACTCCAGGCTTTCTAGCCCAGGGCCCCTGCCTTCCCTAGTTACCCCTCCCCTAGCCACTAGTGTAGAATAGTTTAGCAACTGGGTCATCAGCTTTGGAGCACAGAATGCAATTCAGCAACCAACAAGGTCAAGGGATCACACTGTTGGCAGAGTAGAATATCACCATCAGGCTGTGACGAAGAGACAATCCCACAGCTCATCTCCAAAGGCAAGTCCCAACCCAGCCTTAACCTCACAAGTAGAAAGTACAAATGCCAGCTAGAATTGGCCTCAGAGTTTGCTTGACTTGAAAATTATTTCCAAAACTGTAATTGGTGGTTAGCACATGAAATTCAAGAGATTCTGTACAGCAGCCCAACAACTCCATCTTCTCCTGAAAACTCAGAGACCTAGCAACAGTGGCAGCCTTTCTCTTCCCTGTCCTTGGCTTCTGACTACACTGGTCTCTAAGGACAGGAGTGCCCTCCAGGACTGAGGAGGGCAGTCAATAAAACTTGTTACTGTAGCTCCTGAGCTCATATACAGGATGGACACAGGGGGAAATAGTCTTGCTGATTCATAGCCTCCACCAAGCCTGCCCAAGGACACATTCTACCATATCATCTGTGTGGCTACTACTATGCCTGGAACTTGCTAAAACTCAATTCACAAATGAAAACCAAACCGTATTTCTGATGCCGGGGTACGGTACACTCTTCTAGGCCTACATTTGAGAGACTGAAGCTGGAGGAACATAAAGCTATGGCTAGCTTAAACAGCAAGTTCCAGGCCAGGTCTGACAATCAATAATTTATAAAATAAAAACATTTCACAAAACCCCACAGTGACAGCAATTTGTAAAAGACCAGCTGGAAACAGGAAGACAACCCTATCTGTATCTCAAAGACTATGTTGTCAGGCCTGTGCATTCTGTGAGAAAAGGATCTCCCATCATGCATAGCACACAAATTCCTTAAGTGACCCCAAAGCTACTTTCAGTTCCTGAAAGTTGTGCCTATGAACAGTTCTCGGTCAGAGACAATCCTAACTAGCTTGAGGGCCTTCAGAGAGCTCTGAACATCCCCTGAATGGCTGGCTCTCCATGGGGTGTGCTATGGCCCAGGTAAACAGAACCAGCAGTTACAAAAGGAAGGGCACGCTATAGGGAGACTCCTCTCAGCAATGGGCGCATGTCTTGGTTTTCTGTGGGCTAGCAAGCCAAGCCAAGACCTTATCTTCCTAGTCCATGACAAGTCCCAGATGTTCCAAGGCCCAGATGTCCCCGGGGAGTTTAGAAACTCCACAGACTAGGCAACCTCCTAAGGTCAGGAGAGCTTAGGAAGCTGATGGGAAGACACAGAAAAAGTACAATGTAGGCACAGGGCAGTTATAGAACCGCCCCAGGCAGACAAGCTCTGCTCTTAGGATATGTCCCAGAGTCCCGGGATTACCACAGTGCCTCCAGATCTCTGCATCTATCACCCACCATCTCGGAGCGTTGGTATTTTCACTTGAAAAGTGTAAATTGTAACAGAGTCATTGGAAGGCAGACCAAGCCCTTAGTCACTTGGAGGAAGTGTTCTTCCTCACTGGCTATCTAGCTGGCCATTTGCTCACAAAGAGGGTTATGCAGAGCGGATTCATGAGAAGGGACCACATCAGGGCCACGTGAGGCTGAAGGCATAGTCTCCCAAACAAAGAGGCACTGCTACAAGGAAGACTACAGGAAAAAAGGTCAAGGTTCAAGCTTCCATGTGCCACATCAAAGCCAATCCTAACAAGCTTGATGGTCACAGGAACAGAGGAGACCACTTAACAGAGCCAGTAAGCAGAGCTGAGGATTTGGCTGGCTTTATTTATGGGAGGGCAGTTTAAATAGGAGACAAACTTTCAAAAAGCACAACTCCCAAAGACATGAGGTACAAAATAAATAGAAAAAAAAACATCATTTAATATCAACTTTTAAAGATTTAGAAAGGTGTCATTTCTTACCAAAATAGTGCCATCTCCTGCTGAGTATATATATCTAAGAGTGTTGTCCCTCTACTGCTTAAGATTGTGGGCTAGCAGAACTCATCTGCGGGCAAGTGGTGACTGGCATCACACAGCTCTGGATACTGAGTCCAGGGACTCTCATAGGAATAAAAGCTGGCACTCATCATGGAGAGACGTGGGGTGCACAAGTTTGACCAACTCAAGCAACTAGTTCTCTGGACAACTTCTCCAAGTTGCCAAGTAACAGAAAAACTCCTATGGAGGAGGTTAAATATCTCTAACCAAACAGCTACTCCCTACATATCAAAGGAAACTTATCACTGTAGTAGCAGAATGTTACCGCCTCTCAGAAACAGTAGCAGAATGTTACCGCCCCTCAGAAACAGTAGCAGAATGTTACCGCCTCTCAGATACAGTAGCAGAATGTTACTGCCTCTTGGATACAGTGTTTCATGCTCACAGCCAAGACCTGCTGCCAGCAGCAGTCGAGACTGAACTCCACCAAGCTCAAATCTACCAGGACTGGGTGAAGAAGCGGCAATGCCACTCTGGCTCTTCTCCACGTCTATTTCCTATCTTTGGCTCGCAAACATTAGATAAAGGAAACATCAAAAATGCAAAATCCTGTAACCCATGTTTTATTGAGAACAGTCTGCTAAAGGTGAGTTCTATAACATGACGAGGATTCTAAGAAATAAAGGCTCAAGAGGTTCATAAATTTCAGAATCCCTAGGTTTACACAGTTCAATCAGTCCCTTCCTGAAGGACTGTCCAAGCTAAAACAAGCAAAAACACTGAGTTCTGAGATCTGTGTCCCAGTTAGTGGTGATAAACCTCTCCAGGTGGCTCCCATCTCACCTGGAGTCTGCCACATCCAGGACCTGCTCTGTACCCCGGGGAGGCTGTGTAAACAGGGCAGGGGTGTATGTTTCAGTCATTGCCCCCACTGAAGCAGATACTGCAGCCTTTGGCTATGTGATGTCTGAGAGGATGCTGAGCTATGAAACCTTGAGGGACTACAAGACTGAGGCCACAGAAGGCTCTATGGAGAAGCAAGAAGAACCAGCATCACCTTGGAGCATCAGTGTCTCTACAGATGGGCAAATGTCCAGATGCTGTCTAGACTTCAGGCTTTCATCCTGTGAGAATCTGGAAAGATACTTCCCAGATGGAAAGTCAGGAGAGCCAAGTGTCTCCCTTCCTCATGGTCTTCTAGAATGCACTGGGAAACTGAGGCCCTGTGCACAGTGCCCACTGGAGCCCTGAGTGGCCCAGGACATCCATGGATATGAACCCTACTAAAGAGACCATTTGTGGGCAAGGCGTGGCCTCCACAGAAGGCACCCAAACCCCCATGATGAAAAGTATTCGAGGTCTTCCCAGAGGCCTCAGCACAAAGGCAAGGGGACCAGTGCTGGGGTCCCTCTCCACTATGGCACACAAGGAAAATGGCTTCACTTCTGATTGGTCCAAACTGGGTCAATAGTCAAACCCCATGTGGTACTTGGAGAAAATTTATTCCTCAAGTCATAAATGAATATCCTTTCCCTACGCAAGCTAAACAGTGAGGCTGAGCTATATTGGGCAGCCTGCCTGAAATCAAGGCTCCAACCTGTACACAAAGACTTATCAATGGTATGACCATGGTTATACCAAATGATCAGCTTTCAACCTTAGATTTAATTAAGGCCACTTCACGGCATCCAGCCACAGTGACAGCTCAGCTGAGGACCCTCCACCCTTCTCTCAGGGAAAAGCAAGAGGAAAAAAAATCTTCAATATGCAAATTCCCAGCTTTTTTAAAGCAAGAGTGAGAACTCAATGACCCTTTCCTCAGAAGTCACCTGGCCCAAAGGCAAACAGCAAGGTGATGTCCTCCAAGGCTGCTTCGGTGACCAACTTATTCCACTTAAGAATCATTCACAATTAGCTCGATAGCTTACCTTCTAATAGACCCAGCTAAGAACCCACTCCTGGGACATGGTGGGGGGGGCAGAGTGAACGCTCTACTCATAAATTCAGGGTGGAGACCTTTGCCAAAGCTCACTAAACTGTATGAAGTGGGTGTGTTTTTATTTACTGTAGGTTTACTGCATTTATTTCTGCATGTGTGGAGGTCAGAGGACAAGGAGCAGGAGGAATTCTCTCCTTCTACCATGGAGAAGAGACTAACTCAGGGCTGTGTGGTAATACATTGTGCAGGCTCTAAAGAAATGATGTCTACCTGAAGATCAGAGGACAGAGGCAGCTACAACTAGCCACAGAGGTCAGGCAGTGGTGGCACATGCCTTTAACCCTAGCAATCGGGAGGCAGAGGCAAGAAATCCATCTGTATCTTTGTGGGTTCAAGGCCACACTGGGCTACATGAGACTGACCAGTCCAGGAGAGAAATAGAGCCAGATGGTGGTGGTGCACACCTTTAACACCAGCACTTGGGATCCCATGCCTCTCCTCCCAGTACTTGGGAACCACAGACCCTTTAATACCAGGACTAAGAAGGTTGAAAGAGGAAGGGATGTAGCTGGGCAGAGAAAGGAATATAAGGCAGGAGGAGACAGGACCTTCCCCTTTTGGCTGAGGAGGTGTGGAGGTGAGAAGTGGTTGCAGCTTGTTCCTTTGTCTCTGATCTTTTAGCATTCGCCCCAATATCTGGCTCTGAGATTTTATTATAAGATCAATTAAATTTTGTGCAACAGGGTTGGCAGCAAGATCCTCTACTCACTGAGCCATCTTGCTGTTCCATCAATAAATGGATTTTAATACTGGTAAAAACCCATTTGAACAGTAAACAGGCCATTTTGAACAGTAAACAAAAAGTCAAATGCAAAGAACTCTGCCCCCAACTCTAGATCCCTTCTTCCTGGCTTCTTCAGGCAATTCCCTTCATGAGAACTGCAGAACCTTCCTGTGCGCAGAGGATTTGGAATTGGCCAGAAGGGAAGCTACAGAGACCTTTTGTATTCCCTCTAAAAATTCATCCTCTCAAATATGTATGGGATAGCCACGGTGGAACAAGCCTTTAATCCCAGAACCCGGGGCAGAGGTAAGAGGATCTCTGAGTTTGAAGTCAACTTGGTCTATAAAATGAGTTCCCTGTCTCAAAACAACAAACAACTTCAAGTATGTCCGGTCAACTTCCTGAACAGAATGCACATGAATATGAGAGGAAGTTGGCCCCAGAAGGGCTAAAATCAGACTGACTCCACCTAAGTATTGTAGGGAAAGTCTGACTTCCTACCAGAGAAGACACCAGTTCCATAAGTCAGAAGCTGGGTGTTGGTGGTGGCAATGGCAGCAGTGGCAGTGCACCACATCTATGATGCCTTAGGAAGCAAAGGCAGGTAGATCTCTGTGAGTTCCAGGTCAGCCTGGTCTACTGAGCAAGTTCCAGGACAGCCTGGAAACTCTGTCTCTAAATAAGCAACAGCAACAAAAACAAAGGTCAGAGAGAAAGCGTAACAGAAGGATCTCTCCACAGGCAAGCCCGGAGACGCTTCCGGTTACTAACTCATTTTATTATATTCTTACTCTGGCACCCCACTCCACACATTAAAAAGTAAAGGCAGGGATCCAAGAACTATGCCCAGAGAAAGGCCCTAGGGTGTATCAGACAAAGCTAAGCTCACATTAAATGAAAGAGCAGATCTGGAGATCGTATTTGACTCCCCCTCCAGTCCCTGACAACCTTCTGGAAATGACTTGTCCTAGTAAACTCAGTAATAGCTATTCAACCACCATAAAGAATAAGCGCCTGTTACTCCTAAAGTCTTTCAGAGAAAGAAGACAGTTTCACACAGTGCCACTTGAAACCCCCCCAGAACAAAGCCATCTCTCCAACAGCGCTCCCAGATAGGAATGTCTTGAACTTACCAGAAGAGTATCCGTAAAATATTGGCCACCAGTAACACCAGGCACACGTGGGTGGAGAAGCCGTCAGCGTTCTGGGTCCTCCGGATGTCCCTGTACTGGGGAATGTATGGCACCACCCCTCCGAAGACCATGGCCCCGGCGGCCACCCAGGAAACCAGCTGGTGCAGCGGGACCAGAAGCCAACCCAAACCTTCGGCTTCCATCGCCAGCACCGAGACCGCCCTGCCAGCCAACGACGTCCACCTGATCCAAGCTCCTTAGCGCTCCCTGAGTCCACAGGCTGACTGTCACCTCCACATGGCCGCCACTATCCTGCGCAGTCAGTCACCATCCCGACCTGGAAGAGGGAACAAGGATAAAGCGCTGACAGGAGCTGGACTAAGACGCACCTGTATGGGACCTGGAGTCTAGGCAGGGCCTGGGAGCTTTGCGCTCCGCACCCACAGCCTCCAAAGCCCAGGTTCCCAGGGGCGCGCTGTGGGGGTTCCCGGCACAGTCAGGACCTGTCCGGCGCTCAGGAAGGCAGGGGAGCTGGAGATGCGCGCCTGGCCCTCTACCGGCCTCCCTGGGACTAGGAGAGCATACCTCCCGGTTAGGGGAAGCAAGGGGTGCACCGCCCCTGAGCGAAAGCCGCGGGGGTGACACCGCCCCAAAACGGGCTCAGTTAGCGGGGGGAGGGGTGGACGCGTGGCAACCTGGACCCCGAGTCCTCAGGCTCCCCAGGGAGGCTCCGTCCGACAGCGAAGAACAACCGAAGTCAAGTAAATCTACGACCCTTACCAGCCCCGGCGCGCCAGTCGGTCCTTCTGTCCCGCAGTCCCAGCCAGAGGAAACCCCGCCCCGTGACGTCACAATGGAGGTCACGCCCACTCCAGATCCCGCGGCTACCCCACAGGGTCCTAAAGCGCATACTGAAGGGTGGGACCTAAGTAGCGGCAGGTACTCAACTCTGTTCTGCTGGGTGTCCCAGATTAGGAAAAATCTACAGGGAGGCGCTTTCAGGCCAAGTGACCACGTGAACTTGACTGTAGCTAACGCCGCGCGCTGGGAACAATGTAGATGTAATGCCGAGCCACTAACAGCTGAGGATGCGATTCTGGGTGTTGAAAAAAAGAGCTGTCACAGTGACCAGCTCTAGGCCTAGGACCCCTCCGGATTTCAGGGGTCTTTGAAAGCCTCGGAACAAGACTAGGAGGGGCTGACAACCCTTACCAAGAATCGGAGCGTGGAGCTACTCACTGACTACCGCAGGCGTCAGCACGCTACAATTGCTAAGCCTCCTCCTCCATATGTGAGGTCAGTCGTGCTCTGGGTGCTAATTTATAGGAAAAGAATATCAGAATTCTAGAGTAGGTCTCTGACCTCAGATGGACGCTGGTAGGCTGGGCAAGTTGAACCAGAAGAACTAGCTGCCCGGGGTGTCAGTAGGGACCTATGCAATGACGCGCCAGATGAAGTAACAACAAACAATGGGAAACATAAAAGTCTGCCTGGCCTCTTTCTTCTATATAGAACAGACAACATAAGCAGGGCAGCCTCTGCCCCGCCCCCAGAGCACAACTGACCCCCACCCATCTCACCAGATATTGCCCTTCCTTTCACCAGGTCTGGTTCCGTTTCCCAGCTGGTGCATTTTATGGAAAATCATTATAAGACTCGCCTAAGGGGCTGGAGAGATGGCTCAGCAGTTAAGAGCACTGACTGTTCTTCTGGAGGACCTGAGTTCGATTCCCAGCCTCCATATAGCAGCTAACAATTGTAATTTCAAGATCTGACACCCTTACACAGTTTTACATGCAGGCATAACACCAATTCACATAAAATAAAAATAAATATTAAAAAAAAAGATGCCTAAGGTCAGTTCCAAAAAAACCCTGACTATCCAGGGGTTCAAGAAAACACAGGAAGCACTTTCCCTCCATGGGAGCCCACAGTCCCTGAAGCCACTTCCTGAATCCACACACTCAATGCTCAGCACCAGGAAGGAACAGGAGGAGATGAATAAACAGAAGGAAGCCAAGGCAGGACTGGGTGAAGAACAAATAGGTGTTCCTTCATGCATGCCCAGCACCACCACCTCACCACTCCATCACCCAATCTCCAAAGTCTCTGGGATTTCATTGCCTCTCCTGACTCTTATGATGCATTTAAGGGGGGTCACATATCTTGTTTGTCCTGAATATTCCAGGGGCTCTGAACACATAAATGGGGGCTTGGTGCTCAGCATGTGCCAGAAACACCTGCAAAAACTCAGATGAGTATACATGATCTTCCTTTCTGATGCAGTACTGCACACCATGGTGGTCTTAGGTAAGGCAAGTTATCATCTGTAGAGTTGTAGGTGCTTTTTTTTTTTTTTAACATCATCACGTTTGGGTTCTGAGCCCTTGGTCTGGAGCATCTGCGTGCGAGGACATTCAGTTCTTCAGGGGCTTCACTAGTACCTGAATCCCCACATTCCCAAGGAAGAAAGCCAACAGAGCAGTGTAATGCTGAAGAATGGCCTCCAGAGATGGTTTGCCGTAATTTCTGACAGTTGTGCAAACCATCAAATGTTGGGGGGGTGTCTTTTTTTTGCAGATGTGATTGCATTAAGCATCTTGGACTGTGCCCATTCAAGATTGGGAACTACCCAGGGATCCTAAAGTACAATCACATGCATCCTCACAGGCAGGAACAGATTTAAGGACACGGGGAAAAGGCCAAAGAACATGGGACAGAGACAGAGCTCAAAATGCAGCCTCAAAAGCTGAACTGAGCCAAAGGCAATCTATGATCCCAGGATTTGAGAGGTTACCTGTACCTCAACACTGCATTTTAAAAAGCATACATATGAAGATATTTCAACTGTTTTAGAATAAGTGAAAGAAAACAAAAATATACTTAAATCTGCACAAATAGCTACCCCTGAGTTCTTTTACAAAAATGTTAGTGATAATTTTCAATAATACAAAATGATTATTTAGCAGCTAGCAGGAGGGGATGGGAGGGCAGGGTAGAGGAAATATAGAGAGGAATAACTAACATTAATGGTCTTCTGAAAAGCCATATGGAAACCTACTACAGCATAGAAGCTTCCTAAAATATATACATCTATAAAAGTTTAAATGGAGTTACTCCATAATTGGGATCCAATATTCCAACTAGACATTATACACTACCAAATAAAACTCTTAATTACCAGGAATTTACCAACAATTTGGGTTGTTGGCCAGTGTGGTCTCATAGACACCCCCCCCAACATTGGCTATTGCCAATACTTGATAGTAAGATACTTCATACTATGTCATAGAACATGAAGAAATTTGGCTGGTGGAAGCTCCATCCCTACTGGCTAGTATAAACCCTGCCAGCTACAATGAGGACCTGCAAGGACAGACGTGAACATTGGTGCAATAGTGACACGAATGTCAGAATACTCAAAATTCATCAGTGTTTGAAAGGGTCACTGGCCCCGCAGAATCAATACAGGACATACCCAGACACCAGATGCTCAGCACAAAGGAGGGCAAGGCAGGGTGGGGGTGGGGCTGAAAAGACAGTCACAGCAGCAAACATGAGCAACAAGCCAGGAATGCAAGAGAAGCAAGTAGTCGATGTTTCTTCAGGAGTGGGTTTTTAAGGGGGAGGGGTAAAGGGAGGGGCTATGCTAGAGTGAGCTGGTAAATCCTGATGGGGCATATTAGTCAAATAGTGAATTGTGATTGTTGGACCTTGGTGTTTTGTCTCAGGAATGAGTCAGTGGCTGAATATGGTAAGGGGGGTAGCTTTAGGTGTGTAAAGGGCATTTTTAGCAAGGCAAAGGAAAGGGGTTGTTCTAGCTTCTGTCCTGGCCTAATACGTGGAGGCTCCTGTCTATGCTCACAAGCAGGGCTCTGCATGTGGCTTTGTGTATGGTTCTCTGGGAGGGGGAGGTTGAGAGCCACACCAAGATACATTGCTTTAGCCTGTGTCTTGATCTTGACCCCCAAAACTGTCTCCATCCCATCCCAACCACATCAAGGATGTTTCCACACTCTGCAATGGTTCCACTTCTGGAATCTTTCTCTGAAATATTTCATGATCCCATCATTGGGTCTGCTTACGACTCGTATATGCCCAACTTGCAGATGAGAGAGGGATCATCGTAAGCCTCCCCCACCCTGGAGGGGGGCTCCTACTCCTGTTGTGGGGAACTGTCAGACTTCCTAAAGTGAGGGCCCAAGTTTTCTCCAACAGAACCTCTGGAACAGGTTTATTGTCCACCTGATCTTCTGAATCTCTGTTGGGATCCGAGAGTCTTTGCCTTCATAACCTACTTTATCTAGATGCCACTTGGCTCTGCTGTAGCTGGTCTGGACATAGAGCTGAAATATCCAGTGAACCTCCTGAGAGGCCTTGAGTGTGGAGATAACCTCTGCTAGTCTGCATATCTGGTCCTAGGCTTCTGTGGTCCAGATTCTGCTTGATGCTTGCTATGCTTATGCTGTCTGCAGTGTGAAAAGCAGAATGAGTGGAGGATGTGTGCATTCATTAGCTTGAGCGACACCAAGGCTCTGTCACTACTTGGATGGAATTGAATCTGGCTCCATGGTGTCTACCAGTTCTCCGATGCCCTGCCTGAGGCTGGCCATGCTGACAGGGGATATCAGAAGCACCATTGTATGAACTGAGAAGGTCCAAGGGAGTGAGGACACCATTATGAAACAGCCTCGTGTCCTTAAGGTAACTGGCACACAGGCACTGGAACAGTAGCTGGGAGCTAATGCTGATCTACTGAGATGTTCAGGGGGATGGGATGTGGGCAGGGAGTGGGGGAACTGGGCCTGACATGGGCTTCTGAAACCTCAAAGCCTACCTCTACCTCCCAGTGACACACTTCCTGCAACAAGGCTACACCTCCTAATCCTCTAATCCTTTTAAAGAGTTCCACTCTGGGCTGGAGAGATGGCTCAGTGGTTAAGAGCACTGACTGTTCTTCCAGAGGACCTGAGTTCTATTCCCAGCATCCACATGGCAGCCAACAACAGTCTGTAATTCCAAGATCTGACACCCTTACACAGTTATACATGCAGGCAAAACACCAATTTACATAAAATAATAAATATTAAAGAAAAAGAGTTCCACTTGCTCTTTGGTGAGTAAGCATTCAAATATATGAGCTCCATAGGGGAAGCGTTCTTATTCAAACCTCCACAGACGCAAAAGGCAAACGTCCATACTTCTTAAATGTATCATTTACACACATTCATAGATACATAATTCACATACTATTTGAAATTCACTCCAATAAGTATTCCACTGTCTTTTAGTATATACACAAATTACAGTCATTACTGTAATCTAATGGCAGGAAATTTGTTCCTCAAGAAAGAACTCCTTACCTATTGGGAAGCTTCTACCCCCTGCCACCTCAGTAAGCAAGTATAGCAACAACTAAGGTATTGTCTCCGTGACATCTCTGTTACTGATGTTTCTTATGATGGAGTCACTTAATAGGCGGCCTTTCTTCCTTTGATGTTTCTAAACTCCATGCTGTATTACAGCACTATACTCTGTTGGTTGTTGAATGCTATTCAGATGTGTACACACCTCATCTGCCTGCTCAGCAGGCTGTTTCCTCCTTCTCGACTCTTGTGACAAATAGTGAGTTACTGGCTATAAAAGGTGTGCCTGTCTCTGTGTGGGTGTACACTGCTGTTTCCTGTACACACCTAGGAGTGGAATGTAGTTACATAGTTAAATTTGATTACCTGTGTTTTCCAAAGGGGCTGCAGGATTCTATATCCCTCCTGGACCCCCAGGGGTGTGAAGCAGGGGCTCATTGTGGGTGCTGATGATTGGGTGCCTTTGCCAGTAAAGCTGTGTTCTAAGTTTTTAAATTATTTTATTATAGAAATGTTTTCTCTTCATGTGTATAAGCACAGCATGTACATGCAATGCCTGTGGAGGCCTGGAAAAGGCATTAGGCATTAGATCTCCTGGAACTGGAGTTAGAGACAGTTGAGCAGTCACCTGGGATTCTGGCAACCAAGCCCCAGTCCTCTGCAAAAGCAGCAAGTGCCCTTAACCAATGAGCCATCTCTTCAGCCACACTGACCTGCCCCATCTATTTAAACACATGCAGCACACTGGCATCCATGTGTTATCTCTGTATTGGGCTCCTGTGGTGGTGTATTTAATAAAAAATATCCTGAAATATCAGAGGACAGAGCCAAGCCAAGAAAGCGGTGACCTACACCTTTAATCCCAGCACTTAGAAGGCAGAGTTCCTCAGGATCTCTATTAGTTCAAGGCCAAACAGAGCCAGGCTGTGATGGCACCCACATTTAATCCTAGCTTTAGGAATGTCAAACGAAGTAAGATAGCTGGGTGGGGAAAGAAATACCAGGCAGGAGAAGGCAGAAGTTGTGCCTTTTTTTGAGGACTCATTGAGACAGGATCTACCCTTTTTGGCCTGAGGCGTTCACTGGGTGACAATTATGGTTTGTTTCTCTATCTTTTTGACATTTCAGCTTTTCTCCAATATCTGGCTTCAGGTTTTTAATTATAATACCAAATGAAATTCATACAATATCTAGAGCTCAACTTTGGGGGCAGGCCAGAGCTACATGTGGCCAGAGTCACTACCCAGCTGGCTAAGTTTTCTGTTTGGAGTTAGCCTCCAGACTTAGGCAAAGCTACCACATATGTTTCTTCTCTACCATCACCCAGGGAAGGTTCTCAGACAGTGAGCTCCCTCTCCTAGTAGGGTTGTTAGTCCCTAAGAGCTATGTCCTCTGAACACTGACATCAAGCCACGCCCTCCCCTGGGCTCTGAAGTCAGGCCCCCTTTAAAGCAAAGTTACCATGTGCATCTTACTCTCTCTCTCTCTGTCTCTCTGTCTGTCTGTCTGTCTGTCTGTCTTACCTTGGGTGCTCCCTTTACTCTTTCTCTCTTTCTTGCTCTTCCTACTCTCTCTTCTTGCCTTCTCTACCATTACAACCATAGCCCCTCTGTTAATCATAACCATATTCATCTGACAACAAAGCTCTTTTCTACATAGAAACAGCAGTTGAGAGTCTCCCGCTATCCGCCACTGCCCTTCTGCCTTGTTCCTGCATTCCTACATGCACCCATAGAAACCTGCCACCAGATAACTGGGTATATGCAAATCATGCCAATATATACACAAAATCCTAATAAGGATGATGAGGTTTTTTTCTGGACCCCTTCTCGGGTTGCTACCACAGTAGGTGGCTGCCCCACTTCACAGTCATCTGAATCATCATTGACAGCAAATTTGGTGAGTCAATTGGGATTTCTTAAAAAGAGAAATTAGAAAAAAAATTTTCTCTCACATTAAAAAACAAGAAACACTAGCATGGAAGAAATTTGGGTTTTGTTTGATATTGCTCTAGATGGTATAACCATTAAAGGAGAGGATAACTTATAAATTAAAACTGGCTTTGGAGTTGGAATATGGCTCTCTCCTTCTCTAAACCTAAGCATGCTTGTTAAAGGAAAATACAAAATATCCTGTCAGAAGAGCCACCTGATATGGCACAGAAGAACCAAAATTAAGAGAACCTAACCCGGGGCTGGAGAGATGGCTCAGCGGTTAAGAGCACCGTCTGCCCTTCCAGAGGACCGGGGTTCGATTCCCAGCACCCACATGGCAGCTCACAACTGTCTGTAGTTTCAGTTTCAGGCAAAACACCAAGGCAAATTAAAAAAAAGGGGGGGTGGCTGGACAGGTAGATCAGAGGTTAAGAGCACTGGCTGCTGTTCCAGAGGTCCTGAGTTCAATTCCCAGCAACCACATGGTGGCTCAAAACCATCTATAATGACATCTGGTACCCTCTTCTGTACACTGTACTGTATACCTAATAAATATTTTAAAAGAAAAGAAAAGAAAAAGGCTTTATCTAGCTTTGGGTTTGAGTCTCTCATCAGTTTTCTGCTGTGAACCATGACAATGCCTAACTGCAACCTTTGAAGTCTCCAAAAGGAAGATGGGGCCCTACAACAGTGATTTCACATGGACTATGACAATGCCAGTAGGCTGACTAACACCAACCAGAGAGCTGCTTTTGACTGCAAACTGCTCAGGACAATTTAAAGGTAACTAACTGAGATGAACCAGCCTCACAAACTACTCTAGCCAAGACTTGAAACAATATCTGTATGTTCCCATTATACAGAGAGTGAACAACAATGATACAGCTATACATCTCAGGACTCTGAAATTAACAAATTTTTTCTTTTTAGGACCCCCTAAATATGATCTCACCCACAGGAAGCAGAAAGTAAATTTAAGAACACAATACCCATATTCCCAAGAGGTGAGGTGGATGGTTTTTGATCTTTCAGTGGGTTATGGATAATTGTCATTATTTAGGATTGGTTACAAATTGTTATTAGTAATGGTTAAGAGACAAGCTGAACAAGGGAGGTTAGATTTGAAGTTTTTATTTGAAAGAAAGTAAAATAAACTGTGATACAGATGATAGGAAAAAGGGTAGATTATTGAATTCACTTTTAAAAAGCAATTACTAATTTGAAATATTTTACATTGGGGGCTGGAGAGATGGCTCAGCGGTTAAGAGCACCGTCTGCTCTTCCAGAGGACCCGGGTTCGATTCCCAGCACCCACATGGTGGCTCACAACTGTCTGTAGTTCCAGTTCCAGGCAAACACTAAAGCAAATAAATAGACAGATAGATAAATAATAAACAAACAGACAAACAAATAAATAAATAAAAGAAATATTTTACATTGGATTAAATTTTGTATATTGTACACAAATTGTGTAAATTCATACAAAGTTGAGATTAATTTTGTTACTGTATATATATTTTTACTCTTGTTCCTTTGCAGCTCATCTAACAATGTAATTGTTAGTCCTTGAAAGTTATTATTATCAACTAATTAGTATATAAAAAATGCAAGTTTGTAGTTAGACATTACAATCAAATTTAGATAAAAACATATTAGATATATTTTCAATGTCAAATGTACTTTATATAGATAGGTCATCTTCAAACACTTCAAAGATCTACAGAATATGGCATTTAAGATATTTTAATAATATAGGTTCTGTTTAATTTTCTGACAATGAGACATGTCTGCTCCTGGCAGTACCAATCTACTTCAGAGAGGATGAGGGGCATTAAAGAAACTCCATATGGAGTTGACTTTCTTGTGTCTTTTGTGGCAAAAGTTAGCCACTGGGCAAGAAAGTGTCCTGCTGACAGTATGATGTATGAAATGGACAAGCAGGAGACACAAGAAAAGACTTCTGAACCTTGCCAGGACAACAGGGTAGGAAGATTTTTAAGAAAATCCTGCTTCACAGATAAGTCTGTCAGATATGCTAGACCTGTAGGCCAAAGATGGATTTCCTAATGAACACTGCAGAGGAACCTTGGATGACTGTCCAGGAAGCCAGCAATTTCTGTCATTTTTTCACAATTTTTGGAAATTGTTTCTTTGGACTTTCTCTTTACTTAGTTAATCTTATTTTCTTCTTGGGTCTTGGAGGGAGTTGAAGATGAGTTATATTTATACTTTTCTTAGTAACAGATTCAGAAAAGAAACTTACTAAGAAGTGTAAAGTGTATAAGTTTGAGGGCTGGAGAGATGGCTCAGCAGTTAAGAGCACTGACTGTTCTTCCAGAGGACCAGAGTTCAGTTCCCAACATCCACATGGCAGCTCACAACTGTCTGTAATTCCAAGATCTGGCACTCTTACACAGTTATACATGCAGGCGAAACATCAATTCACATAAAATAAAACTAAACATTTTTTTTTTAAAAAAAGTGTATAAGTTTGAGAAACATCAAAAGATATTTTCAGTTGGTAATACAAGTTTGATAAAAAGTGAATTAGGTATGCTTTCTTTTCTGTACCTAATTTTGGACTCACCAAAAATGGGATAAATAATGGAATATTTTCTTTCAATTTTTCAGTTGTTAATTGGACATTACTGATGTAATTATTCCTTGCATATATTGTACATACTTCTTATATCTATTGTGTGTAGTTTTATATTAGTTATAACCTTTTATTTTTGACACAAAAGGAGATATGTAGTGGTATATTTCATAAAAATATCCTGAAATAGCAGAGAACAGAGCCAAGGTGAAAGTCAGGCAGTGGTGACCCACACCTTTAATCCCAGCACTTGGGAGGCAGAGACCCTCTGGATCTCTGTGAGTTCAAGGCTAAACAGTCAGGTGGTGATGGCACCCACCTTTAACCCCAGCTCTAGGAATGTTGAATAAGGAAGTAAAATGGCTGGGTGGGGAAAGAAATAAAAGGCAGGAGAAGGCAGAAGTTCTGCCCCCCTTTTGCCTCTGTGCCCAGAGTCAGTCTGAGGACTCAGGAAGACAGAATCTACCTTGTTCGGCCTGAGGAGTTCGCTGGGTGAGAATTGGCTGTGGTTTGTTCCCGGCTCCCTCTCTCTGATATTTCAGCTTTTCTCCAATATCTGGCTCTGGGTTTTTATTATAATACCAAATAGAATTTATGCAATAGGTTCCAAAGGTATTGAGGTGACTGAAAGAAACATAAGCTGCTCATCCTTCCAACCTTCAACCTAAAGAGTGCAAATGTGGAAATAAAACAGGTAACTGATAAAAGCATGGCCCTGGGAAATCACCCATAAGGTGACCACAACTCAGACCCAAAAGAAAAGATGTCCTGAGATCTTGTTTCCAGACTCACAGTGGTATCAGACTTGAGCATCAACGAAGACAACTCAGAAGCAAATGACAGATGTGCAGTAACAGATTCAGTTGTTCAGTGTGGCTGCTGGCAGTTGTGGGGTCCCCAGTAAGAGGCAGCGCATCATATCAAAGTTTGTACCTAGACAAAAATTAGCAGGGTGTGGGATCAGAAGAAGAGCCAGAGGGGAGGGCCACCTGCTGTTTGATGGGCACTGAGTATCAGTGTGAGACCAGAAGCTCTGGAGATGGAGGGGCAGGATGGGTGTACTTAGTGCATTATCTTGTACATTCAGAAGTGGCTAGAGTGCTCACTATCCTGTCGTGTTTACTATACCGCAGTAACAAGAATAACTAAGTACCGACAGAGTTCCTCCCAGGTCACCTCCTCTGAAGGATAAAAAACACGCAGCAAAGCCGGATTGGCTAGCTGCTGGTCCGGTCCGCACCTGCTTCTGCGCTCTCTTCGGCTTTGCCAGTGCTCAGCCCAAAGCGCGACACCTGCTGGGACCCAGGACCCCAAAACTGCTACGCCAGTGCAGATGAACGCCCGGTCGCCGGAAGTCCCTTGCGGGAACGTGCTGCAGAACGCGGTGAGTGACGCGTGCCCTAGGGCTCCGTGGACTGAGGTCGCAGTCTTTAGGATACTGGAAGGTATTAAGGCCACAGCCGTAGGGGTGCTGGGGAACCGAAGCGGTGAGCCAGAGGTGGATGGCAGACTCTGGGCAGCTAGGAATGAAACTTGTCCCTACAGAGCTAGGATCCATGTCCCTTACTGTGTTCACCCTCTCCCCTCCCCCACCTCAGTCCTGTTCAACTTCCTTAGGCACCTAAGAGTTCTTTTCCCTTCCTTCCTCCAAGTTCCGCCCCCATGCTCCAGATCACGCCCACCCCTCCTCTTCCTCCTGAAGGCTTTGCCTCAAGCCCAAACCCCCACCTGCCTCATTCCTTACCCACCTGGTGCCTTCTCTGGCCCCTGCCACGGCAAGTCCTTACACGTTTGGCCCATTTAAAAGAAGAATCTGCTAGAGTCCACTTCATCTACATTTAGCCTGCCACAGGGAACCTACACAGAAGGGCGCAGGGTCCAGATTTCCAGGACCTAGGCTTCCATGGGTAGGATGGGCACCAAAGGTGTTGGAACAAGGCTCACAAAAGGTAGACTCACAGGATGTGTGGGCAAGTATCAAACAAACCGAAAGCCTGGCTGTCACCTCAGAGGTATTTTCGCAGGAGTTGTGCCATACACTATTAAACAGCCAAAGCTCAAATAAAGGGCCCACTGGCCTTTGATTCACCCTAGACTGTTTCCAGTGTTAACATCTGCAGTGAGACAGACGACTTACAGTTCTGCTCTCATACTTTAGATCATGTTCATCTGGCACAGGCCTGTTGTTGGAGAGCTGATGCAGGAGGATCTGAGATCCAGGTCAGCCAGAGGTACATAAGAAAACACACACACACACACACACACATGCTCTGCACCATGGGAAATAACTTACATTCCCAACACTGCGAGTCAGAACGAGATCACTGAACACTGAAAGCCAGTTGAGCCTGTATGAAGTTCCAGCCCAGCCAAGATTATATAGGGAAGTCCTGTCTCAGACCACAACAACAAAAACCAAACAAACAAAAATCAATGCACATGTATGTTTAGGTACTCCACTAATACCTTATTCAGTTACCTAAGGTTTATTTTCAGGCAGAAAATCTACTTCAGGAGCTTGAAGAACACTTCCAAGCTCTGACTACAACATTAAACCTCAGAAATATCCTTTCCTGGTCTTACTAAACAACATAAAGCCATTGGGTTTTCAGATTGCAGTGGGGTAGTGTTTTGTTCTCTGATAATGGGTGTATAATTGCTTACACATGATTTCCCAGTGTTTACATTTGTGCTTCTACGGGGCATCTGGCTGTATTACATCATTGGCTTGTCTCAGGCGTTGCTTCCTGACCGGCTGGCTGCAGGGCATTTGAACAGTAATGTTCTGGATGAGGGGTTGGGCTGCCCTGTAAGCATAACTGAACCAGTCTAGTCTACAGCAGCGGGGAACCTGAGAGCTGTGTTAGTGGTCTCCAGCAAGGAAGGACATTCCTAGGACATACCTTCAATTTGACTTGAACAAGCACATCAGTGTTTTGTTTCAGAAGAATGAAATTAGATAGAATTGGATGCTCAGTCCCAACTCCACATGTCAGTGAATCTCTATATATTTAGAATGGCAGTTGGAATTGGGCAAGTGTCTGAGTTCAAGTGACTTGCTTAAACTGGTTCTGTGATGATTTTACTTTGAGTTCATTAGAATATAGTTGTTTTGTAAAATTTAAAAATATAATGTTTACAGTTTGTGTAAATCAGTTTAACATCTGCCCTAAGACTTGCCCAATCTAAGGGTTTTTTTTTTTTTTCTTTTACGTGATTAAATTCACTTAAAAAGAAGTACCTCCATTTTCAGGGGATCTTACACCTCTTTCTGGTCACCTCAGGCACCAGGCATGTCTATGGTGAATATACCTTCAGGCAAAACACTTATACATATGTTTAGGCATAAATACTTACCCATAAATACAAAACAGTTATAAATAAATAAAGCTTAAATAATCAATCAATGGGCCATTGAAATGATTCAGCCTATAAGAGTGCTGCTGACAAGCCTTAGTTCCATCCATGGGATCCATCCTGAAAAAGAGAGAATCACCTTCAGAAAGTTATCCCCGGACCTTCAACCCGGTGTCATTGTATACACACACACATACACACACACACACACACACACACACACACACAACCACTTGAGTACACACACTAAATAGTTTTTTAAAAAATAAATCACCAAGAAGTTGGTTTTAAAAAGAGCTAATTTACATCATATTTTCATTTGGAGTTTGGCTAAAGCTTACCAAACTCAGGTCCTCTGCAAAAGCCGGGGCAAATGTTTGCAGACCTTAGTCCCCAGCTGAAGGTTAACAATAATGTGCTAAGGAAAGCTGAGGAAAGGGTAATTCGGGATGCTGTGAAAGCCGCACTGCCACAACACATCCAGGGACCCATGTGGAGCAGGTTAAGGTGGGAACCTTCCATGACTGGGGCTAGTCGGACTCATGTGCCATTCTCCTTGACATGATACTAGAAGAAATGGGAAATCGCATCAAGGACCTACAGAAAAATGTTGATGACCTAATGGTTCAAGCTGGAATTGAGAATTCTATCAAAGAACAAAGGGTAAGGCCATGATTAAGACACAGCCTCTGTGTGTCTTGACCCCTCTCATGACCATGTGAATTACTGTGGTTGCATCATGACAAGTCTTCAGTACTAAGGAGCGGTGCCTCCGAGTGCTCTTTTACAACTAAAACATGGTCGGTCATCATTCCTTAAAAGTGCATATTCCAAGTGAAAATTATCACTTAAAAATCAGATTTTTATTAAAGCACTTTTCATCTTAGTCCTTAAGTCAGCTTTTAACCACAACACAAATCATAAAGAATGAAAGGTTGGGACTGCAGTCAGTTATTCCTGTCTGAGATAATGTATTTGTTTAATCATGTAAAGAAGAAGACAGATGCAGCCCAACATGGTGGTGAATGCCTTTAATCTCAGCACTCAGGAGACAGAGGCAAGTGAATCTCTGTGAATTCTAGGCTAGCCTGGTCTACAGAGAGAGTTCCAGGTCAGCCAGGGCTACACAAAGAAACATTGTCTTGAAAAATCAGCAACAAGAGACAAATGAACACTGAGCTCATATCATATCCCATGAGCAGCTTGGAAGAGAGACTCTCAGCCTCTGCCATGGAAGCATTTCCTTTCTAAGGAACTTCATTCTTGAAGAGCAAGTAACTGTTTCTAGTCTCAGACTGTGTATATGGCCATGTGCATACATGGAGATGAATGGTTTTATAATATACTTAGGCATGTTATGACACAGTATTCTGAATATATACATAGTTTCAATGAATGTATTTTACATTCACTGAAATTTTGACATTTACATAAAGTGGGTTTTATTGTGGCATTTTATGTATTTATTTCTAGCATGTGTGTAGGTACGTATGTGTACATGCACGTATGTGAATATACATGTGCCATGACAAGGATGGGGAGATCAGAGGGCAGTTTGCTTCTCTTCTATCATGTGGCTACTAACAATCCAACTCAGGTAGTGGGGAGGCTTGGTGGCAGGCTCTTCCAGCCCTGGGCCATCCCACTGGTCCCAATATGGCATTGTTACAATATGGTATTCTACTTCCTCCTCTTCCTCTTCACTCCTCCCCCACCCCCTCCCTTCAGCTGCTGCCCGCCCATCACCCCCTCCCCCACAGGCATTGAACAACTTAGATACCTTCGTTTACTTCAGTCTCATGATCAATTTATGGCAAATTACCCCTACTTATCCAGCTAAATCAGAGCAAGGGCAACTATCCATAGTGTATTAATATCTAAATTAGTAGTTTAAAAACCCTGGAGAAGCATACATAGGGAGAGCCCCATCCCAAAACTCAAAATGACAAAGTTAAAAAAAAAAAAAAAAAAAAAAAGAAGGCAAAACATACAGTTTTACCTACAAAAGTGCTATCAGACATGTCCCATTTACTCAGGTGACTCCAGGCACTGTGTCTTCAAACCCTCCACCCTCCACCTTCCCATAATCAAATTTCCATCTTTTTCGAGCAGGGCATTAGGGTGACAGCAGACCTGGTCCCCCTGATACACTGACTTAAGTGCACTGTACAGGGTGACTACTCTGGCAATCACCCTGCATGGTGAACTCCCCAGGCTCTGGCTTTTATATCCAGTGGATTAGAAAATCAGCTAGATGTAGGCTTAGATGTCAAATTGGGTGTGTAAATCATTGTCAACATTTTGCTTCCTTGACGCACACAATTACTAAAGGCAACATAGTTGAGGCCAGTTAGCTATTTAAAAGCCATTAAACCCTTTCAGATTAAAGGCCTAAGTAATCAGAATACTTGCACCAACTTGAGCTTGCTCTTGGCTGGGGGTTACACACAGAGCTTCAGAAATTCTGCAAACCCTATACTTGTTCTCCCATTGGGGAGACAGCCCTATACCCTTACTAAAACTCTTACATTTGATGGGGTAGACATTGCTTAATTCTCTTTTACTCTAGTCCCTCGTTGGATGACAAGAAATAGTTGGTTGTTTTTGCTCTTGGTGGGGTGCCACCCAGTTCCCAAATAAATCACACATGGAACCTTATTTTTAATTACAAATGCTTGGCCTTAGCTTGACTTGGTTTTTTTTTTTTTTTTTTTTTTTTTTTTTTTTTTTTTTTTTTTTTTTTTTTTTTTTTTTTTTTTTTTTTTTTTTTTTTTTTGCCAGTTTTTCTTAACTTTTATCCCATCAATCTCATGCCTCTGGGTTTTTATCATTCTCTTATGTCTATAGATTTTACTCTTACTCTGTGGCAGGCTGGATGGCTGGTTGACTGGTCCCTAGCTTTCTCCTCTCCTCTAGCTCTTAGATCTTTCTCCTCCCAGATTTCTCCTTCTATTCTCCCTGCCTGCCAGCCCCCTCCCCTGCCCCATATCCTTTTTCCTGCCTTGCTATTGGCCATTCAGCTCTTTATTAGACCATCTTGTGTTTTAGACAGGCAAAGTAACACAGTTTCACAGAGCGCAATATAAACAAAAGTAACACACCTTGAAATAACATTCTACAAGAGGTAGGATTTTATCTGTGCTCCTAAATTGCACAATCTTTTCTGGCATGAAGAAAACACAGAATTTTGCCTGGGAAGGTTCTGTCTGCTTCGCACCACACTGGGGGACAGTGAATTGGGGGTGGTTAGTCACAGTAAGGGACTCCATGCTGCTGCACCATGCCTGCAGAGTGCATGCTGTTCATTCAATCTGAGTTCTGGATCCATACTGACCCTTATCTAAAAAAAAAAAAGAAACATCTATCATTGAATTTTGCCTATGCATAAATGTTTAACAATTACTAGCAATTGTAGAATTTTGTGGAAAATTACTCTTGAACTTATTTAACTGAACATTAACTAATCTGTATATAAACCATGCAAATAAACTAATCTCTTTCAAAATTCTCTTTCAGACCTGAAGATGTTAAACAAGTCTTGTGAAATTGCTAAAATGAAAACCATGTTGTTTGAATAACCTATGCAGTAAGAATTTTGATGTTCAGTTTTTGTGTTTTGGAGACTTGAAATCAAACCCAGGGCCTAAAATGTAGTAGGAGATGCCATTGAGCTATATGATAACTCATTAAAAATTAAAATATATTTTAACAAAAAATAGAAATAAAAGCAATAAAATAATAACATAATTCAAAAGGTAGCTATTTACCAAAGATGAGACTTGTAAATAATTACAAAGTGTTTTTCAATGCATATTTGTAAATTATGGAAGCAAAGCATATACTATATTAGTTCACATATTTTTTAAATTAAAATTTTATATTGGTTTTAAAAATCAGTCATCTTATATGACTGCTTTTAGGTATTTTTTATATTTTTTTACAATGTATTTTCTCATTTTTTTCCCCTTACTCCTCTTACATCCTCCCCCTCCCCTACCTACTCACCCATGTTCTTTCTGTAGCTGCTTTTATTACTTTTTCTTTCTGATCATATGATGCTTTTCTACGCATATGAGCCTGTTAACATTTTTTTAAAAAAACTTTATTTATTTATTTATTTGCCTTGGTGTTTGCCTGGAACTGAAACTACAGACAGTTGTTAGCTGCCATGTGGGTGCTGGGAATCGAACCCGGGTCCTCTGGAAGAGCAGGCAGTGCTCTTAACCGCTGAGCCATCTCTCCAGCCCCCCTGTTAACATTTTTTTAAAATTTTTCTTGAGATTATTTTTTTATTTTATGTTTGTGGATGTTTTACTTACATATCTGCCTATGCACTACATGTCTGCAAGAGACCAGAAGACCATGTTGGGTCCCATGGAACTGGAGATAAAGATGGTTGCTAGCTGCCATGTGGGTGCTGGGAATCTAACCCAGGTCCTCAGGAAGAGCAGTCAGTGCTCTTAAGCCACTGAGCCATCTCCACAGCCCCATATGTATCTGCTTTTAGATAATCTAGCTTCTTCTTGCTAGTGCCTTCAAGACTTAATTTAACATAATTAACATAACCAGGCTAAGAAAACTCATCAACAGTTTTGCAAAATGAAGACCCCAGAGCTCAGCCAATTCAACACATAAGAGCAAGCTTCCTGGTCTCAGAACCCTGCTCCATAGCAATGAGACTGTCCTGCATCTCCTACCTTGGGGCAGATGCTTTTCACCCAGAGATGTCCTTTAGTTGAACCTCACTCCACTAAGGAATCACTGAAGGATAGAACAATGTCAAGATAATTTGGTAGGCTATTCAGCCTTTCAAATAGTTACTCAATCCAATATAAAATAGCTATTGCCATCTAAGGGGTGTCTTATTTATTAAAAAAAAGGTATTCCTGCATAATGTAAAATTAAAATCATACCCCAGCTCTACCACCAATTGGCCACTGTTGCTTATGTGCACTGGCGAAGCTGTACATCTCTGCAAACTTGGTTCCATCCTCCTCTGAGGCCCTGGGTTTACTTCCAAGTGTATTCTTCTCTATCTTGAGTAATTCCTAGACATTGCCTACCCTGGAATGTTTGGAGACAAATCTCAAGGTGCTGAGAGAACTACCAACTGGTTTTAGCTGGATCCAAGCAGGAATGCAAGATCAAGTCATCTATTCTGCAGTCCGGGGCAGCAGCACAGGTGGTCACTGACTGAAAGCCAACTGAACACAACTTCTATAGCAGTGATGATCTGAATGTTTATATACCCTTGGGTGGTATGTTTGTATTCTGTCCCAGCACAGCTGTATTTGGAAAGAAGGTTTCTGAGAAAGTAATTAAGGGTAAATGAGGTCACCAAAGAAATGAGGTCACAAGGGCAGCACCCTGATCCAGTAAGTCTGATGTCCTCATAAGAGACAGAAGTTTGCTCTTTCTCTGTGTGCACACTAAGGACAGACCAGGACGACACAGTGAGAAAGCTGTCCTCTGCAAGCCAGTGTCCTGAAGCAGAACTGCCTATGAACCTTGGCTTTGTATTTCCAGAACTGAAAAAAATCCATTTCCCCTATTTAAGCCAGTCTGTTCATTCTGTTAGGACAGGGCCAAGCAGACCAATTAGAAGAGGTATACAATGAACAAGGAATGTGGAATGCAAACTGCTCACCTTTTTCTCATAACATCTGAAAAGTTATTATCAATAAAATGTAATCAAACTTCACACAATTCACCCTAATTCAGTAAACAACTATTTGACCTTATGTTTATTGTGCACATAACATAAGTAATTCTAAAACGTGTTTATAACCAAAAAAAAAAAAAAAAAAAACCCAAACTCACAACCATTTGCTACACACTCATTTCTTACCACACCAAGTCTTAGGCAACCACTTACCCACTTCCTGTCTAAACAGACTTGCCTATCAGCACATTACATCCGTTCATCTGGTGATGGACACCTTAGGCTTCCACATTTGGGCATCTGTGAATAAAAGTTTCTATGTGGGTATTTGCCCTTTTTTGGAGGGGAGGCAAGGAGTGACATGGCTATAATATATTGACCTTTCCAAGGATATGTTTTCCAAAGTAGCTACATCCCATTATAGCCTAACCAGCAGTTAATGAAGACTACAGTCTCTCCCCATATTCTCCAACACTTGTTATTGTCTGTGCTTATGAATCCAGTGTCCCAGTCAGCCAGTTTGATTCCATCTCTCTCCTTTTTGAATGGTGATGTTGAGTATTTTTATGTTTTCTGACCATTTTCCCTTCTTTCAAAGAATATCAGGAGTATACTCAATAATATGTCTGTTATATGCTAGGTGTTCCAGGTCACAGATTTTTTAACTAGCTCTTTATACTTCTGAGATGTAGTTTTATTTAACTGTGAATTTTTTTGAGGCATGGTATGTTAGCTAAGACTAGCCTTGAGCTCCGGTTTCTTCTGCCTGTATTACTGGAGTGTTGTGAGCACACACGTGCCACTGTGCCCAATTTTATAGTAGGTATTTTTTATTATTTGTTTAGTGCCTGGAGAAGAATAACTATAGCTAATTGTGGTCATTTGATTTATAGAAGTCAATTATCTTGCTTTTCTCAATTCCTAATTGCTTTGCTCCAGGGACTCCAATAATGGCCAGCCAGGAAAGATATTTATTGATCACCTGATATTTTTAACAATGCTCTAATCTAGTGGTTCTCAACCTGTGGGTTGCGACCCCTTTGGAAATCAACCTTTTCAAAGGGGTCACCTATGACAATCAGAAAATCCAGGTATTTACGTTATGATTCATGACTAGCAAAATTATAGTTATAAACAACAAAAATAATTTTATGGCTGAGGTTCACCATATCATGAGGAACATGTATTAAAGTGTCACAGCATTAGGAAAGTTGAGGATCAGAAACACCTTGGACTGACTCTTTGGATCGGACTCCCCCTAGAGGAACACCTGACTCAGTCTTGATGTTGGGGGGAGAAAACTGGATTTGCCAGGAGTGGAGGCTGAACTAAGCAATATTAGGACCACCTGCCCATGGGGGGGATGGGGAGATGTGGAGAAGAGAGAATGGCCTGATGTGGTGGGAGGGGGAAGGGACCTTGAATAAGGATATACATGGATAGAAAATGTCACTTCTTTATTCATAATAATAAAAGAGAGAGAGAGAAAAAAAGGAAAGTTGAGAACCATGACACTAATCCCTAGCAGTAGTCAGCTGCAAGCTAAAAAAAGAAACTCCACCCTCCTTCCAGGCCCCCTCCATCCTGGACAGCAACTACTCCAGCTTGCTAGCATTGTGGGCTGATTCTCAGAGAACCTCCCCCAAATAAAGGACCGCACAGTTTTATGCTCCTTCTTTCATCTGCCTTCTGCCTTGCTGACCTTTCAGCAACCACTTGGTAGTTGTTTGAATCTATTCATTGGCTGAACAGTGGGAGCTGCAGTGCTCAGTGGCTCAGGCACAGGGGCACCCAGACCAGACCAGTCTGCCACCTCTGGCTGAATGGTCGTGAACTC
This sequence comes from Sigmodon hispidus, assembly GCA_004025045.1. Classification (NCBI taxonomy): domain Eukaryota; kingdom Metazoa; phylum Chordata; class Mammalia; order Rodentia; family Cricetidae; genus Sigmodon; species Sigmodon hispidus. Next base: position 112,833 of record PVIH01000417.1, on the reverse strand, counting down.
AGGCATTCTGAAATTTCTCCTTGGTCACAGTCTTCTCAAGAGCAGCTTGCTGGTCTCCATCTCCTCAGGATCTCTGGTGACACCAGCCTTGTACTCACTATATTAGACCAGTGAGTGAGTTCCTTTGCTGCATGAAATGGTAATGTCTACATAGTGCAGAGGAGAATCTGTTATTCAGACAGATGGTAGGCAGCCTGACATGAAGGGTCCCTGTGAAGGGGCTAGTAGGTCAGCCCTGGTATTGGTCACAAGTGGTTCCTGGAAGGCTCCTCGGATCTAGTTAGTGGAGAGACCAGCAACTGAAGTGTCTCCAATGGCAGCAGCCAACTTCAGCACAGGCCACACTGATGATAGCAGCAGGGATTTTAAAGGGGACATGGTTCTACCTCAGTAGCAGCTTTCCCCAGGTTCTCTCGGTTAGGGTGTATAAACCATCACTTTCCCTTTTGTAGATGACTGTTCTAGGTGGAAAGCAATGTTGTACTTACTACCCAAATGTTTTACCGCCACAAAGGACATTCTCCCCCATCTACAGAAAATCAAGGGCTCCACATACTCGGGCCTAGAAGAAGGGTGGAGTTTCTTTTTTTATATCAGGAGTCAAGAACACCTCCATACAGACTATCCCTGGGCAACGAGGAAAGTTAAACTTTTCTTTTTTTCCTGACAGGGTCTTACTATATAAACCAGATGACCAGATGGGCCTCAAAACCAGTGATCTGCTTGCCTCTTGCTTCCCAAGTATGCACCACCATGTTTGGCTATACTGCTTTCTAAGTGGGCAAATCAGTACTAGAGATTAAAATGCAGATCTTTATATGCATTTTACTTTTTGCTGTGCTAGGAATTATGCATACTACCTCTATCACTGAGCTGCATCCCAAGCCCACCTCCCTATTTTAGTTTATTGAACAAGTGAATTTTATATGTATCTACATTGGTAAGAAATTTGCTTCACTCCCGAGTTTTAACACTAATGTATCAGCATACTAACAGAAGGTACTGTTGACCCGCCAGGTGCTTAGTGACCATAACTACATGCCATGGAGATAGATGAGTCAATAAGGAGCTTGTCAGCAAGTTCAGCTTCTTTTATGCTGACCTTCTACTTCTGAGGGTGGGTTCAGAAGTGAAAGGGAAGACCCATGTCCCTCCACATCACCAGGAAAGAGAAGAAACAAGAGAAAAGTGACGAAGATAAGGGCCTTCTTATGGAATAAGAAAGAATCCCCACCTCCATAAAGCATGATATGGACACAATCTACGGAAGCCTGGAAAAAGCAATCACAAGGGAAGGCTCCAAGCAATTCCTATTTTTGTGTGTTTTGACGAAGCTCAGCGACTGGCCTCAGACTTGCCATCCTCCTGTGTCAGGCTGTGTAGGAGAGTATCACACCTGGCTCACTCACTGTGTAGGAGACCATCACACCTGGCTCACTATGTAGGAGTGCATCAACCTGGCTTACTCACTGTGTAGGAGAGCATCACACCTGGCTCTCATTGTGTAGGAGAGCATCACACCTGGCTCTCATTGTGTAGGAGAGCATCACACCTGGCTCACTATGTAGGAGTGCATTACACCTGGCTCAATGAGCTACTTTATATGCTGAGTAAGATCAAGACTCCTTGTTGTGGGTTATATCACCCCAAAATTCATATATTGATGTTTTAAACACAGTATCTCAGACCATGACTTTATTTGGAATGCTTGTACGTAACTAGTCAGATAAGGTTGTACAGAAGTGGAGTGTGACTGCTGTTCTTGGAACTTTGACTATTTGAGACAGACATACACCCAAGGAGAAAACTTGTAAAGAAAATGGCAAAACCTGGGATAAACTATCCTCAATCCCAGGACCAGCAAAGACTGCCAGTAACCTCCAGAGCCAAGGGGCTAGGACAGATGGCCCACAGGCTCAAATAGAACCCCAGAATACCTTTACCTAATGTTCACACCTCGAAGCAGAAATGTCTTTGCCAAAGCTCCCCAGTCTGTGGTAGTTTGTTCCAGGAGCTCTAGCAATCACTTGAGAATGGAGAGAACTTGGCAGCCTCATAGGACAAACACCTAGATTTCACTTCAAGAGCAAAGATATTTGCAATCAGTAAATCACACAGCAGATACCTACTGTTCCTTCACCATGTTTATTTGCTTCAGCTAATTAAGGCCCCATAACCCTCATCTCAAGGATCCTGCAGCCCTCAGCATATTCTGCTGTGGGACCTTCCCAAAAGCTATGAAGAACTGAGTATTTCTACAGGAAAGAGGCTCCCAGGGTCTTCTGCACAGCCTGTGATGGCAGTGCTCAGTATCTATACTTTGTAGAGTAGTCCTTGGGAGACACCACCAGACCCCGGCCTTTGCGGGCACCACGGTACACAGTCTCTGTGATGTCAACCATTTCTTGCTTGTCTTCCATGGCCCAGTTGATTTTGTTGTTGTTGCCAGTGCCCAAATCAATCATGATATGTTTGTTTCTGAAAGAGAAAAGAGCAGCAATGCTCACAAGAGAATTCCACAAACAAGCCCATTCATTCTCCCCGCTGTTCTAAGTTCCCATAATCCTATTTAAAGGCACAGACCATCAAAACGAGACCACAGTCCAAAACAAAAACAAACCCTATTACTCCCTAGAAATGCAATGCAGCAGTCACATACTCTTCTTTATTTCCTATATATATATATTTAATTTAGATTCTTGAGACAGGGTTTCTCTCCATAGCTCTGATTATCCTAGAACTCACTGTATAAACAAGGCTGGCCTCAAACTCAGAGATCTGTTAGCTTCTGTCTTCCAAGTGCTATCCCGAAGATATGCACTACTATGTCCTGTAATTGTACATTTACTCTCAAAGACTATGAAGGCCAAAAGACAGTAGTAGCACTTGGAAAGGCAAGTAGTTTTCTAGAGAGTTGCACTAATTTTCCTGAAAAGCAATGTGTAACCTTTTCATGTTTTGCTTATAGGAACTTGGTACAGATTTACTGAAAGTCTTATAACTGTGAGTTGAGAATGGTAACCTTGCATGTCCTTGCCTACTGTAACTGAGAAGCAAATAACCTTTTAGAGGCTAGGTCCTGCCCACCCCAACCCCTTAGGAACCTGTATTTGCACTTTCTGAATAAAGATGCTAATTCTTGTTACACTTGCATGATGAAGTTTTCCAAGTTTGCTAAAGATTTATTTTTTAGTTTAATTTTTCACGTCTACAGGCTCACACCTTTGGCTTCAGCTACAGTCTATGATCATGCTCCACTAGCAGTTGAAGAGGTTAGTGTGAGTTTCTTCGTGTCAAGCATTTGCTCTCAATTAGCCCGGGACTGGGGTGGGCACCCACAGCAGCCCTGCTAGTCTCTGTGCCTCTCTTTTCTGTACCTTTGTGCTGAGTACACTAAACGTGACTAGACTTTTACGTCCCTAATAGCCCTATGTGATTTAGACAGGCCTCTTTATCAGTTATGTCTCTGTAAAGAAGGCCTCGCCTCTCTTCCTCTCTGCCCTAGTCCTAAGAGTAAAATGAGTGGGCATTCCATGTGCATACTGCTGCATAAAGTTGCTGCTCTTGACACGTACTTGCTCTAGAATTTTGGGTTACAGAGGGAAGAGAAAGTCTGTCCTCTTTTCTGAGTACACCATCTGTCTTAAAGACAGAAAATATGCCAGCTATGTCTCAACTACACAACACTGTTCCCTATAACCTCCTTCCATGCCCATTACTGCATGTCTACCATGACCCCTCCTGTCCACCTGAAATGAGGACCTTGTTTCTCAACAAGAGGAAAGAAAGAGAACTTTGGCTGCACACTGGGAATGACTGTGCCCCATGGTCATATGAAAAAGCAGCACATGGCTGTGATGTGTATGCAGCAGAGACTTCACTTCCAAACAAGGAAGTGCGGCCAGCTTCCTCCATCAGTAAGAGGAGATGAGTGGTACAGGACTTTACTCTTTAATGAGAAAATTAAATTCAAGCTTCTGCAAATAATAAGATGCTGAGATTCTGCAATGACAGCTGGATGTGGCCATCAGAACTTATGCTCAAGGCCTGGAAGGACCATAGGTCAGAGCACTCAGACATAGGTGATAACAGTAGGTATATCTCCCAAGGATGGGTAGCATTCCCAGTCTACAGAAGGCATCTGTAGGTAGAACCTCATTTCCTATTCAGAAGTCACCCAGTAGAGAACACTTCCTCTGTTTAACTTGCACCCTCAAACTGTCAAGAACAGAAAGGACTATGCAGAGAAGAGAATGGCCCCATTGTGGGGTCAACCTGTTCAGTTTCGAACACCAATCATAAAGAAAGGGACTTAGTCAGACCCCTTCCCAGAGGAAAAACATAGCTAGGAGAGTAATACAAAGCCAAATTATCTAAAAAGTTTGTGTAGCCCTACTGTGTGTGTGTGTAGGACTGTTTCTAGAACTACTGGAGGCTTCACTTATGCCTCAGCTTCAAAGGAGCAAACATAAAAGGGAGCTGTGCTTATCTACAGACATCAGACCATGCTGACTTGAATGATCTGGACAATGAGGACTGGAAATTTCTGTGTCCAGGTGTGGGATATCAAGGGGTCCTTGGAAATCCAGAAGAGTCCAGCTTTGCTATGGGAAGGATGATAATCTCGAGAAGTAGTAGGTAAAACTCATGACACTTCCCTGTGACTACAGCTCTTGCCTGTGACTTTGGCATGTGATACTGCACAGGAAATTCCAGACGTCAATCAGGCTCTTAGCAGTGGACTTTAAAAGATTATCGAGGACTGCACAGGTGAGTGTAACCCTCCAAGAGGTAAAGCTGCAAGTCAGGACTGTATTAAAAGGACTCATTGTGGCAGACATCAGTTGCAGCCCTTTTCTGATAAATGAGCCTTTAAGACAGAGTGGCTCTCACCAACAACAGCAAGAAGCCTACAAGTCACACCTATGACTCCCTGGCAGGGAATTAGTTGGCCCTGCTTATCTCCAGAACTGTAAATTCATAAATGAGAGCCAACTTACACTGTTAAGTCTCTGTATAAGATGAACCACACAACTCTGCTTATCAATTTGGACACTATTTTTGGAGTTCTATGACTACATACCGATTTCTTTAGTAATTATAGGAAAAACTTTTAACCTGCAGTGCCAGTGTCAAATCTTTCCAAATCTCTGGAAGAGTGTTTGAGATAATGAAACAATTTTAGAGATGTATTTATTTGTTATGTATACAGTGTTCTGTCTGCATGTATGGCTGCAGGCCAGAAGAAGGCACCAGATCTCATTACGGATGGTTATTAGCCACTTCTCCAGCCCCTTGATGAAACAATCTTGCATAAGTAGTTCAGGTTTTCTTAAGTTTTATCAAAGGACACCAAATAAAGCCAATGATAATATATAACAAGTAAAGTTACATTTTAAAAGGTTTAGTCATCAGTAGATCTTATTTGAAAGCTTCTTAAATGCCAGTAAGAATGCCTTCCATTTAATTATACTTCACACCAGTTTCTGCACAGTATTTCAAATATGTAATTTGTTACTGAATCAATGTTAAATTTTGAATTACTACTTTGAAATCATTTAAAAAATCCACACTGACTGCCTTGTGATAAAACTACCCAAATGGCTTCCTTCTAAACGAAAGAACCTGTCCTACCAAACTTCCAAACCAACAGTATTCCATTTAAGTAATAACTTTAAGATAACATACCTGAAGAAAAACATGACAGTACATGGGTCGTATAATTCATACATCTTGTTGAAGTCAGGTACTTCTGTAATATCCACAAGATAAATAACTGCAAAATTTTTAACCTAGAAAGAGATTTTAAAAACTAAAATAAAAGATCAAATTGGCTTTCATTTCATAAAAGCAAACTAAAGCGAAAACAAGACTCTGTGTAATGGGGCATATCTGTCCTAAAGAGCTGACAAAGGAAACCCACAGGGTGCTTGCCAGGGTTCTGGCTAGTACTACTTACAGCGCTGACATTTCCAAGTTACTTAGAAACTAAACTTTGTCCAGAGCCCTCTCACTCACCTACCAACAAGCCACATGCATTTTCGTTAGTTTGTACTTTGGCAAATACATTACATGCATTAACATGCTCTAAACACACTTATAAAGTCCAACCAATTGTTTTTGCTTCAAAATTTTCTATAACTTTGGAGAAATTTCTAGTCCAAATTCATCAGTTTAGATAAAACAAAAAACCATGAGACTAAAATCATCTTAAATCCCACTCAGAGTTAACAGCTGTAAATATCTTTTGCTAAGTTCTGCCCCACCATTTCCTACGTATATTCTAAAACTATACTATTTTAACAAACCATAATAATCATATCGTACCTATGTCCTGCTTCAATTACAGGCATTCTTGTGTAAATTCCCAAAGACGTACTTTGTTCTGCTTTGTTTTTAAAGACAGACTGCCTCAACTTGGTATGTAGCTCAGGATGACCTTACACTTGTATTCCTACCGCCTGAGCACTAAGGTTACACGCCTGGTTTTCGGTGACACTGGAACTGGAACCTGGGGCTTTGTGCATGCTAGGTGAGCATTCCACCAAATGGCTATACTATATTTTAGGACTCTTTTTGGCTATTTTCTTCCTGAGATTCTAGGAGTGTCAATAAATCCATGCACATTAATTTATGTACATATTTCATTTCCTAAAGATAAATCTTAAAACAGACTTAGACACAGTTATGATTTATTCCTAAAAAATGTTCTGTACACTAGCTGAACTGTGCCTGAGTCTGAATTCCTAACCCCAAAACTGCAGAAGTGACTCTAGAAAGAAGTCACAGCAGGTAAGTTGGTCACAGTGTCAAGATGAGGAGTGGGTCCCAAGTCCACAAGTGCTCTCTACTAACAGAGAAGAGGTTATATGACAGCCACTGGAAAACAGGGGACTGGAGGCTATGTACAAGCTTAGGACACTAGTGCCAGCTGCCATTACCAGGACTGATTTCAACCAACAAACCAATCTACTTTCCCACTTTCCACTCTTCCTTTAAAATGCTTTAACTGTATTATCATGGGTCTGTGTGTAGGGGTGAAGAGGTCAGAGGACAGCTTTAGCAGCCAGGGTCTTCCTGTCACCATGGAGATGTCCTGAGGACCGAGCTCAGGTCATCAGGCTTGAAGCAAATGCTTTTACCTGCTATTAAGCCATCTTGCACGCCTCCCATTCTTGGACATGTTGTTTCCTTTTATCTCCACAAGAACCTTAGAAGGTTGTCCTCAGAGCATGCATCACTAACTGGCACAAGGTCATATAAGAGTACATACCCAAGTCCTACTCCATGTTCTTTCCCAAGTTGCTTTAACATTCCTCAAGTGTCAACACTTGACTCAGTATTCACTAGAAGATTGCTCAACCGGCAGGGGCTATTGCCATCAAGCCTGACTTCAGGACCCTACAACAACCTACCTCATAAAGGAAACCAACTTCCACCAAGTTGTCCTCTGGCCACATTTGTGTTGTGACACATACAGAAAACAGGACTTTCCATATCCTGTATGTTTTGGGTTTGTCTGATAAAGAATTTTATTGTCTAGGACAGGATGGCCTCAAATTTGCTCTGAAGTCCAAGGAGACCTTGAAAGTGTGATGCTTCTGCATCAGCCTCTGGAGTGCAGGGATTACAGGTGTACATTAACCTCACCTGACTAAGAATACTTTAGTGCCTTTTCCTTTCGGGGCACTGGGGACTGAACCTAAGGCTTCATACCTACTAGGCAAGAATATTACCACTGAACTCTATCCCTGGTGCTTTATACAGAAATAGGGACTCAATAAATTTCCCCCTGGCCTTGAATTCACTTGAACTAAGGGAAGTGCAGGTGGGCCCTGAAATTATGTTCCTCCGAGATGGCCAGCAGGCATCATTATGCCTGTTTTCTTTACTTAATAAGACTATTGTTCTTAAATCTACCAGATGGGCATACCACTTTGTGATAAGAGTGTTTGCTACATGTGCAAGGTCCTAGGAATCCCCAGTGTGCTCCCCTACTGAGCCATCTGCAAAAAAACAAACCAAACTCTCAACTTACCCAGCTACGCCAGTGGTAGAGCATTTGCCTAGCATATGCAAAACCCTGGATTGGATTGACAGAACCACAAAAACAAACCCCATTCCCAAATCTAGACTAGAAATTTAGGAACAACATTGCATCTGGGATCTGCTTCAATGATACAGCCTAAGGCAAACCAGGGAATACCATACTGGGAATACAACAGGCATCCTCTGCACTCTTTTGTTGGTAAGAAATTAAATCTACCGCCACAAGGTGAGCTTACATTTAACAGGACTCCACTTGTCTTCAGCTTTAGCGGAGATCTTAAACACGGTACAAGGTGTACTATGCATGTGTGTGCTCCCATCCCACATCAGCACACATAAGGAATATGTGCCATGTACATGTCATGTTATGATGCATGAAGGATGTGTGTACATTACCATCATGGTACACAAGAAATGTGTGCTTCAGACCCTTAACATTGTGCCCTCATTCCTCATGCACATACCTTAGTTGGATCTCATTCTCACTGAACATATTTCTGAAACTGCTTTCCCATCATATCCATGGTGAATCCATTAGTCAGGTCACCAGGACCCAGCTTTCAGAGTAAACGTACTCTATTCTGGTTTTATTTAAAAATAAAATAACTCACTATAGAAATTAAGGCCACAGAATCATGAGATTAGGAGTGGAGGCTGTATTCTATTTTCTCTTCAACTTGCTCAGGATCAAACATATAGTTAGGTACCAACCACACAACCATTTAAATATGGGGAGAGGGGCATTTAGTGACAAAGGACAGCACCTGAATAAACACCAACCTGTTTTATGACTTCATGTCAAACACATACTGTAAAGACTTACTTAAACATTTCAGAGCAGACTGACTAAAAAACATCTAAGAACCCATTACACACAAGGAATTTGTCACTCATAAATTTTAATTCAACAGTCTTGGAGACCTTGTTAGTACTTCACTACAAAGAAATTAAGGCTCAAAAGATTATGGGCACCAAGACCCATGGAAAATAGCTGGACCCAGGTTTGACCTAAACACCTCTAGATGAGATTTTCTGAACTGAGTCATAAAGAAATTGTTCTACTTGAAAAGGCAGAGGCCAAACTGCAGAGGGTGAAAGTCATTTAGGTAGAGAGAACTCTGCCTATAAAGATTAAGACAAGCAGATTTGTTTGAGGTCAGCCTGGTCTACAGAGTGAGTTCCAGGCTACTGGGGACTACAGTACAGAAAAACCATCTAGAAAAACCAAATTGGGGGCTGGAGAGATGGCTCTATGGTTAAGAGCAGTGACTGTTCTTCCAGAGGTCATGAGTTCTATTTCTAGAATCCATATGGCAGCTAACAACTGTCTGTAATTCCAAGATCTGACACCCTTACACAGTTAATTACATGCAGGCAAAACACCAATTCACATAACATAAAAATAAATATTAAAAAAGAAAAACCAAACTGGGGCGGAGGAGGGAGAACAAAGACACTAAAGGGCAGCCAAATCCCATCATCTAGGTCCTGGGTAGGAAAGCAAAAAGAGCTCTTCTTGGGCCAGTCTGCAAGGGCTCTGATGCTGGCAAGACTCATGAGGTGTCCAAGTTCAGTTGGTAAAAATGAGTTTAAGAAAACTAAGCATTGGGGACAAAGGCTCAAAGTCTTAGGATGAACTTGAGGCTGGGCTGGGGAAGACTACCTCATGGTCACCATTTGCTTCCAGCAGGGTCCAAACACATAGGTGGTGCTGATGCTGGAGCTTCAGTGTTAGTGCAGAAGCCCTTTCCAAAGCCAATGTTTAGCATCCATGTTTACTCAGACAAGACTAAAAAGCTCTGTGACCGACTCCTGTAAAGTCACAGATGACAGGGCAAAACATGGAAAAGCTGCATAAAAAGTTCTGAGGTAAGAAAGTCCCTGGAGACAAGGCAGGGAAGGAAAGTGTCCCTTCCACCTTACTCCTGTTTTATGGGGTGAACAGACAACATGGATCTGTGTTTTTCCCATGGTCCCAGAGAGCCCTGAGACTAAGGGCTGAGATGAAGACACTCACAAGCCAAAGCTCCAGTTCTCTGGCAAGGTCTTTTGTTAAGACAAGGTCTACTGTGTAGTCCCAGCTGGCCCAGAATTTGCTTGGTACATCAGACTGGCTTGGAACTCAAGACCTGCCTGCCTCTAACTCCAGAGCGCTGGGGTCAAAGGAGCCTTTCCACACTGTTTAATCTGCCAACAGCCTATCAACATCTTAAATATTCTACATTTCATATGCATTACAAAGTTAAAATAAATGATCAATAATGAAAAGAATAAGTCTGCCTTCTACAGTATTAACTGCTAATCTAATAATAGGTCAGAATACCTTCCAGAGGGGGGATTATTTAGACATCTAGATTCTCCAGTGTCCCAAGTAAAAATAAAAACTGCCAGAGGAAACATGTCTTCTCAGAAATGAAAACCTTACCTGTTCTATAACTTTCTACACTAGATGCTGGTTTATAGCAAAACATTTTATTTTTAAAGGTCTTATTTTCTATTCTTCAATGAATAAGGAAATAGCAGGTCACCCAGAAATGAATAAATACAGTGATATTGCAGGGCCCTTTACTTCCTTTGCATCACAACTTTGAGATCAACCAAAAAAGGGTAGAATTTGTTACCTTCACTGAGGTGGCCTTGGGACTAAACAGAGAGTACTAGGTAAGGATTAATCAATGAATCCTCACAACAAATGTGTATTTTTTTTTATATTTATTTTTTCAGGCTAGAGATTACAATTTGATTTCTGCTTGTACTTTCCTTAAGATCTACAAATTCTGCTTGTGTAGAAGTCTGATAACTATCACCTTCTCCCACTGGAAAAGAGGGAGGAAGTGAGGGCATGCGCAGCAGTTTCTAGAGAAAGCAAGAAAGAGCAGGTAACTTCCAGTGGACGGAGGCAGAGGGCATAAGGACTAACATGATGGTTCTGCCTACTCAAGAATGAAAACCCAGATAAATGGCAAGCACTGAAAGCCGGAGAGCTTCCTGAGTTGTCCCTGCGTCCTGTTTGGCATTCTAGGCAAAAACCTACAGGATACAATCAGTGCAGGACAACTGCAAACAATATAACCGCAGCATAGAAGCCAAGGAAGGCGCTGCCCTGGCAGTCCTCAAGATCCCTTGGCTCCTGCACAGCAGGCTCTGTGTCCAGGAGTGCCTTCATGATCAAGGTAGGCTATATGGAAGGAAGGTTGCTGCTAAGCACTGAAAATAAGCTAATCAGGTCACTGTGAGATAACCCCAGAGCAGGTACTGCAGAGCACAGCCAGGGTTCCTAAGAAAAATGTGGCTACAATACAAGAAGCTATAATGCTCAGCAAGCTTTAGGAGGCAGAGTCCAAGTCTTGCAAGCTATCGTGGCTGTCACTGCCACTACCATCTCCAACCAGGTTCTCCTGCTGACAGGCCTCTTCAGGACCAGGAAGTGTGCTGCCCTGATTCTCCTTGGAACCCAGAACCACATATTTGCCCTTCTTCAGCACCAGCTGCCGTCTCAGCTCATCTGCCATCTGTGAGAGATCTCGCTTCATAGCATATGCGTCTTCTCCATCTGCATAGTACTTGGGCTCCACCTCACTAACCTGGAAGTTGAGGGTGTTGGAATAAAGGTGCAAGGCTGCTCGGTTGCTCTTCCTGACATGCAGGGATACATACTTAGCGCTGAAGTTCTCAATCATGGCCCTTGAGGCCTGGTCCATCAGCTTCTGGGCCAGGCCAAGGCGCCGGTGGGAGCGCTTCACAGCCAGTGAAGTGATGTGTCCATGAGGAACATCATCAGGATCTTCTTCCATTTTGGCCAGGACATAACCCACGATCTTCCCATCCTCATCCTCAGCAATATAGGAGAGCTGTGGCCAAGAGAGGCCATGATAGAAATAGTATTTCATTTGATAGTTCTCAGGAAGGCAAAGGAGGTTACAGTGCTGCATGTTCATCAGGTCATCTGGCCGAGCTCGGCGGATGTTCATATTGGCAGTAGACAGGCCTGTCACACTCCAGAGAACCAGAGAAGATGCCACGGAGCACAAGCGACACCAACACCGTTTGCCTCGAGGAATTGACACAAAGGTGTATTTCAAAACTCAAGAAACATAGCACTGTCAAAAATGTATCTTTGAAGAATATGAATTTAACAGATAGTCCCGGTCATGTAACCTTAATGTAACTATATAATCTTAATTCTGTACTCATGCTTGCAGAGGCTCTCATCCAACAAGGCCATGGCAGCAGGGTCTTGGTAAAAACTGAAATCATTTAGTGAGCATGGGTCTCTGCCTATGAGGCTATACACTCATGTGACAACTAGATGAGAAAGCACATCAGACCTCCCTGGTCCCCTGCTAACTCCTACACCTTCTTGGATCTGCAACAGCAGTGTGTGCAAAGGATCTCAGAGGCTGCTTGGACTCTGGCTCTTGTTTCCACATGGGCTAGAATATAAACTAAGCAGCACTATTTCTCCTGCTATTGTCCACCCATTTATCAATTTGCAATTCACTAAAATTTCCATGTGTTTTATATAAAACTGAGGTTAAAGTAGATGTCCACTATTTTTTCCTCTAATAACCATTTAAAAAAATCTAAAGATAAATGGGAAAATATTGCTGTGCATATGCCCAGCATATTTATTTCCCACATTTTATGCTTCCAAACAAACATGTATCTGAGCCAGGGAAATCTCTCAAAAGCTCCACAGGAACACCAAGTACACACTGTGTCTGAGACTCATTACATAGCTGAATAGTGACTTACAAAGACCAGCTAACTCAAGCCTTACTGTCATGCCTAAGACAGACTCCCTAATATTATACTTTAAAAGCCCTATAAATATTTGTCTTGTAGGGTTTTCTAAAAATCTGTATTTATAACGTGTGTGTATAATATAAACACAGCATGGCACACGTGTGGACATCAGAGAACTTGCCAAGTTGCTTCTTCCTAGACTTTGACACAGGTTCCTGTGTGGCAATGCCTTCATCTCCTGAGCCATCTTGGCAGCCACAGTGTTTCTTTCTGAATATATCATCACATGTCAATGCATTCCTAAAGATGTTTTAAATGCCATTTGTATGGGCTTTTAACACACAAAATGCCTCACTATTTTTGTGTGTCACAATATTAAGGAATATTAACCCCTAGGGCACTTTTGTATATTCCTACCCAATAGGAAAAGAGATACAAAAGTCTCTTCAAAGTAGCATGTTATGCTTTACAGAGAGAACTTATTCAGTAAGCTCTAGATGGTTAAGGATATCTGTTCCCTACTACCTTTCTTCCATCACTACTTAATTCCAAACTAGTCCAGCACCAGGTGGAGGTGGGCACTGCAGGAGGAGAAGCACACTGGCTAATGCCACACATCCTAAGAGAAACAGGACACTCAAGTCCAGCCTGACACACAGAACTTTTACTCACTTTAAAACAGCTGGGATATCCAACCAGGACTCATACAAGATGAGAAAGATCTCCCACTATCTTCCAATTCTGCGGAGGGAGATTTTTAAATAAATAGTTATACTGTTTTTTATACTAAAATCTTAAATTTCAAAAATTTCTGCTCCCCCAAAGTTTCCAGAAATATAAACTCATATTTTGCTATTATACTAAGAAAGCAAAACATTCACCACTTTGTTAATTTCACATCACATTTTTAGTAACTATACTAAAACACAGAATTAAAGGTTTATTGAGGATATGAAAGAGATGCTCAGCAACTAAAGAGCTTGAGGGCCCAAGTTCAGACCCCCAGACCCCACATAAATACCAAGAAGGCATGGTGGTCTATCTGCAATTCTAGTCTTGAAAAATGAAGACAGGAATCCCTAGATCAAGCTGGCTAGCAAGACTAGCCTTATTGGCAAGCTCTAGTTTTAAGGAAAAACCCTGCCTCAATGAATGAGGTTGAAGAGGAACTGAGGATCATTGGATTATTGCTAACAAACACCTTGGACCACCATTTACAGGTGTGCGTGGGCACATGTGTTGTGTGTTCCCCTTCCCTGAAAATGGGAAGCTGGGGCATGTAGCCCAACTGTGTAGCATGCCAGCACCAAAGTTCTTAAAAAGGGAAAAGTGGGGACATTATTAAGAATGTAATCAAGGCCAAGTAGTGGTGACTCACAACTTTAATCCCAGCACTAGGCAGAGGCAGGTATATCTGAGTTTGGGGCCAGCCTGATCTACAGAGTAAGATCCAGGACAGCCAGAGAAGTTACACAGAGAATCTGTCTTCAAAAAATAAAACAAAAAGAATGTAATCAAATTTTTGGACAAAAGAAAAAGCAATTTAAAAGACAAAAGAAAATATTTTAAAATAAGACTAATGAGCCCAATACGAAATAAACCATAGTCTAACAGAACTGACAGCTGCCATCTGACTTGACACAGTACAATGTGAAAGGAAAGGACACCTGGCAAACAGGTTCTGCTCAGCAGGGAAAAGCCAAGCGCAGCATACCCAGCGTCCTGACAGGAAGCCCTACTCAAGGCTGCTCATGTCACAGTCCAATAAGGACAGTTAAACAGCTGTTCCTAGCCAACACAGACTTAGTAAGAATAGACTTGCTTCAGTGCATTTCAGCATGTTTGCATAATGGACCCAACCATTCTTACCCCTAGCCCTAACAGGCAAGACACCCAGCATAGGAGAGAAATATTGCCCTCTCATCCCAAGTCACACCCTCAGATCTGCACTGACCTGGTGTCCAAGAGGGACAGGGCAGGGATGGCTGAGAAATACTGCTGCCCTGAGCCTAATTTCTACGGAGAGGTTCCAGAATTCCCTGGGACCCATCCTCTTTAACAAGGCATCCTGGGCCTCAGCCCAGACCAACAAACAGGGCTCCTAAAACTGACACAAGAAGCACTCCCAAAGACACCCGTGACAACTAAAATGTCCTCTACTGTTCTTTCCTAAAACCTGAAAGCAGAAACCAACCAACCAACCAAAAGCCAAATAATGTTGTCTTTCCTACATATACACACTCCTATGTCTGTCTTCGAGGAATTTCTTTGGTATGGCAATTGTGGTTCAGTCAGTGGTAAAGCACTTGCCTGACATGCCTGAGGCCCTGGCTTCAGGTTCAGCACAAGTAAACCAAATAATAATGCTATGGGAGAGCTTTAGAAAGGAAGAATTACTTTAGGCCAGCTTACATTAGCATCTGCCAGAGGGAAAAATAAATTTCAGCATTTCAGCTAGTGCTTATTCTTCTTTAAAAATGCTCTCAGGCTAGGCATGGTGGCCTTTAATCCCACCACTTTGTGGTGGAGGAAAAATCAGGTAGAAATGTCTGTGGGGTCTACACAAGTTCAATGGTTACTTAGGGAGGCCCTGTCTCAAAAAAAAAAAAAAAAAAAAAAAAGAAAAAGAAAAAGAAAGAATATTCAAATTACTTATGGAATAGTATCATTAAAAATTTTTATTGCTTTACTGTCTTTGCCATTTGCCCTATTGTTACAATTACAAAAGGCTAAATAAATTACCCCAAAATTGTCAAAAGAAATTCACAGAAAGAGAATAAACCTAACCAAAGTGCTTGGAGGTTCATGCCTATAATCTCAGCATTGGTGATGAGGCAGGGAGAAAAGTTCAAGGCCAGCCTGGGCTACACAATCCGTTCCCCCCCCCCCAAAGTTTACCATGATATTAACCTAAAATTCTGATTTATAAATACAACAAATTAAGTACCAAGAAAAGGCCAATCCTATTAAAGCTAATTAAATAAGTTCCAACATTCTCAACAAAACTTGAAAATTCACTCTGCTCATTTAACACTTTTTTTCCCCCTTGAGGCTGGGTCTTAAGACTTGAGTAGCCTGGAACTCATATCAGTCTGACTTAGTTTCCAGAATTCTAGGAGTAAATACTTGTGCCACTGCACCTGGCCCTAGCAAATTCTTAAAACAAAAACAAAAACAAAAACAAAACCACTATCAGGGTCCACAGTGGTGCACACCTTTAATCCCAACACTCTTAAGAGGCTGAGGCAGACTGGTAATGAATTCAAGGTCCACCTGATTACATATAAAACCCATTCCCAGTCATCACAACAAAATTCACCATCACAATGAGTCATTTACTTTAGGAGAAAGTTAATAAATCTCTTCACGGTTTAAAAAAAAAATGACTATTTCTGGCACAAACTTTCCCCGTACGTGTTCACGAACCCCGTCTCTCTCTATGGGTCAAAGGGTCTGTACGGAACCCAAGACTCTCAATTCAATCTCTCGTTCAAACCGCGCTGCGAGGCCCAGCAGAGCGAATACTGCATATGCGTTACCTTTTCGGCGATGCTGTACAGAACCTCGTCCATCTTCATGCAAGTGGGGTCCCAGTCGTGGCCAAAACGAATAACAACCACGCGGTCCTCCTCCGAAAGGATGGCCTGGTCTACTTGCCAGCCATTGTGCAGATGCGGAAGCATGTACGACATCTTGTGCGGGCCTGCGCGGCCGGATGCCGCGAGCTGCCTGCGGGTGCAAGAAAACTGTGAGATCACGACCCCACCCGGATCCCAATGCCCGCACCGATTCCCAATACCCACGCCCGCACCCCAGACTCTGCCTAGGGGCCCACTGCGAACCCCGCAGGCCACCGCCACCCTCCGACCTCCACTTACGGCCCAGGGCCCGAGGCCTAACAACTCCGGGCCTCGGCTCGCCCCGGGACCACAACCCTGTACCGCCCCCTCCACGGTAGCCATACCCCGGCGGCCCCAGCCCCACGGGGCCACACTGGGGGAACCCCTAACCTCGTGAGAGCCCACGCGGCCCGACCCTCTGCTCCTCCTCACCACACCGGAGCCTCCGGAGCCACTGAACGTCCGGGCGTGCGCACTGACGCTTTTTTATCGCTGCTGCGCGCGTACGTGCGCGCATGCGTGCGTGCGCAGGCGCGGTAAGGGCCAGGGTGGGTCTCGGGGTCTCGGTTGCCACACCCTAGCTGTACCGAGCGTCCACCGGGAGCTTGCACTGCGCCCAGCGGTCGGTGATTCTGATGAGTCTAATCCGGGGCCCAGCCTCGTTAGCAAGCGACCCAAAGCACGGCCGAAACCCAAATATCCCCATCTCATAATGCACTTAATATTTTAAGATAGTGATTTGCCTCTACTTTTATTATTTTGTGTGTGTGTGTGTGCTGAGAAATATGACAAGTTTTTGGCCAGACCTCAGCCATGCTTCTGATTTTCGCCCTAGTCCTATCTATTTTACACTCTTGTGTAAAAGCTACTCTTTCAGTGCCGTCAGACGCTCCTGAATATGACCAAGATTTTGGTCCTCCACATTAGCCCAGAGGTCCGTCAGATCTCCTTGGCTTCAGCCGTTATCCTCCAAATTTCTCTTTCATAGATCCATCCCTCTTACTCCCATAATGGTCCATAGTTGGTAGTAGAATTCATTTTGCTCCCTAAAAGACTCTGCCATAGTTTTCCTGAACCATCTTCTTAAGCTTTTACAAGTAGGATTGATTTTTCTCTTTCATTACCATATCTATATGCATGTATACATGTGTGTATATAAGTTTCTCACTTTATTTACTAAGTATTAAGTACAAGTACTTATTGTATTTGTATTGTACTGTATTGTACAACCATTGCCATATCCATCCCCTGATAAAATTTAGAAATTAAAAGGCAGGGGCTGGAGAGGTGGTTCTGAAGTGAAAAGTATTTTTTGCTCTTCCAGAAGACCAGATTTGATTTTCAGCACCCATATGTCAGCTGACAGTTGCCCATAACTCCAGTTCCAGGGGATTCAACATCCTCTTCTAGTCTTCTCAGGCACAAGGCACAAACCACACCTACGTTCCTGTATTCATATACATAAAAAAAATAAATCTTTTGTGATAATACACATTTAAAAAAACCTGAACTATTTGAGAGATTAACACACAGTCAAAAACCAAGCAGACAGCTCAGGAATTTCTTGATCCTTAAGTAAAAGGACAAACAGCTGGGATTCAATAGCACACACCTTTAATTCCAGCACAGAGTGGTGACCTGTGCCCTTAATTCCATAACTCGAGAGACAGAACTTTCTCTGTTTCTGTGAGTTCAAGGCTAGCTACGAAATAGAGTAGTTCACACCTTTAATCCTGACCTGAATGGGATACAGAAGGGTATTACCTCATAGGAACCCAGCAGAGGCAGAAGCAACAGGAGAATCGACCAGGAGCAAGGCTGAGGAAACTGGAAGACAGCTGGGTGAGAATTGACTGTGGTGTTTCCTCTCTCTGATATTTCAGCCTTCCCTGATATTTGGCTCTGAGTCTCTTTCCTTACAATTTGAATTTGTGCAACAAGGACCTCTTTAAAACTTTTGCAGCTACCATTAAATCCGCCCCCCCCACACTCATACTTCTGTAGCCTTCCTTAAACTACGCACACATGTACATACCTTATGTGTGAGGTGTAGTATAGTAGGATTATACTTGTAAATATTTGTCCCGCCTACTGGTTTAATAAAAGCTAATTGGCCAGAAGTCAGACAGAAAGTGTGGGCAGCACTACCAGGCTAAGAAAACTCTGAGACAGATGCCACAGAGATGCAATGGAGACATGACAATAAGACAGCAGTAGACACAGAGGAAAGAAGCTGAAATGCTGCTCTGAGAAAAGGTATTGAGCCACATGGCTGAACAAGGTGGATTGAGTTCAGATGAAGGAGTTAGCAAATTATATGCCTGGGCCCTAGGTCAATTGTATAAAAATAATACAAGTGTCTGTGTGATTATTTGAGGTTAAACTGAGCTGAAAATCAGACTAAACCTCTGGTCCAGGCCGGCATAGTCCAGGCCAGAACCTATTGCAACAAATGGCAGTCCAACATGAGTAAAAAATACCCACATAAAGCTATAAAAAACTTAAAAACGGTTCTAGAGCACAGAAACGGAGGCAAAAGCAGCTTCCGAGTTGTGTCTCTTAAGTGGGCCATGTTAAAGAGACTGAATGGTGTGTGGGATTAAATTACAAAATGGCATGTTTCCTGCATACATGTAAGCAAGGAGCTATATATAGTGGATTTAAGGTTACTGTTCTCACAGGCAAAAGGGAACAGAGACAAAGATAGCTTCTTAGTGGCGGTGTTTTCTTGGATCAGCCCTGTTGCTTGGAGGCAAGCAGAGAGAGGTAAGAGCCTTTTTTTTTTTTTCCCCAGAGATGATGTGCAAGGTCTAACCAATAAAATATAATCTGTAATCCTGACTGTACATTTATTACGTCTTTACTATTTTTTCATCTTTGAAGGATATATATATATACATACAATTACATAATAGAGAGCTGAAGCAAGGCTTCCTACCACTAATAAGCAAACCCACACTTATAAGCTTTTTTGATGTTTTTCAGTTATTGCTGTTTATTTTAGTGAGTCAAAATATGCAAGGCATATTCCAGAATTTCCATATTTGATAACAAAAAGGTATACTTCAAAAGTGACATCCTACATAGTTCAAAAAGGTTCTGTTTTTCTAGTTTGCTACTTATGGCTACTTAGAATAATAATTCTGAGATAACCAAGAAGCAAGCTTCAACAACATTTCTGCATATCATTATCTGAGTTGTAGCCCAAAGGTGCATGGTAAAATTTCTGCAATCTTCATAGTTCATGGGGTAATTCACTAACATGAAATCAAGTTTCATTTCTGGTCCAGGACTCATTATGATACTGACATCTACTCCAGGACCTGGATTCCTTACATGGCTCTTCTTTAGGGTTCAGATGGAGACTGAAGTGAGGCTTTTTTAACTAAAGTTTCCTGATTCAGCCTTAGAGACAAAACACTTGTGAGTCTTTTAAGAAGCGTTGCTGCCAAATACTTAAATGAAGTTATTGAGCTAACAGGAAGTGTGGGTAGGGCTACCAGGCTAAGAAAATTCTGAGTACAGGAAGAACAGAGACAGACCCCACAGAGATGTAATAGTTACCAAAATTATATGCCTAGGCCCTAGGTCAATCAGCATAAAGATAATATAAGCCTGTTTGTGATTACTTGGGCCTAAGCAGGCAGTGGAGCTGAGAGTGGGACCGAACCTCTGGACTAGACCAGAAAGCATGGCCCAGAAACCATTTACAACAGTGGAGTGTGTGATCTGAGAGTTAATAAGATTCAGTAAAAGAACCTGTGTTTGCCAATAAGCAATAGAAAACCAAGAGTACTTGGTAAGGCTTAGACATCATAGCTGCTGATCTATTTCTGTTCAGTACATTCAGGCATTGTGAGGAGGCACAGAGTTGTCCATGTTTCTGGCACAGGATACTTTACTACAAGAGCTGCTGTGCAGATGGCGCTCTGAATTCTGTTATCAATGTTTTTGTTACCTTCATTATTTTCATCATTACCATTCAACACATCCCATAGAATCTCTGCCACCCAGCCCCAACTATACCAGGGGGCCTACTAAGTCTATGACCTTAACCTTGAGGAACTTAAAACTTTGATTTATTGAGAAGACAGTCATAAATATTGTTTTACTTTTATGATGGAAAATGGTCAGTATCAATACATTTTGCTATAAAGAAGTTCAAAATGTACTACCTCCAAACATGATGTTCGGATTTATTTACTATTTTGAATGAAAGGCATTTAAAAGTTAGCAAGTACAAAAACATTTCCTGACTTGTGTTATTTTTTAAAAGGAGATGAAATTCCTCTGCAAAGTTGTTCTTCTCAGCCAGCCATGGTGGTGCACACCTATAACACAGTAACACAAGCCCTTGAGATCTTGAGGGATAAGTTAAGATTTTAGGTCAGTCTGAGCTACAGAGCTTTTTCCTGAAGTGACAGTCTTATACTACCACTGTCACTGAGAAGGGGAAGCGATTTAAACATTGCTGAAGGCTCCTTATGCCCCCACTTACATCTCTTTCTATGAGCCAACTGCTCTGGTCTAAGCCCTTAGGCCTTGCCATACTCAGGCCCTACTGCTCTGTCCAATGCAGAGTATGTGTGACTGGATACCTGTGGAGATCCAATTCCTGATGGGGCTTCATGCAGCATGAAACTCAGATTTAAAAACTTCATGTACATTTCTCCTGCTTATTTGACTTGGGTAATTTAATTCTCCAGCTTAGATGGGAGACTGAAGTGGACTGAAGTGTGTCCTATCATGAAATGCATAGATTAACCTAAAATTTACAGCTGGAAATAAATGTCACATCACAATTTGTTTGCATCAGAAATCCATCAGCAGCTCTCATGGGGCTGAAGTCTAGTTGTAAGACAGGACTGCCAGTGTTTCTTGTCCCAGGTGACTGTTGCAGGCCTCTAGGCACAGGCCTCTAGGCCTTCCTTCTGCACCAGGAAGCTTCTGAGTGCTGGGAAGGCTCATCCACCCAGAATGAGACAGCAAATGGGAAGGACACAGGGGAAGAGGGAGGTAGCACACAAGTAGCTTACTATAAAGCAACTGCCTGCCTCGACTCTGTTGCTTTTGAGACAGGATCTTGCTCTATTGCCTGGGTTGACCAAAATCCTGGGCTCAAGTTGTAACCAGAGTCATAGACTCTGGGAGCTCCAAAGCATCACTTCTAGCCATCTGCCCTAAAGAAAGCAAATGTAAATAGTGACAAAAAGGGAGAGTGGGATTTTCATCAACTTAGTTATGCTGGGAAGATGAAAATTAAACATGTTAGCCCATCACTCTATTATTGATATGAGATTTTGTAAAATATTTATTTATTTATTATGTATACAGTGTACAGAGGGTACCAGATCTCATAATAGATGGCTGTGGGCCACCATGTGGTTGCTGGGAATTGAACTCAGGACCTCCGGAAAAACAATCAGTGCTCCCAACCTCTGAGCCATCTCTCTAGCCTAATTTTTTTTTTTTTGCTAGAGTCCAAGTAGCCCAGACTGGCTTTGAACTCACTATGTAGTAAGGATGACCTTGAACTACTGATCCACGAGCTTCCATTTCCAAAAGTACTAGGACTGTAAGTGTGTACACCACACAGAGTGAGCTTTAGATGTAAGGGCAGAATAGGGACAAAGTCAAGAGCTGTTAATAATTAAGCAGCCTTGATTAAACTTCAGTCCAATTATTTATTTTCCTAGTGTTTGTTTTACAAGTTCTTACTGCTTGAGGAGACAGGTAAGTTCTATGAGAAAACAGCTCCCTTTTGGAGGGTGATCATCACAAAGTGATTAGTCCTTGAGGTTCTGCTGTTCTTAGAATGCAGGGTGACTTCAGGTTAGGGATGATGACTCAAGTCTTTCAGGTGACTTTTGGGGATGCCTGCAATAGGAGACACTGCAAATGCTGACAACAAAATGTCTCAGTTACTCTTATTTTTTTTCTGCTCTATTCTTGAGAGAGGATGGCAGGCTTAGTATCCCCAACCTTTAGGTGGATAGTCTTTGAGCAGCTACTGTGCTCACTCACAGAGTTAAGCAGAAGCCTGGACTGCAGTTTTAAGACAAAAGAGATACAGGCAGGGATGTCAGGATTTCATTCTGCTTTTTGTTACCTTGTGACCCCAAGAGATGTTAGTGCTTTTTAGCAAAAACAGCATCCACATGCCCATTATAAAGCAAACTCTCAGCCCCTTTCCCAAGAGAAAGTGTGTGTCACTATGCCCTCTGGCTGTTTTTATTTTTTTAAGCAAATCTGATGTTCTTACCTTTTGACCTACCAGTCTTTATGCTAGATGATGAGTTTAGATAGAATTATTTAGTGGAGAATTAGCTAAATCCAGTTTGTCTAGTTGTTTTTCACTAATATAATATCTTGAAACTAAACTTGATCTCAAACGCACAATACAGTTGATCAACAATATCCATATTGTATATTTCTATGGAAGAGTTATACCATATGCCAATATTCCCACAGTACAATTCAGTTTCATCATAGAGTAAGTTATTAAGAATTATAAAGGGGGGCTGGAGAGATGGCTCAGTGGTTAAGGGCACCATCTGCTCTTCCAGAGGACCCGGGTTCGATTCCCAGCACCCACATGGCAGCTAACAACTGTCTGTAGTTCCAGTTCCAGGCAAAACACCAAGGCAAATAAACAAATAAAATAAAATTTTTAAAAAAAAGAATTATAAAGGACCTTGGGGCTGGAGAGATGGCTCAGCAGTTAAGAGCATTGACTGTACTTCCAAAGGACCTGAGTTTAATTCCTAGCATCCACATGGCAGTTAAAAACTGTCTGTAATTCTAGGATCTGACACCCTTACATAGTTATTCATGCAGCCAATTCACATAAAATAAAAAATAAAAATATTTTCTAATAAAAAGAATTATAAAGGACCTTTTTGGAGATCTTAATCTGTAGCACAGGCTGGCCCTTGAAGCAATCCTGTTATCCCAGCCTCCCAACTACTGGGGTTGCACACATGAGTCACCACAAATGGCTACAGGCATGTTCTATGCCTATTCCATGTAACAAGCACTTATCTATTTATCATATGGACAAATGTTGATACATCTGGCTATGTTTTTTTGGGAGGGGGTGTTCCAATTTAATTTGTCTGTGGGGATGTGACAGCCAGTCCCAGTCTGTTAGCACTGTGTTATTGCCTACCCAGAAATGAACTGCTTTGTCCTAGTCATTAGAATGCTCAGACCTAAATAATAATTTATACAGACCCTCTGTGATGGCTAAAGAAACTTAATATAGAGCCAAGCATCCCTTAAGAGATATTGAACTCTTGCCTGGAAGACCCTAGTGGCCTGCATTGGGAGGTAAGGATAGGATAATGGTCTGTGGGACATTAACAGCTGCCTTTGCTTCTGTTAAACTTATTTATCTCTATGGAAAAAGACAAACTTGTCTTTTTGTTTGTTCATTTGTTTGTTTTGATACAGGTTTCTCAGTGTAACAGTCCTGGTTGTCCTGGAACTCACTCTGTAGACCAGGTTGGCCTCATACTCAGAGATCTGCCTGCCTATGCCTCTAGAGTTCTGGGATTAAAGGTCTGCACCACTACCCCGAAAAATGGTCTTTTTATTACTATCTGACAGGAAAGAAAAGCAGACAGAGGGAAGTAAAACACTGTTCCTGCCCAGCTGTGGATTCCATGGATAGTTGTAAGACAGGCCTTTCTGTAATCTCTCTTTAAAACCCCCCTTAGCACCTCATTCCAAAAGGCCTGTTGTTTGGCTATAAGGCTGCTGTCCTTCTGCTAGCAGTAAGAATAAATTAATTTAATCTAAATTTGAATTGAGTCTGTCTTTGCTCTTCTAGTAGATTCAAATGCCACAACAGGACAAAGCCAGTTATCAGTCTCTTTTCACAGGCAAACACTAGGATTTTTTTTTTTTTTTTTTTTGTCTGTGTGTGCCATGCACCAGACCCTTTGGCTACTATGGGAAAACATCAGTGTTCATACTCTAGAGAAACAGGGAAGGCCAAACTGATTCTGGTTTGTTGTTTGTTTGTTTGTTTTTTTAAGTTATTCACTTAAAGCACTGCTTGTCCTGACAATTGCTAAACATGACTTCTTCCCTTGCTACCTAGAACAGAAAGACCTAGAAAAATAGCTAAAAGAATAGGTCATTGCCCTTAACATCTGACTGCACAAGCTCAGCCTGAAAACACTAGGTTCAAATGAAGATACTAGACTTGTTTTTCATTTGAATATAGGTGAAAGCTCAGGGTTAGATCTACTGATTTCCTGGTGGGTCGTGTTACCTTCCATCTTGTTAAATTCTGATACGTCCCTGAACTAAATTTTTTCCCCTATGAAGAAATGACTGCTTATTTGACATGAGGTGAGGAAATACTACAGGGGAAAAGCAGAGCAGGAAAACTAGCCATAGTAACAGAGTTCTTGGGACACTGCAGGCAGTGGAGGCCCATCACCCTTTCATCTCTTCATCCAAAGCCTTCTTAATTCTTTGCCTGCCTAGTTTTCACTTTTAAAAACACTTTAAAAATATCTAAAAAACACATCAACCCAGAGGCAGTATAAATATTGATGACCACCATATATTGTTTCCATACACGGTTGCATTGTATGTTTGAATCATCTTTTTTTTAAAAATATTTATTTATTATGTATACAGTATACAGAAGAGGGTGCCAGATGTCATCATAGATGGTTGTGAGCCACCATGTGGTTGCTGGGAATTGAACTCAGGATCTCTGGAAGAACAGTCAATGCTCTTAACCTCTGAGCCATCTCTCCAGCCCTGTTAGAACCATCTTAAGCTTAACTGTCTCCTCAAACATGTTCCTTTAGTGGTGAAAACATTCAAATAATCTTGTCTATTTTTGAAGCGTTCACTACAGTACTGTCACCATGGCCTTGCTTTAAAACAAGCTGTGTTGGGCCGAAGAGAAGGCTAAACTATTAAGAGCACTTGGCAGTTCTTCCGACAGGGATGCTGAGTTTCCAGCAATTCATCAGCCAGTTGTCAACTCTCTTAGCTCCAGCTCCAGGGGATCTCACGCCGTCTTCTGGCTTCCGGACGGCACAGGCATTCACCTACAATCTGCACACACCCTGCCCCGCATTCATATGAATAAACAACAAAATAAATATTGAGTTAAAAGAAAAAAAAAGCAACCCAAAAACATGAGGTTTGGGCCAAGGGCCACACAGCCCAGTATTGGCGACCCGCCCCCAATACAGTCATCACTCCGCGCCGTAGCCCCGCCCACATGCTGGTTAGCCCCTCCCACGCATGGCTGTGGTCCTTCCGCTGTCCGGTCGCTGATCGTAGCTTTTTAGTCGTCTGAGGCTCGCACGCCCGTCGTCGTGCGCCCACTCGGGTTTGCAGGACGTGCTTCGAGGAATGTGGGCCGGGGCCGCAGGGTTGAGGGGCTCCTGCGCGCGGCTGCAGGCCCTGAGGGGTGGCCAAGGCGCCGCGCTTCTTCCCGGCTGCGCACAGGCCATGCATACCTCGGTAGCTTCTTATGGCAGGAAGAACTTGGTCCAGAAATTTGCCTCGAAAACCAGGTATGCACCGGCCAGGGTCCGTTACGGACCGGGTCGTCTGGTGCACGGTTGCACGGAGACGGTTTCTGTAGGGCACAGATATCTACAGGAGTAGATATTGGGTCGGGGCCGTGAAGATACCACACCTGCAGTTTGACTTTTGACAATTTCCTCGTCTCCACTACCCTTTCAGGTTTTTGGGTTTTTTTGTTTTGTTTTGTATTTTTTTTTAAATACAGTGTTAAACCGAAACCTCACATTGTATAAAATTTGTCTTAATTGGATATTTTTAGTAATAAAATAAGATACTTGGATTTCACTGGGTGGTGGCGTCGCACGCCTTTATTACCACTCGGTTGGGATGGGAAATCTCTGAGTTCAAGGCCACCCTTAGTCTACAGCTTGAGTTCCAGGACAGCCAAGGGCTAAGCAGAAAAGCCCTGTCTCTGAAAAAAAAAAACAAAAACAAAAACAAAAACAAACAAACAAAAAAAAAAAAACAAGAAAAAGATACTTTAAATGTGAAAACCCAGTTTATATATATATATATATATTTTGGGGGTGGTATATATATATTTTTCTTGGGGGGGAAGGTGTTTTAACAAATGATTTTACAGGTGGTTTTAGGTTTACTAAAGAAGCGCATAGTTCTGAGACTGGCGTCAGATTCTCTATCAGAACTTACGTTAATGTGGTAGTCTTAATGCCTTTTCCTATTCAGACATGGTAGCTAGATGTGTTCAGTCTTCCATGTTTGACAGCTGTAACAGTTTCGGGAAATCCTGGTTGGAAGCTGTGTGGTTGCACACCGCTAGGATTTGATGGTTTTCTCTTGATTATAATTGGGTTATGGAAAAGTAACAGAGGAAACCCACCGTTTTATCAAGGGCATATCTAGCCACGTGCTTACTACTGTCCTGGGGTGTTAGGTATCCCTTCTGTAATTTTGCTAGGAAGTTGCTGTGTGTAGTCCCTGATCTTAAGAGGTGAAGAATTATGATCTTGGATTATTTTTTGTGGGAGATATGGCCCTTTATTTATTAATTAATTCATCAGTATGGACTAATGGTTATCAACTACTATTTTATTTTGCTCAAAGTATTTCATCTTTGGTTATGGCAGCCCTCTCAACCCCTTGGCATACCCCATGTGTTTAGCCGTTCATTCTGGCATTTTAAGAGTCTTAAGTGGTCAGAGGATAAAATCTCAAGGCCCTTCCATCTTCCTACTGTAGATAGACACTAGTCAACATTACAGGGTTGTGCTGAAATTGCCCTCTGTTGTCGTCACAAACTCCAGTGATTGTTAGGTCCCCATTAACATGCCCCATGTCACATGCAAGCACCCACACTTGAAGTGTCATAGTCATTTGACCCAATCCAGGCAACTCTTTTTTCTTAACTTTCATAACTATCATATCTAACTATTTTTTAAAAAAGAGACCCCCTCCCTTTTTAAAGCTTTATGTATATGAGGTTATGGGTTTTTGTTTGTTTGTGTGTGTATGTGATTTTTCAAAACAGGGTTTTTCCTGTAACCCTGGCTGTCCTAGAATTCACTCTGTGGGACTGGGCTGGCCTTGAACTCACAGAGATCTACCTGCCTCTCTGGTGCTGAGCTTAAAGGTGTGCACCACCACCAGCATACATAAGTTTTAAAAATTTGCTTACACCTTTAATCCCAACACTGAGAGGTAGAGACAGGAGATCTCTGTAAGTTGGAGGCCAGAAAAATCAACTAACCAAGCCCCCCAAACCCATTTATTTTATGTATATTTATTATTTTATGTGTATGAGTATTTTGCCTGCATGTCTGTTATGTGCACCATGTGCATGCCTGGTATCTGTGGAAGTCTGAAGAGGCTGTCGGATTCCCTGGGAACAGTAATAGTGAGATACTATGTGGGTACTGGGAACTGAACCCAGGTCCTCTGAAAGAGTAACGAATGTTCTTAACTGCTGAGCCGTTTCTCCAGCACCCCTTCCCCATCTAATTTAGAAAGAAGTTTTGGTATGAAAGTCCATCCCTGGGGTCTCACTTGACTCACAAGCCATCCAAATTTGAGTTCCTCACCAAGATCACCTTGAAGAAGGCCAAGAAGGAAGACACTATACGCCTAAGAGCCCTGAATGGCCTTCTCTACAAGGCATTGACCGAATTGCTGTGCACTCCTGAAGTGAGTCAGGAGGTCTATGACCTGAATGTGGAGCTCTCCAAGGTGAGTGTTGGTCAGGGGCAGGGACAGGGCACAGGCTTAGTTTTGCCTGAACCCTTCATACCTGAGGTCTGGGTGTGGGGCTTCACAGGTGGTGCCAAATCTGATTTTAGTCAGTGGACAAGGTGCAGAGGCAGAGCTTTTTCCTCTGCTTGGGCAAGGGACCTGTGAGTACACAGCACCAGCCAGTGTGAGGAGATGAAGCCTTAGAAGAAATTTGGGCATGTGGTGGGCTACCCGTAGTCTTTCTATCATAAAGATGGTGAGGGGGTCCTCCATCTTTCCTAGACAAGAGTGAGGTGAAGAAGAAAGAGGTGTCAGTGGTCATTTCCAGTTCCACACATCTGGAGAGATTGCCATGCAGCAGTGCGGTGTGTGTGTGTGTGTGTGTGTGGGGGGGTTACGCAGCATGGACGGACACGAACGACGACACGGGGTTGAGTTGAGAGAAGGGGAGGTGAGCTGGGATGTCTGCGGCCGTACTTCCCTGTCTCAATGCCTCCGAAATCTCCAGAATGATCTTCTGGGTGTAAGAGGCAAAAGAAGCTGTAGTTCTTATCTCCAGCATGCTATGTAAGCTGTGAAGACTGTAACCTAAAGTAACTTGCAGTTGGGGTGCATCCCAGGTCTCCGTGACTTCAGACTTCTCGGCCTGCCGAGTATACTGGAAGATCGGTGTCTCTGCAGACCAGAACAGGCACATAGAGGCCGTCCTCCAGAGGAGCGCTGCCTACATAAGGTGATGGTGTTTGCTTTCTATAAGTGCTGCTTTCTGCCTGAACCTTAAGAGGCTTGGCTATCTATAGGTAAACTTTTCAAATATCTCATTGAGGATTTTTGCTTTTAAGGAAAATCTTGGATGGATTTTTTTTTTTTAAATTTTAGAGTATAGGTTACATTTTCCTATATGACCTAATCTAATCAGATTACTTAAAAGGTTTGTAGGCCTCCATAGCCCTTTCAGATTCTGTCAGGCAAAAATTATTTTGACAATACTATATGGTCTGTCTGCCTCACTGTGCTAAGGCTGGCTCTTTATGGCACTGCTACCAATGCTTACTGCCCATGCTTACACAGTGCCTCATTTACCTAAAAGTGTCCTGGATGAACAAGTGAAAATACACCATTTCAAGAAATGGCATTCTGCACACACACAGACACACACAGGTGAAGGAAAGCTGCTCAAGTGTAGGTTTTTGGCAGATGTCTCTGAAGAATAAACAAGTGAACCTCCACCCAGCAAATGGCTGGTCATACCCAATGCTGGTAGCAAAATGTAACCTTCCAGAATCTGAGCAGTTGACATCCTTTACAGCTGTCCCTGTGGGATCATGACTTTACAGCGCCACACAGTACTGTGCAGGGTTTTGACTTGGTGTCACCCATGGGACTAGCAGACGAGACTGTAAAGCCACACACGGGGAGAAAGTGCATTAACCTGCCAGGCCCTGATATAATGTGATGCTTAATTTGTTAGGTTTTGCAAAGGATCAGAGATGATCTGTTTTTCCCCAAAGACTATTAATACATTGCCTCTCCTCAGTTTCTTATTTGTGTGCAGCAGTAAAAATAGCACCGGGAAGCAGGTGCCGAATGGAGAACTGAGTGTCCACCAAGCTGGGCCTCAAAGACATTCACAAGGCCATTGCTGCCAAGACTTCGTTAAAAGTTGTTTTGTTTTTTTTTTTTTCATTAAAAATGTTTGTGCCAGCAGTTAGTATATTTATTATTTTAAACAACTTCTAACATCTGTCATTTTTAAGTTTCTCAGATTTAATTTTCAGTGTAGTAAACATCAATAGGACAGCATTAAAAAAAGTTGTTGGAGGGACATGGTGGTGGCACACACCTTAATCCCAGCACTCAGGAGGTAGAGGCAGGCAGATCTATGAGTTCAAGGCTAGCCTGGTTTACAGAGTGAGTTCCAGAACAGCCAGGGCTATTAACACAGAGAAACCTTGCCTGGGAGTGGGGGGGGGGCAGGGGCGGGGAGCTGTTGGCCATTCTCTGTAACTTCTTAAAATTGTAAAGAATCCTGAGATCCAAAATTTTGAAAATTGATTAGCTGCTTGAACATAATGAAGTTACTTAGTGTCTTTGTTAGGATTTCTATTGCTGTGATCAAACACCATGACCAAAAAAAAAAAACCAAGTTGGGGAGTAAAGGGTTTATTTGGCATACACTTCCACACTGCTGTTCATTGTTGAAGGAAGCCAGGGCAGGAACTCAAGCAGGGTTGGATCCTGGAGGCAGGAGCTGATTCAGAGGCCATGGAAGATACTGTTCGTTGGTTTGCTCAGTCTGCTTTCTTATAGAACCCAGATCACCAGCCCAAGGATGGCACCACCCACTATGGGCTGCACCCTCCTCCATTGTTCACTATTTGAGAAAATGCCCTACAGCTGGATCTCAAGGAGGTATTTCCTTAACTGAGGCTCCTTCCTCTCTGATGACTGTAGCTTGTGTCAAGTTGACACACAAACCAGCCAGTATATGCAGTTTATTCAGTTAAAAAAAAAAAAAGCAGAAATCCAGCTGGCACCTCTCAGAGCCTCAGAGCCGATGCCTCCCACATACCTCCAGCTCCTTCCTGTAGCTCTTGCCACTCCCTTCACATATTACTCCATCTCAGGAAGAAGACTGTGTGGGGAACCCACTTGTGGGGCTTTGTCCAGCATGTCTGTCTGTCCATTTATCTGTGTACTGTCTTGTGTTCTCGCCAGGGTCACTGGGCATCCATCTAGAGAGTGCCTGCAAATACCAAAGACGGGTCAGTTTTCTCTTCTACTGTCAGACAAGTGCAGTTTCGGTTGGAGTTAGAACTGAGTTGAGTGCCTCTTGAGACTATTGCAATTTCCCAGAACTCCGGTGTCAAAGTGTCAAGGAACTGCAGGGCCTTGACCTCATTTGGCTGGTCTGCATCACAAGACTGAGCTTTACCAAAATCCTTCATCTCTAGCATGCTGGGATGTCAGATCTGAGTCCTTTCAGGGCGTGTCTACTGAGTACAGGATGTTGTAAGTCCATAGTTACAGGCAGTGCTCCAGTCCAGACAGCTCGTTCACTGGGAAGACTGAAGACCAGCTGTAGGATGCTCCATCCATCCTTGAGGAGTTCGAAAAAGCCTTCACCAAAGCTTCCCGCCTCCCTCATTTGCCCCGCCCCCGCCCCGCCCCCTTCTAGCCTCCATAATGAGCAAGCGAGTCTGACATAGTTTGTGTTTGGAGCCTCTGCACTAATGTGTGCTTCCTCCTCAGGCACCTTCTGATGTCTCAGCAGACCCTGAGAAATGTTCCACCTATAGTGTTTATTCAAGACAAAAAAGACTTAGTTCTGGCCGAGGTGAGCTTTTTAAATAATTAGCTTTTTCCTTTGTTTGGTTTTCATTTTAAATCTCATGTACACCAGAATGAGCCTTTATTTATTTATTAGTATTTTTTGGTTTTTTTGAGACAGGGTTTCTCTGTATGTAGCCCTGTCTGTCCTGGAACTCACTGTAGACCAGGCTGGCCCCAAACTCACAGAGAACCACCTGCCCCTGCCTCCCAAGTGCTGGGATTAAAGGTGTGGACCACCACCCTGATACTTATTAGATTTTAAAGGATGTTATCTATGTGGGTGTTTTGCCTCTATGTCTGACTGTACCACATGTGTATATTACCCTCTGAGGCCAGATCCCAAGGATCTAGTGTGTGGGTGCTGGGAATTGAACGCAGATCCTCCGGAAGAGCAGCAACTGTTCCCAGCCACTGAACCATGTTTATTTAAGTGAACACTTCCGTATGTGTGGGATTTTAGTTAGGGTTTCTATGCCTATGGTAAAACATATGTTATGATAAAACACCATGACCAAAAGCAACCTGAGGAGGAAACAGTTAGTTCAGCTTACACACAGTCCATCACTGAGGGAATTCATGACAGGAACTCAAACAAGACAGTAACCTGGAGGCAGGGACGGTGCAGCAGTGTTGCTTATCACCTTGCTCTTCAAGGCTTGCTCAGCTAGCTTCCTTCTACACCCAAGGGCCACCTACAATGCCCCCCTCCACACGTACATACACACACACAGTGAGCTGGGCACTCCCATATCAACCCTTAATTAAGAAAATGTTCTACAGGCCAAAAGATGCATTTTCTCAGTTGAGGCTTCCTCTTCCCAAATGACTCTAGCCTGTGTCAAGCTGGTATTAAACTCTCCAGCACAGTGAGTGTGGAGGTCAAACACTCAGACTCGGTGGCAAATGAAATTGTTTTGCAAAAAAAAAAAAAAAAAAAAAAAAAAAAAAAAAAAAAAAAAAAAAAAAAAAAAAAAAAAAAAAGAAAAGAAAAAAGAATGTAACACATCTTGGGGCTGGAGAGATGGCTCAGCGGTTAAGAGCACCCTCTGCTCTTCCAGAGGACCTGGGTTCGATTCCCAGCACCCACATGGCAGCTAACAACTGTCTGTAGTTCCAGTTCCAGGCAAACACCAAGGCAAATAAGTAAATAAATGAAGTTTAAAAAAAAAAATAAAGAAAAAAAGAATAAAATTGTTTTGCAAAACTACTTCAGGTAACAGTAAATAATAGTTACACAATCTATCCAGTGTTTATTTTCCTCATAGATTTATCTAATGGTACAAGTTGTAGAAGCCTAAGTCGTCGCTGGGGAATTTGTGACAGGTTACAGTACCAGCAAGGGTGCCAATCACAGACCTCTGTCATTTCGCTGCACTCAGAAGGCCTCTGCAGTGGTATTAATTGAAGCCATGGAACTTGTGCTGGGCTGTGTGAGAGAGATGCTGTGACGCTCTTCTCTGGAAGCAGAGGGCATGAGCTGTGGCCTGCCACCCCCCACTTTCTTTTCAGGTAGATCGGTTACTGGCGGTGGCTGACTTTGGACCTCCGGATGAAAGGGATGACTCAGCAGGAGAAGCTTTGAGGTGAGGCATGTCTTTCTCTTCCCAGTGACAGATGCTTAGGCTATAGCCACCATTCAGTCTGTGCCTCCGCTAGCCCACATTGCCCCTGTGGTTCCTGCCACTGGATCCAGCACATGTCTGCATAGGCTCAGATGAGGAGAGCTGGGGATGCATACATTGGTCATACCAGCCACTGTCCCTGGCTCTGAAGAACCTAAACCAGTATCACCTTTCTATATCCCTGTTACCCTCACACAAATTCACAATTGTGAGGAGACATAACAAGTGTTCTGTGCAGATGCTTTGGTCCACACTCCCTGGTTTGGAGCTTAGTTTGGGCTTCTTGTAAAAGCTTCTCTTCTCCACCCCACTTACCCCCAGGAGCCCTGATGCCTTGTCATCACATGATGCCCTAGAACCAGCCACACAACTAAATCTGTGTGGGATTGACCATGAGGCACTGAATAAGCAAATAATGGAATACAAACGCAAGAAGGAGAAAGGGCTCCAGTGTATGAGCCTGGCACAACCTTCAGGGCAGGAGCAGGTGCCCGACCTGACTCATTTACTGAGAAGGAGAAAGAAGACGTCATCCCGTCAGCTTCAGGACACTTCCCCCAGAAGCTTCCTTTTGGGTGAGGAGGAGGAGGAGGAGGAAGAGGAGGAGGACAGCACCACAGAATATGAATGCCAAGCCCACGAGGCAGAAGAGGATTGGGAAACAGAGGCTGCAGGTGACAGGGTGCAGCAGGGACTCCGTGGCAAGAGAGAACAGGGGTAGGGATGAAGCCTCAGTGCTGCCTGCCCCTGCCTGCCGCTCAGACTGCAGAGTGCATGGTCTGTACTTCAGAGGCAGATGATGAAGGTGGGGCTCCTGGTGGAGGCCATCCTTGTGCTGTTTATCATTCAGCTATCTATACGATTTCCTGTCCTAGCTTCCTGGATTTTCTTCAACATTCATGTGTAACTAAAAAATAAATGACATCCCTGAGAAGCGCACAAACGTGGTTTATCTTACCGTACAGTTGCTGGCACAGGCAGCCTGGCCTCAGTGGCAGGAGAGTTATGCAAAGAACCCATAGGTCCACATCTGCAGATCTCCACAGCGAGTTATCAGCGCTTGGTCCCTGGCAGCTGGCCCCTGGCCCCTGGCCCCTGGTTGGCCTCTGTTTTAATAAAACACTTTGTATCCTTTGGGAATTTCATACATGTATGCAATATATTTTGATCATATCTACTTCTCTCGTCTCTTCTAACTATTCTAGGATTTCTGCCCCTCAGTCTCCCTCCTAACTTCCCATGTCACTGAATCTGATTAGCGCTTCCCACATGTGCATGGCTGTAGGACCATCACTGCGCACAGACAACCTACCAGGGGCTATATCTGTGCTGCCCCTAAGGAATACCGACTCTTTCCCCAACAGCCATCAACCACCAGTATCTCCTCCTCCATCCATGCTGATGGTGACTGACTGGCTTGGTCATCTGGTGCAGGCAGCCAGCTGTTGTGAGTTCATGAGTGCAAATGACCTGTCATGTCCAAGATGCTGTTTTGCCCCGGTCCCTCCTTCCCTCTGGTTCTTACAGTCTTTCCAACCCTCTCTTGAAGATTATTCCCTGAGAGCCCGGGGAGAAGGGCTGGTGTAGATATATCCCATTTAGGGCCACAGTTACTCACGTACTTCTCTGCACTGTGACCAGTTCTGAGTGTATGAATACTGCTGTCCAGTCTTTGATGAAGACTAAGAGCCATTCTAATCTGTGGGTATAAAGATAAATGTTTAGGAGGCAGTTTGAGACTATTTCCATGTAAGTAAAATGAAAGTAGCAGGTTTTCCTCTGGGGGTCTGTGACCTCCCACCCACAGGTTCTCAATCAAGTTTACAGTACCAGGCATGAGTTCCTTTCTGTAGAGTGGACCTCAGATCCAATCAGAAAGTAATTGATGACTACTATACCATTTATGCCTCTGTTGCATTGATGGGCATATCTTGCCAGGCTGGTCATTATTGTAGCTCACGGGTTTATAGCTAGGTAAAGCATTTGATGACTTTTTTCCTGCAGCACTCTGCATAGCATCTTCTAGTACTATGAAAACTAGCCAGCAGGGATAAAGTTTACAGGTCAGTACCCACTTGAATACTCCATGTTCTATGACCAATGTGTGTGGTATCACCAGCAATAGGGTGTTGCCATCAAGGTCTGTTGGACAATTAAGGTCAATGGTAATAGCTTTTATTTTTTCAGGGGAGTGTCCCTGGAGCCCTCTTAACCAACCACTTGAAGGGAGGTTCTACATGGCTGCTTAAAACAGCTTTGTGTGTGGAGGCTGGGATGGAGCTGGAAGAGTGTATCACAGGTTTGGAGGGGTGCCCAGGTGACTCTGCTGTGACCTAGATCTGTTTACCCCATAGTGACGGACTTTTTTTCCTTGCTTGGTGTTTCTGATCCCCTCTCCCACATGGATTCCTAAAATGTGTCCTTGTACCAGCTGACCTCATCTTTGTCCTCACAGGAGTCTGTGGCTCTGGGACACCAGCTATGAACAGCTCCGCTGTGTTAAATTGTTTATGTGGGCTCCAAGGTGAAGGCTCATTTAGCTGTTTATGCTCCACTTGTAAATTATCTTCTGGTTTGTTTTAAACAGCCAACATCACCAAGAGGTTCAAAAAGTGAAAAACATGGTAAAGATCCTGATTTCCAGTGAGCTGAAGCAGGATCACAGGCCGTGCCTGGAGCACTGTTGAGTGGGACTCAAATTGCTCACTCTGCTTGTGCTCAGATGGCTACGGGTGCCATAATGACATCTGATCACTCCAGTCATAGCCAGTGACGTCCAGCCACTTAGTGGTCATAGCCATCAGTCAGATGTCTTTCCCGGACAAGTTTAACTGAGTCAGTGTCTGTAAACGTCTCTTAGTTGATGACTAAACAGTGGAGCCTTGTTACCTATAGAATCCATGTCTGAGAATTCAGCTACTCTGGTCATAGTGACTCAGGCCCATAATCTTAGCATACAGGAAGCAAAGACAGAGGCAGGAGAATTGAGTTTCCAGCCTGGGTTATACAGCAAGACCCTGTCTTAGAAACAAAACAAAAAGAACAAAACACAAAACCTCAGACCCAGGGGAGGAGTGCACCTGCCAGTCCCTCTCAGCTTGGTAATATTCTTACCTAAATTCTAGTTATATACAGGAGTACAGTCTATATTCTTAAATGCAGTCTCAAGAATGTTCCCTAAGAAGAACATGCACACATGTGAGTCCCTGGTGTGTCTCATGCATTCACAGTTTATCACGTGTATATATGTGGACATTGTACATTAGTGTCTGCATATACAAGTATGCATGGACCACATGTGCAAGTACAGGATTGAATGCCTTGTATATTCATGTGTATGAGTACCATATGTGAGTGTTCGTGTGTGTACATGTGAATGTGAGTGCATGTGATGGCGTGGATGCCTGGATGCAATAATGTGTGCATATTAGGCATGTCTTCTGTTTGCTTATGTGAATGCCAGTGTGTGAGGACCTGTGTGTACTGGGTTTACATAGACTGTTAAGAATTGGGGGTCCTGTAGCCTAACAGTGCTGGACTCCTCAAGGCTTGCTCATATGTTATACTTTGTTGTTGCTGGAAATCTTGTCCTGGGATATGGTTGTCTTGAAAAGCCTTGGCTCCATGGGAAGAGAAAAGCTGGATCTGAAAGATTGAAAATTCAAGTTTTCAAAACAATAACTATGGAGTTATCTGGAAACTGGAAATTTTAGAGAATGTTCTACTGTGGGTTCTGTGGACATAGCAGGCAGCTCCTCCCTCTACTGGGACCTTGGGCTCTAATTTATGATAGGAATTCTGAAGGGATGGAGTCTTGACAGGTCTTGCCAACCACAAAACACATCTGGTAGAAGAAATCTCAAGTGATTGTTTACAAATACTTGTCCAAAATCATTCAGGAACTTGAGTCAAGAGAATCATAAGTCAAAATCAGCCAATCAGCCTGGTGGTGGTGGTACATGCCTTTTATCTCAGCACTTTGGAGGCAAAGGCAGATGAATTTGAGTTTGAGACCAGCCTGGTCCACAAAGTGAGTTCCAGGACAGACAAGGCTATGTAGAGAAACCCTGTCTCAAAACAAACAAACATCAGCCAATTAAAAGATTGAAGCATCCCTCACCTTCCCACCAAGTACGGTGATTTCAGGTTACAAGGCTTTCATACTTGACTCTGTTGACTGTGGAAAATATTAAAAATTTGCAGATATAATGCAGAATCTGGATTGGGAATAACATTGACTTGTTTTGTGGGCCACAATAAAGTAAAGAGTGCCATGTCAAGCACATAAAATTTAAAATTTTCAAAATGGTGACATCAGCGTGGTAGTTCCCCACACCCTCAGGTGCACACCTGAGAAGACAACCTGCCACTAGTTAGCCCTCACCCATTTAGGGTTGTCATCTGTTCTATC
Source organism: Sigmodon hispidus (assembly GCA_004025045.1). Lineage (NCBI taxonomy): Eukaryota > Metazoa > Chordata > Mammalia > Rodentia > Cricetidae > Sigmodon > Sigmodon hispidus. Next base: position 75,304 of record PVIH01000417.1, on the reverse strand, counting down.
GGCTCCCTTTACCCCCTCATCCTTCCATCCTGCCCTGAACAGCTGTCCTGGCCTCCCAGAGCCTAGGGGGTCCAGTTTTGAGGAGTGCAGCTCAGTTACTGAGACAAGCCCTTGTTGCATTTGAATGATGTTTACTTACTGAAGAGCCAGGCATGTTCTCAGCTTGGGCTGTTGTTGGTGAAGTCATGCAGGTAGGCCCATAAAGATGATGCCTGGGAACATTTCCACCATGAGACCACTTTCTCCTGTGTCTGGCCAGCCGAGTTACTCAGCATGAACTGGAGGTTCCTGTTTGACTCAGTTGTTATATTCCATTATCATGCTCATATACCTTGAGGGCACACTGTCCCTAGCGGGCCTTTGGGAACTTGTGTTAGTGCCCATTGCTGTCCTAACAAAGTACCACTAACTTGCTGAAAGCAACAGGAACTCAATCTTGGTTCTGGAGGTCAGAACTCCCTGAGGCTCTAGGAGGGGCCTTCTGTTTCTCCAACTTGCAATCCTAGAGTTTCTGCAGGGCCTTTCCAGGTCCCGCCTATACCTGCCTCCCATCTTCCCTCATCCAAATTGCCCTCAACAGTTCTCCCATGATGAGCCTTGTTTGATTAGAGCCCATTGGCTCCAGGATGATGGCATTGTAAAATATAACTCATCTGTGAAGACTATTTCCAAATGAGGTCATTTCTGGAACTGCGTAGATACACCTGAGAGTGGCTGCTGTGCCTTTTGTCCACTGTTCTTCCAGCACTGCCCACCTCTCTGCTCCACTGCTTCCTGTCCCGTCCAGAGTGGGACATTTGAAGGCTCAGAGGTGAGGAAAAGTAGTATCTGGGACATTAACACCAGGGGTGCCTTCTGCTCTTGGTGCCAGGGAAGACCTGGGCAGCTCTGGGCACACTGTGCATAACTTGGTGGCTATGTAGTAGGTTTCTGGCTTGGACTTTCTGGTCTAGCCAAGAGGTTTGGACCCACTCTCAGCCTTATTGCTCCTTAGGCCCAAATAATCACACAGATGCTTGTATTAATTTTATGCTGATCAGCCTATGACTCTGGCATATTGCTAGCTAGCTCTTGCTCTTAAACTAACCCTTGATTCTTGTTTAGCCATGCAGCTCGATACCTTTTCTCAGCAGTATTTCAACTTCTTTCCTCTGCATCTCCTGGCATCTCTGCTCTGCTCTGCCTATTCCCAGAGTTTTCTTAGTCTCATAGCCCTATGCACACTTCCTGTCTGCCTTCAGCCAATCAGCATTTTTATTAAACCAGTAGGCGGGACAATTATGTAACAACCTAATCTCACAACATGCTGTCTTCTGCTCTAAGGCATGCAGGTGGAGACACATTCTTTGGAAGCAGATGCAGAATTTGGGGCAAAGTGCAAAATGGGCATCTGCATCTAGGTAGTGAGCAAAGTAGAGAGTGGAGTGCAAGTGTTTTGGGTAGCCTAATTGTGTGGTCATCTATCCAGGCAGAAAATTCAGTTTAGGCTTGTGTTTTATATCTTCTGAATATGTCTTCCATATAAGTGATGGTGTCTAAGTCAGTGTTCTGTTGCTGTGGAGAGCTGCCATGACTACAGCAACTCTAATTGGGGGTGGTTTGCTTACAGTTTCGGAAGTTCAGTCCATTATCATGGGGAGATAACCCATCAGAGGTGGGGAGAATGGAGACATGCAGGTAGACATGGTGCTAGAGAAGGATGTGGCTATTTATTACATATTTAATAAAACCTGAATATCGGGGAGAGAGCACCCAGTCAAATCCTAAACAAACAGCTCAAAAAATTCTTAAACCTTAAATACAAAAATAAACAGCTGAGTCAGTCACATACACCTTTAATCCCAGCACCTCCACCCTTAATCCCATAACTGCAAAAACAAAACTTCTATATCTGTAAATTCAAGGCTACACAGCCAGCCATTAATCCTAACCTAGATAGATATATAAGGGCTTATAAAAACCCAGAGAAAACAAAAGCAACTAAAAAAAAAGCCGCGACTGGCAAGCAGGAGCAAGCCTGAAGAAGCTGCAAGACAACTCAGTAAAAATTGACTATAGTGCTTCTTCTCTCTGCTATTTCTGCGGTCTCCCAATAACTGGCTCTAAGTCTCATTTGTGATACTACAGAAGGAGCTTCCAGTTCTACATCCTGACCCTCAGGCAGCAGGCAGAGGGAGACAATGGGAGTGACTGGGGCGTTTGAAACCCCAAAGCCCACCCCCAGTGACACACTTACTTCAAGAAGTCCACACCTCTTAATTCCTCAAGTAGTACCACACCCTGATGACCAAGCTTTTAAATAAATGAGCCTGGGGGGCCATTTTTATTCAGACCACCACAGATGGGAGCCTGTTGACCATTCCTCTTCAGTAGAACAGGAAGTCCTCTCTAGGGGGACCCTGGGTGGCAAGCCCTGCATTCCTCAAGTCTCCTCTGTATCAAGTCCTACCATTCATGTTGTCTCCTTTCTGTTGCCAATCTTCCCTTCCCTGACAGATGTTGGCTGTTCCTCTTTGAGAAATGGTCCTCTGTGCTGTGTTATATGTGTTGTAAGGCCCCTCGAAGACCTCCAGGGAGCTGGATTTCCATGCAAACAAATGAGCGTCAGTTTATTCTTTTGGACAGGTTCAAATGAACCCCTGGCTGAAATCTTTTGTTCTGATGCAGCGGAGGAATTTGGTTCCCAGCTCAGGGGTTACAGGGTTTTTAAAGCAAACATATGTAAGTGGATGTTACATGTCTTGGCATTTCAGGGTTGGGTAAAGGGGTATAGGGTACAGTAATTCCTGGAAACTATTGGCAGAACCTTTCAGTGTGAAATCAAGCTTTGAATCTACTGGCTGAACTGAGCAAAACCAAGTTTTGAATCTATTAGCTGTCAGGCACATTCCTAAGATTTTTTTCTAGATTCTTCTTAGACCTGCACCCTGCCCTCAGGCACTAAATGGTCTTTCCCTGAGATAAAGTTTGGTAATCTTCACGCACATCTTCACACACAGTCTCACCATTGTACCCTCTCCAGTGTACCTGGCCAAGGTCCCTGCTTTACCCCAGTGGTTCTGACACCAGAAATGTTCAACCAGTACTAGGTGGCATCCAGTCTGATACTTAAAATCATCCTAGGTCTTCTGTGTGTATGGTATATAAGTGCATGTGATATGCATGAATTATAAAGGATGTACCTCTCTCTCTCTCTCTCTCTCTCTCTCTCTCTCTCTCTCTCTCTCTCTCTCTCTGTGTGTGTGTGTGTGTGTGTGTGTGTGTGTGTGTATGAGTGTATGTAAGCCAGAGGTTGACATCAGGTGTCCTCCTCAATCACTTTCTACCTTATTTTTTGAACCAAGGTGTTTCACTGTAGCGAGTCCCCTGAGACACCCATGTCTCCTGCCAGCCACCAGCCCTGGGGTTACATATGCATGGCACTGGTACCACACCTGGCTTTGTGTGCACGCTGGAAATCAAAACTCAGATTTTCATCTTTTCATAGCAAGCACTTTACCTTTTGAGCCATCTCCCCAGCCCTACCTCAACCCCTGACCTGGTTCTTAAAGTCAAGAATCTAGTGTTCCAAAGATGAGTTCAAGCCATGATGTTGAGCATATGTCTATGGGACTCAGTAGTTTCCACTTATACCCTGTTGAACTGTTAATGCCCAGGAGGATGCTGCTACTGTTTGCCTTATTATTTTCTTTTAAACAAGTAACTGATGTGTGTTTCTATAGCCTTACTTCCATATTGGGCTTTATAATGCCATGGAGGAACACTTAATGCTATTCTTATACTCAGCCTGGTAGAATCTGCCCCAGACTGGGAAACCCATCGCTTCCAGACTTGTTACAGACTAAGGTGGAGGAGCAAGAGCTTCTGAGATGCCTTTTTGTTGTTGCCTTCACTGTCCACTACATCTGCGGAAGCTTTGTCCCTGTTCTGGCCATCCACAACTGAAATGACCTTCCTTGCCACTCTAAGCAGCTGAGAGATCTCCAAATCAGCTCCCTGGGACTGCCTCTTTCTAAAGATCCCTGGCTTCCTGTGTCCAGGGAATTTGTCATGTCTGAGTTCTGAACCTCTATGGTGGTAAACTGCACCAGGTGCCCACCTGTCAAGGGCAGGACATTTCAGATTGGTCTTGCTGCTTGGCAGAGATATTGGACCTGCTGCTCCCCTAGTGCCCAGCTCTATGTCTGTCCAGCCCTGACACAGCAGAAGCCCTTTTCTAGTTCCTATACCAAAACATAGCCCAACACCCAGACAGAATTCACATAGCTCTGTGTCAAAACACAACCAAGAATGGAGTCATGCGAGATTTCTGAGAGCTTGTGAGAAAACTCCCAATAAATTGAGGCAAGAGTCTAGCAACTCCAGTTACTTCAAAAACATGTAATTATTCTTGGAATGGTGCCTTGAAGTGAGTTTATGTCATAAAATGTATTACAACTGACTTTTGTCATTTGTTTATACGCCAATATGGAAAAACATTTTTTTCCCTGTGCAGTTTGCCTTTGTGATTGTGCATTTTGCTCAAGTGATTTCTCTTAACCTTTGAACTATAAACTGTCTGATGCTCTGAATAAAGTTGTGTGTGATTTTAGTCTGTCTCATTTTAGGCTCCATTCTACCAGGTCTCATCTCCTCTAGAGTGACAAACAGCACTGTACTCTGGCATAGTCCCACACCCTGATAGAGTCCTATATTCAGACATAGTCCCTTGACTCAGCATGACTCCATACCTACTCCTACACCCACAACCTGTAACAGCTCCACACCAGACATAAGCCCATACCAAGACAACCCCATACTGAGACACAGCCTTGCATCCAGACAGAGCCCCGTACTCAGTTATAGTCCTACATGCATAGTCCCAAACCTGTGCCACTCTAGACCTGGGGTACTCATCGTGCCATGTTTGCTCTGCGCTTCTGTGATTTCCCGGCGACAGGTTGAAAGGAGGTCAGGGTATGATTGTCCACTTGTCTAAGATCCCCCTTCCTCCATATTCAGGCTGAAGTCCTCTGCTTGAGGAGGCATTCAGATCAGAGATAGCCCTATAGGTACCTTGAGGCCAGAGGCATGAGACCCTGCAGATGTGTGGGTCATGGGACACCAGTGTGGTAGACTGCAAATACTTTGCTTGGGAGAAAGAAGGGTAGGGGTGAGAAGGGTTCAGAGGCTGCCAGTGGCATACACTTGATTTAGAACTCCTGTTGGTGGCATTTAGGGCCCTGTGTATCAGTGAACCCTTCCCAGGTCATTTTTCTGTTGATGCACCTGATCAGAATATGATCCAGATAGCCATGTACAGAGGGTGGTACATGGAAAAGTGCTCCCAAAATGCAGAGTGATGTAGGATGTCTTTTTGTACGCTGTGAATATTATTAGTTGATAAAGGGACTGTTTTTGGCCTGTGGCAGAGCAGCTTAGAAGCAGGTGGGAAATCACAGATACAGGAGAAGGAGGGCAGAGGCATGAGAAATGTGATCCAACAAGTATAATGGAGTACAGGTAAGCCACGGGGCCACATGGCAAGACAGATTAATAGAAATGGGTTGAGTTAAGATGCAAGAATTAGCTAGCAATATGTCTGAGACATAGGCTGAACAGCATGTAATTAATATAAGCCTCTGTGTGTTTCTGTAGACTGTTGGTCTGCAGGTCTTGACCACTTGACCATGGGCCCAGACAGGCCAGAAACTTACTACTACAGCAGGGGTCCTGGATCTTATCAGAATGTCACTGCCCTGTCAATAACTGTCTGAGACCCAGCTGATGCTCATAGACAGCTGATCTGGGTTCCCTCTTCAAGTCATAGATGCAAAAGGTGAGAATTGCCTCTGTGGCTCAATGTGTCAGGCTTCCTATGACTCTGGCCTCTCATCCCCATTTTAATATCTCACCTCCTGGGGCCACCTCCCTGGACTACAGAAGCACGGACTTGGCCCTCTGACTCCAGAAAAGGGCTTTAGGAAGCTAAGCCTTTTCCACTTTGGATTCCCTTCATTTCTTCAAGTGTCCTTCACTGGGTAACAGAAGAGACTGGTGGTTGTACAGCCAGGAATTTTATATGTTAAGAGATAAGAGCCCTTTTAACCCACATTTTACAAAGCTTTTGCTTCACCTTTTCTATGTCTTTTCTCCAAACCACTCAGCCTTTGTAGTGGCTTGAGCAGGAATGGCCCTCATGGGCACATGTACATTCTACTCAGCAGGGAGCAGGACTTTTTGAAAGGTTTAGAAGGATTAGGACGTGTGGCCCTGTTGAGAAAGTGTCACTTGGCGGAGACTTTGAAGTTTCAAGTCCATGTCCACAACCCTGCTGCTGCCTGCAGATCAGGATATAGGAGTCTCAGCTACTACTTCTCCAGCGCCATGTCTGCCTTGGTACCATCATGCTCCTGTCCATGATGATGATGATGGACTAAGATTCTGAAACTGCAAGCAAGCCCCCAATTGAATACTTCTTTTTATAAGTGTTGCCCATGGTGCCTTCACAGCAATAGTACAGTGAGTATCCCCTTAGACTACAAGCCACTATAAATAAATCAATCCTCTTATTCTTAATTTGCCTCTTGTCAGGTATTTGGTGGTAGCATTATAAAAAATGACTAATGCACTAGGCAACGTGGACTATGCTTTATGCAGCATAGATTTCCCTTTATTTCTATTTATTTATTTATTTATTTGCCTTTGGTGTTTGCCTGGAACTGGAACTACAGACAGTTGTGAGCTGCCATGTGGGTGCTGGGAATCGAACCCTGGTCCTCTGGAAGAGCAGACAGTGCTCTTAACTGCTGAGCCATCTCTCCAGCCCCAAGATTTCCCTTTCTTTTTAACTAATGCCAACTGATGATTGCTTTTAGTGGCCTGCTCGAGTGTCTCTGGGTGGTGATGTTGCTAGCATAGGAAAGAAATCAAACACAGTGGTACTTACTGGATAAAGGGAAGGGTGCTTGAAGTGGAGAGAGAAGAAAGAACCAGTCTGGACCAATAGTAAGGCAACTCTTCCTAATCCCCAATAATGAGGTCTTTTGTGTTGGCCCTTAGGAATTTGTTGGCATCTCTAGAATGAATGTTGATATTGAATCAGCTTTGTCAATAGCAGAACGTTAGGTCAGATAGCTCACACCAATGTGTGGGTACACGGTCACTGTTGGTTTATAGAAGAGAGGATGAGTTTGAATCTTGTCCATGGGTCTGACTTTGGGTCTGGCTTGGATGTCAAGTAGACACTAGAGTATGACACAAGAACAGGAGCAGGAGGAATTTGTTCTCTTAACTACCAAGCCATCTCTCCAGCCCAGGAATTTGTTTTTGACTGTGGCTGTTTCTTGTGGCCTTGTATGCCTAGACATAGTCTGTAAGCAACTCTTATGAACTCCAGATGGCTGAGAACACAGAACCACCCAGAATAAAAACTTTGTTATTTCCAAGCCCTAATAGTGTGCCAAGGCGAAGCCAGAAATATGTTTGCTTCTCATTTTTTAATTTGGAATTAAATAAAGGACAGTAAAGTCAAAAGAGAGGAACTGGAGAAAAACCACTAAGGCAGCAGAAATAAATGAATGGACTCGAGAAATGTTAATTATAAGGTTGGAAGTGAGTAAAGGAACTTACTAGTTTTTATGTTTATTTTAAGATTTTAAAAATTTATGTATGAATGTTTCGCCTGCATGTATGTCTGGTCACTATGTGTGTGCTTTGCCAATGGAGGCCAGAAGAGGGCATCGTATCCTTTGGAACTGGAGCTACAGGCAGTTGTTAGCTGCCATGTAGGTTCTGGGAGTTGAACCATGGTCCTCTTAAGTGAACTAGTGCTCTTAATATCTAAGCCACCTCTCCAATGTCTTTTAATTTTTTTGTGATAGGGTCTTGCTTTGTAGCCTGAACTGGCCCAGAGCTCACCTATCTTCAGACTAAAGAGATACACGTGTCTCCACCTCTTGAATTCTGGGATTAAAAGTGTCTGGTCAATTATTTTTATTTTTATTGCTATGTTCTAAGCTCTACTTGTTTTTACAAATGATGAGCATTCTGATTTTATGAGAAAACCCAGAATGTATTTTAAATGAGTATTATAAGAAAAGACAAAGTCTGAATTAGGAATTATATAGTTTTGTCTTGTTTTTTATGCAGAATGTATAGTTTAAGCTTTTGTGAATGATTAATTTCAAAGGTTTCCATTTTCACAGTTGCTTGGCAGTACACTCTATATAGGCAGAAATGAGCGTAAGTATGTTTATGGTTTGAACTAACCTATTTGTCAGACAAAGTTGGCATGGAGAAAACCACTCATACGTCTCAGGATGTAAGCTTGAGTTCTTAGGGTAAGAATCATCCGAATGTTATTTTACAATGCATCATAACCAGACTCAGAGCTGAGGATGTCAGTTGGTGAGAGATCAATTGCCTAATATGCTCCAGGACCTGAGTTTCATTACCAGTACTGCAACAAACAAATAAACAAACAAACAAATGCAAGCAATAAAATTCAAGCTCAGGCTTAATGTCCTGACTTCTAAGTGAACAATAACTATTGTGCATGTGAGCCTCCCTTCAGGTGCTTGGGATGGTACTCTGCAGAATTTAGCAAGCTCTTCCAGTGGTCCTGAGTTCAATTCCCAGTAACCACACAGTTCCTCACAACCATCTATAATGAGATCTGATGCCTTCCTCTGAAATGTAGGCAAACATGCAGACAGAATACTATGTATAATAAATAAATCTTTTAAAAAAGTAAATTCACATTATTTGTAGCTGTTTTTAAAAGTCACCATTGGAGCTAGAGAGATGGCTCAGTGGTTAAGAGCACTTGCTGCTCTTGCAGAGAAACTGAGTCAAGTTTCCAGCACCCCATGAGGCCATGTATAACTGCCTGTAATTCCAGAGCCTCAGAATCCAACTCCTTCTAGCCACTGCAGGCACCCGCACACATAGTGCACATACATATAGTCAGCCTCACAAACATACGATAAAATAAAAATAAATAAGCAAATCTTTTAAAAGTAATCATCAAAATAACCAAATTTTAAAAAATTTAAAAGCTTTTAAGGAAAAAAAAAAACCAACTTCTAACACATACTACTAGCTCAGGCTCCCAAAATTAAAGAGAAAAATTTCAATTTTTTACTTAGGGTAAGGAAGGAGAAAGGGGTTATTATTTAATCTTTACGACAATAGGTAAAATTGAAATTAACTAAAAGTGAAATATAGCTCCAGAAGAAAATGGTGGCTTCAGACAGTCCAAATGATTCTGTGAGTGTCCCATAGACATAAAAACTGACCTTTAACACAGCAGTGTGGCTTCCGAAAATGATGAATACACACTGGGGAGAAATAGAAGGGTAGTCACAGTTTCTGTACTGAATAGTTTAGTTGTCAGCTTGGCACAAGCTAGAGTCATCTGAGAGGAGGGAGCCTCAATTGAGGAAATGACTCCATGAGCCCCACCTGCAGCAAGCCTGAAGAGCATTTGCTTACTTAATGATCAATGGGGGAGGGCCCAGCCCATTGTGGGTGGAGCCATCCCCAGACTGGCTGGTCCAGAGTTCTGCAAGCCTGAGACTAAGTCAGTAAGCAGCACCCCTCCATGGTCTCTGCATCAGCTCCTGCCTCCAGAATCCTGCCCTGCTTGAGTTCCTGTTCTGAATTCCTTCAAAAATGGACAACAATGTGGAAGTGTGAGCCAAATAAATACTTTCTCCCCAACTTGCTTTTTGGTCACAGTGTTTCATCACAGCAGTAGAAAGTTATCCTGCTTTTTTGTAGGCTCCTGGTCAGACAAACATAAACCAGTAGGATTGAAAAAACCACAATAGGGAAGCTGAGCTCTTAGAACAGGATGCTTGTCTTTGTTCTCTGTTAAATCAATGTGCTTGTGGTCGTTTGTGTTTTAGTAATGAAGCCTTGGCATACAGATAAGCATAAAAATACAAACATTCTCTTGTAGAAAAGAAAATATTTTATAGGCAGTGAAAAAGTCACACAGAGATAGGGAGACATCCATAAATTTTAAGGAAATAACAGATGGAGGGGGCTGCCTTCACACACAGAAATTCAGTTAGGCACCTTCAAAAGGCAATTAACACCAAACTTCTTGAGATCTCGGCTTTACCTCCATCAGGTCCCGTGGTTCTGATGGGTCAGCCTTGTCAGTGCCAAACAGTTCCCACTTCATATCTCCATGGCTCCCAGCAGAAAAGTAATTTAGAGTCTTTCCTATGGTCATGGTTAATTTCTGTAAAGTAGCTCACCAGCATCCTTAGAGACAGTGAGCTGCTAGAGGCTGGCTCCTCTAGACCCTCATGTTTCTTCTTTCCTCATGGAGCAGCTGGCGAAGCAGTTGCATAATTTAAGACCAATTCTAACACTGTTGACAGCCATTCTATTTGGACTTCCTTATAGTCCTAAGGAAATGCTAATTTGTGCTTGACACACTGCTGAATTCTCAATATACAAAACACACTAGAAAGATTAAAACTAGAGACAGGACATAGCCCCAGATGCTCAAATTTATACCTTTTTTCTTGTCAGTAGCTCACAGATGTAAGGACAGACATGCTGGTAACGAGACTCCATGCATCTCTGTTAGGTATAATTGCTTTATACTGTTTAAGTTTTCTATTTCCTCATTGATCTGCCCAGATGTCCTATCTATTGTTGAAAATAAGGCTTTGAAATCTCTAAACTGTTATTATAAAACTTTTTCCCTCATATATCTTATTTTTTGAGTTCTCTTATTTAGTAAATTCACAATGCTTATACTTATTGTATATTGTTGGTTGGCAGAGTCTTCTATCAATATATAATGCATCTTTTTCCTTATGTGTCACATTATAAAACATTTCATTGCAAATTTTTTATTTTTTGCATTTTTATTTAGTTTACCTGTGATATATTTTTATATATCGTAGTGGTTTTGGATGAGATATGTACCCCACAGGCTCAGGTATTTGAAATGTGGCCCCCAGCTGTTGGCACTGTTTTGTGAGGTGGTGGAGATTGTGGGCGGAGCAGTGGATCAGGCTTTGAAGGTCATGGCCTCACCCCACTTATGGTTTGTTCTGTCTACTTCAGTCTCAAGGCTGAAGATGGGATCTTTCAGCTCCTGCTCTACACACCTGCTGCCAAGCCCCTCCCCCAACATTTTGGTCTCCCCCTCTGGAACTGTATATCTAATAAACTCTTCCTTGCATGAGTTGCTTTTAGTCATGGTATTGTGTCACAACAGCAAACTACATATAGGTAGTAAGAATCTAGGTTCATTTTTATTCTGATTTGATAATACACATTTCTTGATTTTCTTAGGTTAGGCAATCAAGATAATTGTACACATATTAAACCATCAAACAAATATCCTGGTATATGGAATAAAATAGTTAATATTTATTCATTACTATGTTTATTTACTTGGAACAAATTTCAAAAAGAAAGTTCTTGGCCACAAAGTGAATGAAAAAAAAAAAAAAAAGAAAAGAAATAAAAAGAAAAGGACACGACTGTTTCTAGGTTTGGTGGATGAGAAAGTTTATTATAGAATGTGGGGGAGCATAACCAGAGGCAGGGACATCTGTGTGAGTCCAGAGTGGACATGACTAGGTTTATCTGGACCAAGTAAGACAGAGGGGAACCAGGTGCAGCAGCAGGAGGCCAAATCCAAAAGGGGCAGGGTAACCAAAGGTCTGCATTATATAGGAAAGAGCCTCTGGGGAAAGAGCAGCCTGCCTCTGAGCTGAAGAGCTCAGGGTGGAGGAAAGGATATGTAAGCCATATCGTATAATAGGTGGGGACTAAGGGATTCCCGGAGAACCTGGTGGCCAGGTCTAGCTTTGACATGGTAAATAGACATCTCAACCATTTGTTTCTGGTTTGAAACTTAGCACAGAGTATACACAATATACAAAAACTTATTTTTGACTTAGGTTTTATTAATTGGCACATATATAGTGCTATAGTTCATAAAGGCAATGTCTTTCAAATCTATCTCTTAGTTTGACCATATCCACCCCAATGTCCTTGTCTCCCCTGAGGTCTCTCTCTCTCTCTCTCTCTCTCTCTTTCCTGATGGATTTTTCCCTTCCTTTCTCTCCCATCTGCTTTCATGGAGAGAGAGAGAGAGAGAGAGAGAGAGAGAGAGAGAGAGAGAGAGAGAGAGAACCAGAGTGGTGTGTAGAGGTCAGAGAAAAACTTTGTGGACTAGATTCTCTCCCCACCTTTAGGTAAAGATAAATTCTAGAAATCAAACTCAGGTTTCCAGGCTGGTGGGGCAAATATCTTTACCTACTAAGCCATCTTTGTGAACACTCAATAATTTTTTTTCCCTAAAATATTTTGTTAGTTAGCATAAAAAGAACTGGCTTTTATTATGACACTTTATACATAGATAATCATCCTTAGTTCTTATTCCCCTCCTCCCACCTTCCTGCCCCTACCCCTTGCCGGTTGCTTTCTCTCCTCAAATTTTTCTCCTTTTTTCCTTTACTCCCTCATTTCCCACATTCCTCCTTTTAGACCTTATCTCTCATATCCTCCCCCTTTACTTGTAGACAGAGTGTGTGTGTGTGTGGTGGTAGTAAACTTAAATCTAGATTCCTCATATGAGAAAAAACGTTGTTGTTGGTCCTTTTGAGTTTGGCTTTTGTTTAACACACTGATACCCGGTTCCTTTTCCTACAAGTGTCATAATTTTGTTCATTATAGCTGAATAAAATTCTGTGTGTATGAATCATATTTTCTGTATCTGTCCATCTGATGGGAGATATCTATGCAGACATATTTCTACTCTTAAGGAATAATTTTCCAGTAAAACAATTCCTACCTGATAGATTTTTAAAAACAATCTTTAGTATTTTGCTTTTTGTCTTACTTTTTGCTTTTGATTGTTTACTTTTGTTTCATAGGACAGAATTTGCTACAATGCCCTGGAATTCACTATGTATGCCAGGTTGTCCTTGAACTTGTGGATGATTCTCCTGCTCTGTCTCCCAAGTGATGCTGAGATTACAAGTGTGCTGTCATGCTCAGATTTCCTGTGGAGATTTGCTCTCTAGCCCAGGATATCCAGTTAACCTTGAGTTTCTAATCCTCCTGTGTTTACCTCCTGAGTGCTGGGGTTACAGGCATGCACCCCCTCAGCACATTTATGTGATGCTGGGGATCAAACCCATGTATGCTAGGCAAGCACTCTACAAAGTGAGCTACGTCTCTAGCCCTCTCTCATTTCTGTTTGTGTGTGTCATATGTTTGCGGGTACCCATGGAGATCAGAAGAGGGTGTTGAATGAAAAAAGAAATAAAAAAGAAAGGACATGACTGCTTTTAGGTATGGTGGAGGAAAAGTTTATTGTAGATAAAAGGGAGAGCACAGGTAGAGGCAGACACATCTGTGAGAGTCCAGAGTGGACATGGTCAGGCTGAGCTGGCCCATGGAAGGGGTGGGGGGAAGAGTTGCAGCAGCTTGGAGGGTAAAGGAATAAAAAGGGGCCTGTAACCAAAATGTCTGGGTTATATAGATTTGAACCTCTGGAGGAAGGGCAGCCCAACCCCTGGGCTGGAGATGTGAAGGTGTGTGTGTGTGTGTGTGTGTGTGTGTGTGTGTGTGTGTGTGTGAATAGGTAAGACATACTCTAACAGGTAGGGACTGAGGGATGCTGGGAAAAGCTGGTGGCCCAAAACAATTTGATATGCTATATAGGAGGAACCTCAGCCATTTGTCCTGGGTTTGAAACTTTATAGATGTTTGATCCCCTGGAGCTGGAGTTATACTTGGTTATGAAATCACCTGCAGTGGGTACTGGGAACCTGAATCTGGCTCCTCTTCAAGAGCCTCAGGCGTTCTTTGAAGGACTCTAACAGGCCCAACCATGGCAAAAATGGTGCCCGCAGGTCTGGGCCTCTCATCCCCCCTCCCCTGCTTGCTAATCCATTAGATTCCCTCATTCAGATATTTCCACATTCCTGAAACTAGCCACCAAAATCCATTCTCTTATTTGACCACTTCCTAATACCTGACTCATTCCTGAGGCTGATCATCAAGATCTAAATATCAAAGCCTCAAGGTCCAGCAATCAAAAATCCCCTTCAGCTATCTGACTAACACGTCCAATCAGAATTTACCAACATGTAAAGCTATTTGTTGCTGTTTCTACCCTATTTATATTCCACCACCTTGCTTAATAAAGGATCTCTTTGTCTTTGGTTTGCTTAGAAACTGGTTTTGGGTGTGGTATGAGTCTAATCCGGGGTCTACAGGGGAGCACCCCAGGGTGCAAGAATCCCTTCTCTTTCCATCTTTCCAGTTCAACTCTCTGTTTTTCAGAAATGATGTTTTTAATGTGTATGTGGGTGTGTCATTGTGTGTGCAGGTGCCGGAGGAGGCAGGAAGAGGGTTTTGGATCCCCTGGAGCTGAATTTACAGGTGGTTATGAGCTACGGGTGTGGGTGCTAGGAATTGAACTCCATCTGGTTCCCTGGAATATCCTAAACCCTGAGACACCTCTTAAGCCCATCTAATTTTTTAATAACTAAAAATTTTCCTCTAGAATTGCTTTACCTATATCTCCCAAATCCTGCTATGTTCTTCTTTCATTTCCATTTGATTCTAAGATTTTTTTTTTACTCTCTCTTTGATTTTTTTTCAGTCATTTTCTTTCTCATTTAAGAATATGAACTTATATAGTTTCTCTGATTTTTCTTATAATTGATTACTAATTTTATTCTACTATGATATGATACATTTTTCTTGTACTTTTTAAGACTTTAAGACTTTGACTATGAAAAATTTTATGAAAGATTCCTTGGGCTGCTGAGAATTTAAGCCCCACATCTGTTAGACAGAATATTCTATAGATAACACAAGTCCATTTGCTCTATGGCATAGTCTAACAGCAGTTCCTTGTGTGATTTTAAAGCAGAAAATGATGAAATCGTGCGTTATGAAGGGAAAAATTGTTTAGGATTGTATTGCACAAATTTTAGTTAGTATTTAATGAAAACTCAGAGCCAGATATTGGGGAAAAGCTGAAATATTAGAGAAAGGAAACAGAGCACAGTCAATTCTAACCCAGCCAACTTGTCAGGCTGAACAGGGTAAACGACTGACTCTTCTGCCTGGCTGGTTGTTCCTACAGTGCCTGAATGTCTGCCCACCCCCGCCTTAAATGCCTTCTCCACTAGTTGTTTCACTTCTCGTTCAACTCTGCATCAAAATCCTACAGTTAGAATCAAAGGTGTGAGCTACTACTGTTGTTTTTAGGCTTTGAACTCATAGAAACACAGAAAGATCTCTGTCTCCTGAGTGATGGGGTTAAAGGCGTGGGTCACCACTCCTGACCCTCACGGCTTGACTGATACATCCTGATATTCCAGGACGACTTTTTTTAACACTTTTATTTATTTATTTGCCTTGGTGTTTGCCTGGAACTGGAACTACAGACAGTTGTGAGCTGCCATGTGGGTGCTGGGAATTGAACCCCGGTCCTCTGGAAGAGCAGACGGTGCTCTTAACTGCTGAGCCATCTCTCCAGCCCCAGATGATTTTTATTAAATATAAAATATATCACCACAGGATTGTGATGGTTTGCATGAGATGAACCTCATATTTTCTGGCATTTGGCTCTTTGGTCCTTAGTTGGTGGTGCTGGTTGGGGAGGCTTAGGAGGTGTGGCATTGCTAGAGTATGTCACATGACATCCCCAAGTTGCTTTCTTTGCTTCCTGCATGTGACTGGAGATGGTGAGCTCTAAGCTTCTTGTCCAGCCACTATCCTGCTTGCTTCCATGTTTCCCCATTACGCTGTACTCTTTCTCATCTGGAATGCCAAATAAACCGTCCCTTTTATAAATTGCCTTGGTCATGATGTGTTGTTAAATCTATAGAAAAGCAAAGTATAAGTGGATATGTTAAAGGAAGGTGGTAGAGAGATCGGGAAAGAGGTAGAGCATAATTGAAAGAAATAGAGAAGAATGCTCTAATGGGAAAAATAAATTAGAAAAAATAAAATAAAGCAACAAAAATATTTCCTAATAATCAGAAAAATATTTAACCAAAGTTAGATAAATGTGGAATGGGAATAAAACAATAAGAGCATTTGGGTAAGGGCTCTTCATTCCCTCTCACTGGGTTGGTTCATGGAGCTCCATGTCTGGAGCTGTGCTTCCATCTGTCTTGCTTTCTATTGATGTGATACAATTACAGGAGTAATGGGATTATTTCCATTTACATTTGCACATCACAGTCCACAGCACTGAGGGAAGCCAAAACAGGATAGAAGATAGAAGCGTGGATAGAAGTTTCTCGGTCCAGCCTAGCTCATAAATCTGGATGAATCTCTCCTTCCCCAAATCCTGCAGTCACTTATAAAATAATCACTCAGAAGCTTTTTTAATATTTATTTTTATGTTATGTGAACTGGTGTTTTTCCTGCATGTATAACTGTGTAAGGGTGTCAGATCTTGGGATTACAGACAGTTGTTAGCTGCCATGTGGTTGCTGGGAATCAAACTCAGGTCCTCTGGAAGAACAGTCAGTGTTCTTAACCGCTGAGCCATCTCTCCAGCCATCAGAGGCCTACATTAATTACAAACTGTTTGGTCTTGGCTCAGGCTTCTTACTTGCTACCTCTTGCATCTTAAGTCAGCCAATTTCTATGAATCTGTGTATTGGTGGCTTTTCCTGTTCTCTCACATCTTGCTTCTCCAGGCGTCTCACAGTGTCTGCTATGACCCTGCCTTTTTTCTTCCTCTATCTCTCTTGGATTCCCTGCTGCCAGGCTGTCTCCTGTCTTGCCATAGGCCAGAACAACTTCTTTACTAAACATCAGTAGCAATATGAATTCACAGCATACATAAAGAGCATCCCATGGCCCTTTCCTTTTTCTGTCTAATCAAAAAGGAAGGTTTTCATTTTAACATAGTAAAATTACATATAAGAAAACAGTTATCAAGAAAGAATTAAAGTTACAATATCTAGTCTATTTATACTTGGCAAAATTAAAGAAAATATCCTATCATCTGTTCTATATTTGTGAGTGTAAAGTTTTATATCTAATTTGTGTTTTGTGACTAAGAAAAACTATAGTTATAACTATCTACTCTCCAACTTCGTATGGATATAATATTATCTTAGTAAACAGAAAGTACATTGCAAGCAACTTCCAAAGTTCTAAAAATGATAGAGACATCTGGCTGCTTGGACAATCAACCAAAGTTCCTCTGTAACTTTGGTGCATCCATCTTTAGCCTTCAGGGCTAGTCTCTGGCATACCTTTTAGTGAAGCAGGAAATTTGAAGGACTATTCTGACCCTTATGGCAAAGTTTATTAGTCATTTCTTCCTGTGTCTTGCAAAATGCCTGGCAGTATCTTCTGTGAAGCAGGAACATGAAGGACCATCTTGCCTTGATTTGGCAAAATTCAGTGGTCACTTCCCTATGGGTCCTGCATGTCCAGTTTATACAGCATACTCTCAAGCAGTTGAGGCAAGAACAGTTTGTTGCTCAGTGGCTTACTTTTGCCACAAAGAAAGTAAATTCCATATGGAGTTTCTTTGATGCCTACAATCCTCTTGAAGTAGATTGGTGTTGCCAGGATCAGATGTGTCTTACTTTCTAGAAAAGTCTAAGTTCTTTTTATTTCTTTTTATTTTATTATTATGAACAAAGAAGTCACACTTTCTATCCTTATATATCCTTATTCAAGGTCCCTTCCCCCTCCCAACACAAAAGTCTAAGTTCTTAAAACACTTAGCATTATCTCCCAATTCATTGAAAGGGCCTTCAGCCTGGACATGCCACATAAAGGACTACAGTATTCTGGAAGCTTCTTTCTTATTTCTTCAGCAACTTTATTCCTTTAATGGCAGCTCGCTTAAAGGGAACTTAAGGGGAGCCAGTCAAATCATTAAGTGAGATTTTAATGTGGATTTTTTAAAGACAAATCCAATCTTTTAGAGGAAGACATTTAAATTAAATAAATGAACAATATCTTAAGGAAAAAAACTCCTTAAAATGTCATATTCTGCAAGTATTTGAAGTGCTTGAAGATTATATAATTAAATATACCTTTGCATATCTGGGTAACTTACTAACATGACTCAAAGTTTGATTATTATGAATTACAATTAATTTGTATTTAACTATACATTGTTGTTTTAATGAATTGCATAAACTTAATACCTTAAACAAGAGTAGAAATATACATACAGTATAACAAATTTGACTTGAAGTTTGTATTAGCAAACCAAAATCCATACTCATATAAAGTATTTTGAGATTAATAGTTGTTTTTTGGATTAAAGTAGATTCAATAATCTATCCTTTTAAAATTATTTCTATATCATATCTACCATTTTTCTTTAGAAAGAGATTGACTATGACCATTAACTATGATAAACCTCATGTAAGTGAAAGTAAACATTTAGATTGCAGAGATGGCTCAGAAGTAAGAGCACTGACTGTTCTTCCTGAGGACCTGAGTGCAATTCCCAACATCTACATGGCAGCTAATAACTGTCTGTAATTCCAAGATCTGACACCCTTACACAGTTATACATGCAGGCAAAACACCAATTCACATAAAATAAAAAATATTTTTTAAAAAAGAAAGTAACCATTCATAAACAATATTTTGGGAATTTGAACATTGCTTTCTATACTACTTCCTGATGATTGGGGATGCTGGCAATCTTATGAGGATCCTAAGAGAATTTAGAATTATGATTAAATCTTGGCTATAGTAGTCTATGAGGCTGCATCATCTCAGCCAGTTGCTTTGAAGCTGATGTAAATGTTGGATTAACTGGGTCATGGCTGTCATAGCAGACATTTCAGGGAGTCATTGTTGATCAAACCAGATTAGCCTGGAAACAGCTCACAGGTTCTCATCTTCTGTGAAAGCAAAAGCAGAACCTCTTTTCCAAAGCAACACATCCTTAGACCCAAATTTTGAAGTCAAAATACCTTTAAAATATATGTTGGTTTAATTTATCATCCTTTACAATCAAATGTCTCATAGCAGTAAAACATCCCAAAGATAACACAATAGTATGCAATATTCATACTCTGTGTATTTTCCATCTTTATGTGGCTTTTTAAAAATTACTTTTGCTGTCTCTTTCTTTAAAGACTTTATTTTTCAAAACTATTTCTTTATGTGACTATCTATATTTCTTTTCCTCTCTCTCCAAGCCCATGAACATTTCTACACACATGGTAACCTGTTTAGGGATATTTTTTTGCATCTGAATCTGTTCCATTGTATATCTGGAATTCTTTTCTCACTAAGACAGGTTTTAAATTGCTAAGCTATAAAGTGGTAGCTTTGGCAACTGGTTCTGTCCAGCTTGGCTTTCCAACATGGCACAGGTAACAGTTAGTCATGCTTACCTCCCCAATTCTGGGAAGCAGTATCAAGTATCTTTAAGCTGTGTTTCTAATCAATCAGCTGCGCTCTCAATCTCATAGGCAGTGGCTGGGAAAAGCCTCTCTGTACCTCAGTTCAAGAGAGA
This sequence comes from Sigmodon hispidus, assembly GCA_004025045.1. Taxonomy (NCBI): domain Eukaryota; kingdom Metazoa; phylum Chordata; class Mammalia; order Rodentia; family Cricetidae; genus Sigmodon; species Sigmodon hispidus. The sequence goes on along the minus strand of PVIH01000417.1, from coordinate 55,809 downwards.
CTCTGGTATTCCTCTATGTTGCTGCAGTCAGAGAACTTTGTGCCGAGACCCATCATGAGCAACAATGAACTAGGAAACTGTTTTAAAATCTTTTAAAAGTTTTTTAAAGTCTACGTGGATTATTGCCAACAGTGGGTGCCAATTGTAGATGGAAGTTTCTCAGTTCCACTTAGCCCCACTGTCTGGATGAATCTCTTCTATCTGAGAACCCACAGCTACTTATAAAACAATTACTCAGTGCTCATATTAATTACAAACTGTTTGGTGTATGGCTTCTAAAACTTAACTCATTTCAATTCATCTATGTCTTGCCATGTGGCTTCTTGTATTACCAGTTCCATTACATCTTGCTTCCCCAGTGGCCTACAGATTTCTCCTTTCTTCTCTTTCTCTCTGCTTGGACTTCCTGCCTTACCATAGGCCAAAACAGCTTCTTTATTAACCAATAGTAGCAGCACATTCACAGTGTACAGAAAGACCAAACCTGGAGACAGGAACTGATATAGAGACCATGGAGGAGTGCTGCTTACTAGTTTGCTCCCAATGGCTTGATCAGCCTGCTTCTTTTTTTTTTTTTTTTTTACAACTCAGGACTACCTGTCTGAGAGTGGTACCAGCCCCATTCTGATTCAAATCTGCCACCTTCTTCAATAGTCTTTTTTGTTTGTCTCTTTTTTGAGACAGGGCCTCAGGTACCTAGGCTAGCCTTTTGATTACTATGTAGCCTAACTTAGGAAGATCTTGAACTCCTGATTTTTCCAACTCTACCTTCTAGGTTCTGAGATTTCAGACATGTGTCACCTTGCCTAACTTCAAAACATTTGTAAAGACTTTAAATATTGCTTCAGTACAACTAGTACAACTCATAGAAAAAATCAGATACCTGTTTGTTCAAACAGTGGCAACATTTTCAGCTCAATGTGGTAAGATGATAGCAATCTTGACATAGCATAAATATTCCTTCCATCTCATGAGTTATGCATTAGAATCTCTTCTGGAAGTTGTACCTGATTTCATGACAAGTCTTATATGTTTATGAGGGAAACCTAACATAACCATCTCAATACAGTTATAGAACATATTTGATAAAATCCAATGCATTTTAATAACAAAAGAAAAAACACCATATCAGCAAACTAAAAACAGAAGGTCACTTCCTTGCCAGCATAAAGACATTTATGAAAAACATACCTCTAATGTCTTACATGATGATGGAAGGATGAAAATTTCCCCAAGGATTAAAACTAAAGTATTGATAATTGTTAGTATTTTGTATGTGAAAGAATTCACCAGCACGCTGCCAAGGGAGCCATATTAAGTTTATTAGGAGGGGGGGGGGAGAAGAGAGGAGAGAAAGAGTAGGGTGGGGGCAGAGAGAAAGAGAAAAAAGAGAAAGTCTCCCACGTGGTTGGAGATTTTAAAGGGTAGGCATGCCTACATCAGAGACTTTAAAGCTCCAGTTGATCTATTATGTAGCTTAACTCTGAAGTTTCTTTTTTCTTTTTCATTTTTTCTTTTGTTTAGATGGTGTATCCATTGATGAGAATGTACCACTGAAGTCAATATTTTTGTATTTGGACCCATCTATCTCTCTTTATCACGTAATGTTGTTTCATACATTACATTGATGTATGAAGTTGTGTACATTTACAATCATTATATCTTCTTTGTGGCTTATTCTCTTTAATAATATGTCATGGCCTTTATTTTTCTGATTAATTTTGAAAATATGATTTGTTAGATAAGCATTTAGTCACCTCTTCTTGCTTTCTGATTCCTTTGCTTGAAATATCAGTTTTCTTTCTTTCAATCTGTGCATGGCATTGTCAGTGAGTTTAGTCTCTTGTATCAGACATAATTATAGCTACTATTTATTGCTTTCTGATTCTTTTTGCTTGAAATGACATTTTTACATTTTATAATTCTGTATATATTTTGTCATTGGAACCAGTTTCTTGCATATAGCAAATATTTTTTTTATTCTACCATACTTTAAATGGAGAATTAAGGCCATTTAAAATAGTTCTTTTTGAAAGGCATCTATTTTTTTCCTTGTTCATTTTAGATATTTGCTGATTTGCTGTGTTAATAGTGTTTAAAACTTTCCTAATTCTCAATTTTATATCTGTTCTTCTTATATCAGATTTATCCTTCCCTAAGCTCTCAAGAGTTATATATCTCTTGTTTTTCTACTTATAGTATTCATCTAAGTATCTTAAGCAATGCTGAGTTAGTTAGTGGTCATAGATTGCTTTAGTTTATGCTTATCATGGATAATCTTTAATTCTTCTTTAATTTTAAAGGATATCTTTGCTAGGTATAGTAATTCTGCTTTGCGGTTTCCTTTTTAGGTTTAAAATCCATCCAATATTACTTTCTTGACTGTTGAGAGTTCTGTTGTTACCATAGTAAGAATCATCTTTATAAGTAACTTGGTCCTCATCTTTTTCAGTTCTTAGTATTCTTTTCTTATTATGTAGTTGTCATTATAAGTATAATATGAATTAGACATGTTCCTTTCTGGTCTTGTCTGCTTGTGGCTATAAATATTTCATATATCTGGATGCTTATTTCTTTTACTAGACTTAGGGAACTTTCTGCTATTGTATCATTCTGTAAGTTTTCTATAACTTTAGTGTCTCTTTAGTATTAGTCTTTCACTGCAACGTTTTTCATCCAGTTTTTGATTCTTTCATCCAAGTCTCAAATTGACTTTTTTTCTTTCATCTGTTTATTTAAATCCTATTTGGAACACTTAACGATTTTCTTCTTCCTCTTCTCCTCCTTCTTTGTTTTCCTTCTTCTTCAATCCTCTACTACCTCCTCCTCCACCACCACCTCTTTCTCAAGTTCCAGAGATTCAATTGAGAGTTTTGTACATTCTAGGCACATATTCAAAACCCAACCATTGATGGTTTTTAAAGCTTAACTTTTGAATTCTTTGAATTTGCATTGCAAACAATTCAATATCTTCAAGTCATTTAAGAGTTAATAACTTTTGGAAGGAATCATGTTGTTTTGTTCCTTTTTCAAATTTGTTTTTGTTACAATTCATGTACTTCTTGGGATGGAAATCTCTTCTGGTTCTAAGTAGTGGTCTCTTTACTGATTAGACATCTCTGCAAGGTGTAGATATATGTTAAATATTTAATATATCCCGGTACATCAGAGAGACCACATAGTCAAATCCTAGGCAGACAGCTCAGGAAATCCTTGAATACAAAGATAAAAAGCTGAGCCAATCACACATACCTTGAATATAAGGATAAACAGATGAGTTAATCACATACACCTTTAATCCCAGCACAGGGAAATTCAAGAGTGGTGATCAACATCCTTTATCTCATAACTCCAGAGACAGAACTTCTTCTGTTTCTGTGAGTTCAAGGCTACATACCTTTAATCCTAATCTGGATTGGGTAGGGTATATAAGGGTTCCTAGAAACCAGGCAAAGCAGAAGGACAGGCAGAAGAGAACAGAAATGAGGCTGAGAAAGTTGCAAGACAGTTTGGTGAGAATTGACTGTGGTGCTGTCTCTCTGATATTTCAGCCTTCCCCCAATATTTGGCTTGGAGTCTTCTTTTCTTACAACCCAAAAGTGTGCTACTACATTTGACGCCCAACATGGGACACAAATTTCCTCCCCAAAAGCTACTTACTAGCCAGAACAACATGTGACTGGAGGAGTAATTATTGGCATGTTAGGCTGTTGAGTTAGCCTCCAGCTTTAGGCAGACCCAGCCATATGTGTTTCCATTTCACTTTTGTCTGGGTAAGATTTTTCAGATAGTGGCCTCTTTCTCCTGGTATGTTGCAGGCTCTTTCTCTTTCTGAACCTCTCCTTTGGCTGCTATCACACTAGGTAGCTGCCCCACTTCACAACCATTTGAACCAACTCTGACAACTAAATTGGTGAGTACAACAAATTTTTTTTTTAAAAAGGGGGAGTTTGTTTAAGGCAATGGATGGTGCTTGGTCTTTCTTTCATCTTTCTCTAGACAATTTGATATTAGAACCAGTTAAGGAAAAGATAAATAAAGTAGATGGAATTATCCTCATAATGTTTATTATGAATATTTTTTCTTGTTTGAGTTCTATTCTATCATTGAAAAAGTCAAACACCAAAAACACCAAATGGCAGATGACGTTGGTGCAGCAGGAGGATTAGGGGGCTGCAGCAGCTTCCATGGAGGATTCAGCAGCGGTCTTAGGGTCTGTGACCATGGTTGAGGCTATGGGGCTCATAGAGGTAAAGCCGAAGACAAGGAGTGGGTCCCCGTCACCAAGCTGGGCCACCTGGTTAAGGACATGAAGATCAAGTCTCTGGAGGAGATCTACCTGTTCTACCTTCCCTTTAAAGAATTAGAGATCATTGATTTCTTCCTGGTTGCATCCCTAAAGAATTAAGTTCTAAAGATCATGCCAGTGCAGAAGCAGACTGGGGCTGGCCAGCCAACCAGGTTTAATGCTTTTGTTGCTATTGGGGACTACAATGGTCATGTTGGGCTTGGTGTTAAGTGCTCTAAGAAGGTAGCCACTGCCATATGGGGGACCATCATCTTGGCCAAACTTTCCATTGTCCCTATGTGGAGAGGCTACCGAGGATCAAGATCAGCAAGCCATACACTATTCCATGTAAAGTGACAGGCCACTGTGGCTCTGTGTTGCTGCATCTTATCCCCAACCTCGGAGGCACTGGCATTGTCTCTGCTCCTGTGCCCAAGAAGCTATTGATGATGGTGGGTATTGGTGCCTGCTACACATCAGACAGGGGCTGCACTGCCACTCTGGGCAACTTTGCCAACGACACCTTTGATGCCATCTCTAAGATCTACAGCTACCTGACCCCAGACCTCTGGAAAGAGACTGTGTTTACCAAGTCTCCTTATCAGGAATTCACTAACCATCTTGTGAAAGCCCATACCAGAGTATCTGTTCAGAGGACCCAGGCTCCAGCTGTGGCCACCACATAAGGGTTTTATACAAAAAATAAAAGTGAATTGAGTTTGTTAAAAAAAAGAAAAGTCAATGTGAATGCCAAAAAAGAGGTATTTAAAAAGTCTATTAAAAAGGAGCTCAAGGATATTCAAACACAAACAGAGGAGTATAAAGCACAGATCTCAGTAGTATTATCTAAAGCTACCAAAAAAAAAAAAAAACCAGCCTAAGTTGATCAGACAGCCAACACTAATACACCCAGGAGCCATTAAAAAATCAAAAGAGGATAGAAATATAAAAGAAGTTAATTGGGCTCTGGTACATATGCTAGAACTAAAAAGGGCTAAAGATGCAATTGTGACATATGGGATGCATTCCCCATTTGTAAAACAAATGTTGAATTCTTGGTCTTCTTGCAATCAGATTACCCATAAGGACTGGTTAGATATGGTTACTACTGTGTTAGAACCAGGGCCACTTTTACAGTGGAAAAGATGGTGGAAGGAGGATGCTAAAATAATACAACAAAGAAGCAGAGCCAGGGTCATAAAGTCTCCCAAGACCAACTTCTTGGGGAAGGTGAATATTCTGATAGGCATTGCATAGGCAATCCCTATGCAATGGACACACTCTTGATTTATACCACATGGCAGCACTAAATGCTTGGGATCAGATAGAAGCAGTAGGAAAGACAATGGAATCTTTCATAAATATAGTTCAAAGCCCAAAGAAAACTTTTACAGACTTTTTGCAGATTATCTGTGGCAGTAAATAGGATAGTGCTGAATTCAGAAGCAAGTCAAATAATAATCGAATCCCTGGTGTTTGAGAACACTGATACACAAAGCAAAAAAAAAAAAAAAAAAAAGATCGTTAAAAGCAAGGTCAGCACCCTTAGAGGATTGGATTCATGAAACAATGCAGATTCTTATGAAAGTGATGATAATTGGGTAGGAGAGGTCATTTTACAGGTATAAGAAAAAGGCAAAATGTTAAATGCTATAATTGTGGAAGGCAAGGTCATATACACAAAAATTGTAATCAAGGTGCTCCTAGAAATAATGCCTTTGTAAGGAATAATCACAAGAGAACAGCCCTCCCTCCTGGAGTATGCAGGAGGTGTGGAAATGGAAGATACTAGATTAAAAGACAGACAAGGTAACCTCCTGCCTTCAGGAAATGCCCAAATGGGGTTTTTAAAAGCCCCCATATCCAATCCAGTGCAATCTTACCCTGCTATAGTAGATGATACATCTCCCCAGAACAATTAAAAAAATTAAAACTTATTTAAAAAAATACTATACTAAATGATAGAGAATCTATAGAAAAAGAAAAAAACTCAGGAAAAATTGTAAAAAAAATATTCTGGCAAGTGTCTATTAATGAACAAAGGCCAAAATGAAAAGTACAAATAAATGATATTATTATTGAAGATTTATTGGACACAGGGGAAGATGTATCAATAATTTCACCAGAGTCCTGAAAACAAGTTGGCCCCTTCAGGAGGTAAATGTTTAATTTTGGGGGATTGAATCTTTATCCCAAGTAAAACAAAGTGCAAAATGGATTGAGCGTATAGGACCAGAAGGACAGAGAGGAATATTAAAGCCATATGTGGCTAACATTGCTATAAATTTATGGGGATGAGATTTATTACAACAATGGAACACACAGATTAACATTTCTCCAAACACAGAAATAAATCATAAACTAACACATCTTTCTGGGAGAAATATTAGAAGGTATTATGAGAAACAGTCACAAACTATCCAAGCTGTACAGAAAGAAGGCAACACAGCTGCTGATCTTTCAAGAAACTCACAGCACTAACTTTAAAATGGCTAACAGATAAACCTATATGGATTAATCAGTGACCATTAACAAAAGAGAATTGCAGGCCTTAGGGCAGCTGGTGCAGGAGCAGTTAAATGCTCAGCATATAGAAGAATCAACAGGCCTCGGAACTCTCCAGTATTTACCATTCAAAAGAAATCTGGAAAGTGGAAGATGGTGACAGATTTAAGGACAATAAACAAAGTGATCCAGCCAGTGGGTTCTCTACAGTCTGGAATTCCTTTGCCTTCTTTTACCAAAAGAATCCCCCATCATAGTTATTGATTTAAAAGACTTTTTTAAAACAATATCCTTAAAAAGAACAAGATAAAGAAAAATTTGCCTTTACAGTATCCACTTATAATAATTCTCAGCCTGTAAAGAGGTATCAGTGGAGTGTCCTCCCTCATAGCCCTACGCTATGTCAGCATTTTGTAAAAAGCCAATAGAAAAAACTTACAACAAATTCCCAAAATCCATCACATATCATTATATGGATGGCATCCTATTGGCAGATTCAAACACTGATCATCTAGAAAAAAATGTTTGAGGAAGTGAAAAAATTTTGCCTGTTAAGGGATTACGAATAGCCCCTGAAAAAATACAAAGGGGAGATTCCATTAATTTTTAGGTTATAAAACAGACTTTCAAAAAATTAGACCCCAAAAGGTTCAAATCAGGAGAGATAGATTAAAGGCCTTAAATGATTTTCAGAGATTACTAGGAGACATTGCCAATTTACAACCACTATTGGAATAAAAAACAATGAACTAGATAATTTGTTTAAAACTTTAAATGGTGACAAGGACTTAAATAGTCCAAGAGAATTGTCACCTGAAGCTGAGAGAAAATTGGCTTTGGTAGAAAAGAAATTACATGTTGCACATGTGGATTGCCTTGATCCAGACCTTAATTGCATCCTAGTTATCTTGCTTGCTAAGCATTCCCCTATGGGAATTTTACTGCAAAGGGAAAATGTTATATTGGAATGAATATTTCTTTTTTTTCTTTCTTTCCTCCCTTCTTTCTTTCTTTTTCCTTATGAATAAAGTCATATTTTTTATCCATGTATCCCCTTGTTCAGACTCCCTTCCCCCTCCGGCCCCTCCCTGTCACTCACTCTTCTCCCCATCACTTTATCTCCTCCCCAGCAAGGGCAGGAGGTCCCAATGTCCCAAGGTCCCAAGGTGGCTTAGTTCAGGATCTACTCCAGGCAGATCCATTTTCCTCACCCCAACAACAAGACTGGGTCAGTTGTTCCTCTGAGGGAATGGGCTCCAAGGTGCCAGTCCAAGGTGCTTCAGATCCCAAGCTGTACAGTGGTTGTGATTTGCAGCTTTGAATTCTTAGATTTTTGTTTAAAGTCCACTAATGAGTGAGTACATCCCATACTTATCTTTCTGCATTTGTGATACCTCCATTTGCTTGCAAATTTTAGGATGTTATTTTTTCTTACCACTGAGTAGTATTCCTGGAATGGATATTTCTACCACATAATCCAAGTAAAAAAATAAAGACATATGTGGAAAAGATTTCTGAATTCATCTTTAAAGGGAAATTAAGAAAAAAATTGCCGAACCTTGTTAAGACAAGGTAGAAAGGACTTTGGGAATATCCTGCTGTCCAGAGAATCAGTCAGACATGCTAGGCCTGTAGGCTGAAGATGGATGCTTCAACAACACAGAAAAACTATGGGTGACTGTCCAGGCAGCCAGCTATTTCATTTCTTACACTTTTGGAATTTGCTATTTACTTAATATTATTTCCTTCTTGGGTCTCTAAGGAATTTTTTCTTTTTTTTTTTTTTTTAAAAAAACTTTATTTATTTATTTACTTATTTATTTGCCTGGAACTGGAACTACAGACAGTTGTTAGCTGCCATGTGGGTGCTGGGAATCGAACCCAGGTCCTCTGGAAGAGCAGATGGTGCTCTTAACCGCTGAGCCATCTCTCCAGCCCCTTTAAAGATTTATTTATTTATTTTTATTTTATGACCAATGCTGTTTTGCCCTGAAGCTAGAGTTACAGACAGTTGTGAGCTGCCATGTGGGTGCTGGGAATCGAACCCAGGTCCTCTGGAAGAGCAGCTGGTGCTCTTAGTCGCTGAGCCATCTCTCCAGCCCCTTTAAAGATTTATTTATTTATTTTTATTTTATGACCAATGCTGTTTTGCCCTGAAGCTAGAGTTACAGACAGTTGTGAGCTGCCATGTGGGTGCTGGGAATTGAACCTGGGTCCTCTGGAAGAGCACTCAGTGCTCTTAACCATTGAGCCATCTCTCCAGCCCTGGGTCTCTGAGGAATTTAAAGATGAGCTAGTTAATAGTTACAGTTTTCTAGTGACCGTTTTAGAAAAGAATCTCACTTAGATGTTACAGTGTGTAAGTTTAAGAGACTTCGAAATGAAGTTTTTAGTTAGTAATTCAAGTTAGATACAAAGTAGATTAGATACAATCCTTTGGACTCACCAAAATAGGATAAATAATGGAATACTTTCTTGTACTTTTATACATGTGAAATACATTTGCACATACATGTACACACAAACACTTTTTAAAAAATGGAAAGACTCTTATGAGGTAGTTGTTGGTTTCGCATGTGAGAACAGACACACACTACCAATGCCACACTAGAGTTTATTCAGGAAAGTTTCCAGGAGAGTATAAGGGCAGAGAAGCAGAAGAAAAAAAAGGGATCATCTTTCACGTGGTGTCTCCTTTTAAGAAAAGGAGTAGGCACAGATTTATGTAGCCACACCTAGGGGCGTGCCCTCTGTAAGTGGGTTCTGCTAGTGTCATGTTGGTTTTACCATGTGGCTGCTACGTGCCAGGAATTCTTACAGTGGTCTACTGCTGGTCTAAAATGATTGAAATTGGCTGGCAAAGTGCTTGGTTCTCTCTTCTGTCCTTCTCTGGTATATCACTCAGTGCAGATTTTGCCCCTCCCTCTCTCAAACACACTCAGGGAACTCCCCTGGGTTTTGACTTGGGGAAAGTCCACTGTAGCTGATGTCTGTTGTCATTTCCTGCAAGTTTCCATGGTATCAACATATGTTGTTTTATGGGAGCTGAGCACTGAGAAGGGCATGCTGTCAGAAACAGGGCTTCATTCAGTTTACAAGGATCTCTTTTTAAGTTTCAGGAGATGTTGCTAGCTCCAATTAGCCTTGTGGCTTGTGGGCTGGGGAGGCTCCCATTTATTCCAGAGGTAATATGGATTTTAGAAGTAATTGTCAGACTAAACTCTACAATGGGTTTAAAGCTTATGTGAGACATTAGATTTTCCTGAATCTGGGGCTGAACTTTCCAGTCTTATCTTAAACTTGTAGATTTCAGTTTCCATGTACCAGAGGAACTAGATCCAGAAATGCATACTCTTGGCTCTTTTTTTTCCTGAGATATGTTTTGAATATGAAATATACCCCATAATTCATGTTGAACACTTGATCCCTAGCTGTGGAAGTTGTAGAACTTTTAGGTGAGTCTTCACTGAAGAAAGTGGGTTACTAGGGACAAGTTACAATGTCTACAGTCAGCTAGTTCCTGTCTAGATGTGAGCAAGTTCCTACCATAATGCATTCTCTGCCATGACCGATTGTTTTTACTCAGACTGTGAGTCAAAATCAGCCCTTCTTCCCATATGTTGCTTTTTTTTTTTTTTTAAGGTATTTTATCTCAGTGACAAGAAATGCAACTGAAACAAAAATTTGGTATCCAAGACAGGGGGAACTAGTGCAGTAACATGACTATGTGGTTATAGGCCATTAGAACTGGTTTGCTGGAGGAATTCGTAAGAGTTCAGAATTGGCTGAAGAGTCGTGGGCAAAATTAATGAGCTATTCTGATGAGACTATGGAAGCCCAGAAGTCTAAGAGAAATTCAGACAATGGCAGTTTCAAAGTAGAATCAGGATTCTATTGGGAATTGAACTGGAGATCATTTGTGTTACGTAATAGAAATAATATGTGTTCTGTGACAGTCTTGAAAATTTCAATGAGGCCCAATTAACAAATAACGAACTAAGTCCCTTGTTGGAAGAAATTTCAATATAATGTAGTATTGTGGATGTGACAAAGCTACTCCTCACTTCTCTTAGCCAGGTTTATAATGAACAGACTGAGCAAGGGCTATAGGAAAATGGTGAGAGGAAAATTTAAAGAGGAAAAATGAATGTATAAACCTGAAACCGCAGACATAGTGTATGTAGACAGTGTATCTGTAATTGTTTAAACAATTAGCCCATTAAAGCAATATAGAAAACTTACCTTGAAGCTGAAGTTCTGGTCCCCCTGTAAGCAGGCTTGCAGTGCATTTTCTTAATTAGAGGTTGATATGGGAAGGCCTGGCCCATTGTGGGTGGTGTCAAGCCTGGTCTGGTAGTCTTGGACGATATAAGAAGGCACACTGAGCAAGCCAGTAAGTGGCATTCCTTCATGGCCTCTGCCTTCATTTCTGCCTCCAAGTCCTGCCCTGGCCTCCCCCAGTTATGGACTTACAAGTTAGAAGGTAAAATAAACCCTTTTATCTTCAAGTTGCTTTTGCTCATGGGGTTTTATCACAGCATCAAAAACCCTAACTAAGACACACTCGTACATGAGCATATTCAGGAATGTGCTTGTCCTTAACTTTCCTATCTGAGTATGCTTAGACTTTCCAGAAGAAATCACCATGCCTCCTTTGTTTGGGAGAGGACAATGATTTCAACAAATCTCCTGTCCTCTCATTACCTGTTATAGGTAGTATGTTTTTCTCTGCTCTCTTACATCTAGGCTGTGCTGGTTTCAGCTTTATACTCAATAGATGTAAACCACCAGTCTGTTACAAGATCATTCTCTCTTAAAGAAAATTACAAGTTGTCTCCTATGAAGATTCAAGAATTAATATTATCCAATATGATGGTCTGTAGGTGGACATTTCTATCCCACCAGTATCTCCCAAATAAACACACAAAGGCTTAATATTAATTACAAATGCTCAGCTGATAGCTCAGGCTTGTTGCTACCTAACTCTTACATTTAAATTAACCCATATATTTCTTATCTATGCCTTGACATGTGGTTCATGGCTTGTTACCTCATTTTCTACACATCCTGCTTCCTTGGCAGCTGGCTGGTGTCTCCTCTGACTTCACCTTTCTTTTCATAATTTTCAATTTGGTTTTCCTGCTTAACTTTATCCTATTCAGCTACTGGCCAGCCAGAGGTTTTTTTTTTTTTTTTTTTTTTTTAAGTCAATCATACCGATATTCAAACAGTATACAGAAAGATTATTCCACAGCATTTCCCCCTTCTTGTCTAATTAAGAGGGAGGTTTTAATTTTAACATAGTAAAATTATATACAACAAACCAGTTATGAAGTAATAATTATAGCTATAATATCCAGTGTATTTGTATCTGGCAAAATTAGAGAAAATACTCTATTATCTATCTTATCTTGGTGACTCTAAAGTTTTATACTTAATTTTTAAAATATAACTAAGGAAATATATAACTTTAACTATTTAGTCTTTAACTCCATTAAAGACCCCAGAAGGATGAAATGTTACCTAATGACAAGGACATCAGGTTGCCTGGACAGTCACTCAAAGTTCCTCTGTAATGCTGGGGCATCCAACTCTGGCCTACAGACCCAGCATATCTGACGGACTTTCCTGTGAAGCAGCGAACTCCTAAGGACTGTCCTACCTTGTCTTGGCAAAGTTTGGTTGTCACCTTTTTTGCATCCTTCTAGTCCAGTTTGGACAGTAACTGCCAGCAATTGAGGCAAGGGCAGTGTCTTTTGCCATAAAGAAAACAAACTCCATACAGTTTGATGTCCATTATCTTCTCTGAAGTAGATTGGTGCTGCTAGGAGCAGACATGTCTCACTGTCATGAAAAGTCTTCGGTTATTAAATATATTCTATAGGCCTTTGAAGTATTTGAAAACCATCTATCTATCTAAATATATCTATATATAAGTTATAACATATATATGTATAACCTTGAAAACATATTTAACATGACTATTATAGATGACAATTACTCTGTATTTCTTATACATTACATTTTAAAATGAGCTTCATAAACACAACACCTTAAACAAGAGTAATATACATATATATATAGTATAACAAAACTAACTTTAAATTTGTATCAATACACCAAAATCCATACCAATGCAAAATATTTAAGACTAATAGTTGCTTTTTTGGTTTAAAAGTAAATTTATAATCTACTTTTTTATCCTATCATTTCCATATTCCCCCTTTTCTTTTCAGAACAAGATAATCCCCTTTGTTCAGCTTCCCCCCCCCACCATTACCAATAACAACTTGTAACCAACCCTCCCTTAAATTATGACAAACATTCACAATCAATCTTGTGGGAATGTGGATATCACTCTCTAGAGTACTTCTTGTTGCTTGAGAGTATTGACACCTTTAAAGAAACATTGAGAAAATCAGGATAATTGTTAGGTCTTGGCTGGAATATTCTGTGAGGCTGGGTCATCTCAGTCAATAGCCTTGAAGCTGTTTTGGATGCTAGATAATCTGGGCTCTGTTATATTGGTGTTGGTCCCCATACCCTGAAAATACATAAACTTTTAAAGGTAACATACATATCTGCATTAGTGCAACTATAGACTGTGCAGTATACATAAATCAGCCAAAGATGATTTTTATGTGTTTGAGCATGCATTGCAAGTGTCCCCCAGGTCCCCTCCCCATCTTGTAGCCTGTGGTATAACCTTGGACCCTTAGCTGGAAAACAGGCATCTGTGCCCTGTGATACTGACCTGCGATCTTTGGATAAATTTAGATGAAACAGAGCTCAGTGTAGAAGACAGGCAGAATCTATTATAGAGTAATAGGGAACACTTTCCAGGATGAAGTGCAAGTGTAGAGGCTTAACCCTATCTCAAGGAAACTGATGCTTATGGTAAAATGATCTCTATACGATGTAAATAAATAACTGTTTAGACCCATAGAAGACACCGTAGATATAAATAAAAAATCAGAGACGGCCAAGTAAAAAGAGGGTGGAGTTAGTCACTCTCAATTAGACCCCCAAGAGGAACAGATATGTAGAGATACCGACTAGCCACGGGCTAAAAGCCACGTAATAAACAAATTAATAAAAATAAATTAAATTAAGATAAAAAACTAACTAATAATGTGCTTAAGATATGGGCCAAACAGTGTTAAAATATATAAATATATAATTTCATTTCTTTTAAAAAACAAAAGCCACAAACACACAAACCAAGTTCCAAACCGCCGGCACCACACGTGCGCCAGGTCACAAACCTCCAAACCTAAACAAGCCAAAAAAACCTTACTACAACAGATGCTGACTCAGTTTTGTCTTCCTTTTAACCTCCTGATTCCTCATGCAGCCCTGTTGCTGAGTGGGACACACACTTTTCAGCTAGTCAGTTCACCTCTGTGAGCTTTTGATCCTGTTTTTCCTCACATGCTGCTTACCACTGTCATACCTGCTAATTAAAGGCAGAAGATTCTGGATTACCACCTCAGTTAGATACACTCTTTGTCTCTCCAGGAGTTACACTGCGATTGAGGATTGATAGGGAAAACACGTGGGGCACTTGCTCCAGAAGGACTAGGTATTGTATGGTCCGTGGGGGAATAGCTGGGGAAAGTGACATTGTTTAATATAGGAATAGATGGGATTGATTGCGCATCATCTTGGGTGATGTTAATTTATGAATGTGTTGTAAAGATAGTCATTTATGAATTCTATTTCGGTATGAGTTTGCAAATCACCAGGGCATGCTATGGCTCATTTAAGGTTTGCTAGGATGCATTTCTAGAGATTCAGTGCACTCACCAAAGCTGCTCCACTAGTCAGAGCAGAGAGGAATGAGTTCAGGTGGCAGGTGGGCGGTAATCTACAGCACTGACAGTGATACTTCCCAGCACACAACTCCTAAAATACAAGGAATCTCCAAAGTGCCAGGTATCTTTTTGTTATGCTAATAATTTAACTGTCTCTAGCAGTAGCTTCTGGCGGGGACTGGTTAAGTCAGTGTTAGAATTGACTTTCAGCCTCATACCTCATCCCTTAGGAGGAGATGAAGGCTTGGAGGTTGACAAGATCATCAGTGGACACTTATTTGATCTATCATACCTACACAAAGATGCTCTCATGATAAAGGGATATCATTAACGGTTGGATTCAGGGAGTGTCTTGATCGTGAAACATTTGGTGGTTCTTGGACTTTCATACTCTCCCTGAGGGCAGAGGGCTCTGCCCTTCACATATTCCTGGGTATCTCTCCCATCTTGTGTTAGGGATGTTCACCAGCATCCTCTGTAATATCTTTGAGGTAAACCAGTAAGCATGTTCCCTGAGTTCTTAGAGCCACCATTCCAAATTTGCCCAAGGGGAAGGAGGAGCAAACAATGATGGGAAACTGGACCCTCCGAAGTGGGCATGAAGTGACTGGCAAGGTGTTTTAATTGGAAATAGAGCACTGTGAGACTGGATGCTCTCCAGGACGACAGTGTCAAAACCGAACTGAATTTGAGGACCCCCAGCTGGTATCCATTGAGTAACTGTTGTGCTAGGAGAGTTCTCTCACATTTCTTGGTGGCAGAGATTAAAAGCAAAACAAAACAAATCTATGAAGATTACTAAATAGAGAATAGAAGAAAGAAACACCCTGGCTCCCCCTCATCCCCATATTGTTAGAACATTACGTTGTAACACTCTGGAAGCAAGGAGCGTTTCTCACTTCTGCCTGTTCCCATTCTTGAGTCACAAAGGTTGGATCCCACCCAAAGAGACTCCATATAGATGGAAGGAGATGTGCTTTAGAAGGTCATATGCCAATCAATTTTACGAACATTATAATACTAACTAAATTCCTGTGGTACAAGTCTCCTGAGGGATCTCCAGAGGCCAGGATAGCCATCCTGAGCTACAGCTTTGTGTAGGAAGATAGAGTCTGACTGGCTCCCACTTAGTCTTTCACATTTCCAGAAGGACACTTGGCTGGGCCAGGTGGTGCCAAATACATGTAAACTACAATCAAAGTACCTGCCATACTAAAGAAAAACTGGTTGTATGTTAAATGAGTATTGGTGGGAAAACTTTAAAAACATAGTTGAGTGTATATTTAGTTCCACAATATAATCAAACACAAGTCTACAAAATTAAGACATGGTAGGGCTAAGCCCCAAGCAAGATTTCAATATCTCCATGTAGATTTTGTTCAACTTGACAAAAGCGACCCTACCTTCACCATCTGCAAATTCCAGAAAATTTTAAGGAACCAAAGATGTCTATAAGTTAAAAGTAGGAAAATTGGATGCCAGGTTCCCTCCCCCAAATGCATCCTACCTTTTTATGTCCCAAGGCTTCACACTGTGTCTTTCTGAATTTGTATAAAAACTTAAGCCCCAGCATGCTGGTACTAACAGAGAGGCTCAACATTTTACTAAGCAAGTAAAACCTGGCATGAGTGTCAGCCTTTTAGGACAGATCTGTTACCTTCCTTCCCTCTAACATTGTTTCTTCTATTGGGAGAAAAATTCCCGTTTCCTTGTACTAAGACAGAGCACATTGTTTGCACATAGAGACTGAACGTCGCATGTCCAGGGTTCTATTTCTCCTTGTGCCCCTTAGTCTCAGAAGGTGACCCTGACCTTTCTCCTATTGTCAGATGACTTCCTTTAGTCCTTTCCTTTCTTTAACGATGGGGACAAGAAGGGCACAATACAACCTGACCGATCACACCCGTTTTTTGATAAAAAGATGACTGACTGGAGAAGGTCCCTGGGAACAAGCTGGAGGCTCGTCAGGAGCCTGTGTCCATGTGCAAACAGGCTCAGTGGTGGGACTGCAGGCGAGGCAGCAGATGGAGGAAATTTAGGATACAGCATGGATGGAGAATGATGTGGGAAGAGTGAAGGAGAGGTCGTACCCTGCCTGGTGAGAGAATTTTAGAAGTGCAGCCCCTGTGCTCCTTAGGAGCTGGAGGATATTCTCTCCCTCTCTCTCTCAATGTGGGACGTCTTTGTGTATGCTATGAATTACCATTGGCTAATAAAGGAACTGCTTGGCCTATGGCTCAGGCTTATTGCTAGCTAGCGCTTGCATCTTAACCCATCTCTATTACTAGGTCTTGCCATGTGGCTTGTGACTTACCTGAGTTCCTTCACATCTTCCTTTCTCAGCAGCAGCTCACAGTGACTCTGTTTGACTCCACCCTTCTTCCTCTTTATCCTTCCTCGGATTTCCTACTTGCTTCTAAGATACCTTGCCATAGGCCAAAACAATCCCTTTATTAACCAATGACATTCACAGCACACAGAAAGACATCCCACCTCCCTCCCTTCCTCCTTCCCTCCCTTCCTCCTACTTTTTAAAGATGACAAGGTTGGTCTTGACTTGTATTCTACATCCTCAGCACTGGGATTATAGGTTTGCCCAATTACACCTGGTAAGATAAGTATTTGAAGCTGAAATAACAAGGTTTGTAGTTGAGCTTGATGGGGAGAATATGTCCCAAAATGAAAAGTATAGATTTCTAATATCTCATATACTTCCTGGCACAGGAGATGGGCAGTGAATACATATTGCACGATGTAGAAAACAGGCAGACTGTGTGAACACTGGCATTCACCACAGAAGAAAGTGTGGGAACAGAGGCTGGAGAAGACTGAATAACAAGTCTTGTGAGTGACTGTTCAGGGCTTTAGGAAGGAGCTCCTGTAGTGATTACAGATGAAAGAAAGGTCCACAAAGGTGAGGGCTAAAGTCTGTTCTTGGATTTAACATGCGAAATTACTGGTGACCAGAAAGTTTCTGCAGTGTGATGGTCCTGAGGAGGTGATGCTTGAAGGTGAGGAGTCAAGAGAAGGAGAAGAGAAGGGACAGAGACTTATTTTGAGAAATGAGAAGAAATAAGATTAGACATTTGTTAGCATCTCAGTTTGTATGAGGGAAGACTAGAAGGTTGTAGCTAACTTTTCATTTCACCCAGTTTCTCAAGGGGGATGGATAGGTAGGGACATCCTGTTCACTTGCTGCTGTAATTTCACAATCAAATGAAGTTATAACTTATGAACAAACAGGAAAGATCAGCTCTAGTTCAATTGTGACTGTCTTCATGTAGGAAATAAAAGCAGATTATGGTTCAGTATTATCAGTCCAACGTTGGACATAGTTAAACATTGATGTGATCACTGAGAGCTTACTATTTCTATTAACTGGACCAAACCGAACAAAAGGCAGCAGTAGAAAATGGCACAACTGAGGCAGGAAGATACAGCATTCAGATAGGGAAGAGCAAACATGGTGCACATCACCAGTCTGGGTAGAACCTAGACATGTGGTAATGGCGGTTGATGGGAGCCCACATCTTGGTTTGGTTTTGTGAACAGATACATGGCCTTCTATGGAAAAGGATTGTGGGTGAAGCCAGGAGTTGCCAGACTGGATAATCTCTGGGATCTATAAGGGGTGAGGATAGGAGACAGACCTGTTAAAAGGACTATAAGGCATTTTGGAAAGTGTTTCTATTAGTCTTCAACAAAACTTCCTGCTGGGCCTCCTAACGCATCTACAGCAGACAAGGTGCTTAAGCTTTCCATGGATGGAGACTCCTAAAACTTTGAAAACTCTTTCTCCATTAACCACCTAATTTATGAAATATTCTATTATGCAAATACATGCAATTAACCTTCTTCTTAGACAATGTGGTGTGGATGTAACTTTAACATAAAAATTCTCAAAAGGTGTGACACAAATTTTTTTTAAGAAAAATGATGAGTCAGGAGATCCTATCTGGTTGGCTCACCAAGATATGTCAATCATAGGCATACTGGTCCCAGTTCCTACAGTTTTAAGTCCTATCCTCCAATGGCAAGGCAGTATCCTCAGGGCTGGCTTCTTATTGGCTTGTAGGTATGGGCGGGGCCACCCACTTGGCTGCCACTGGCTCCGCCCCATCCCATGCAAAAGAGGGCAGAGCTCTAGTGAGACCACGTGACCAGTCACGTGTCAATGCCGGGATCGCCCCGCCCCTTTAGTGACGTCATCACGAACTCCAACTCTCACGAGAGCTTGTCTATAGTGGGGGGACAGCTGATAGGCAGTACCCCGGACCCTCTGGGGTCTAGGGGAGGGGGTTGCGACAGGCCCCACCCCCTGCAGAGCCTCGAGGGCCGTGGGGCCTAGGGGCCAGGAGGGGCCCGTGCAAAGAGCTCAGGGGGTCCCCAAGCACCCTCTACACCCATTGGCTGGCCTCGTCGGCATGCAAATAAGGCAACGTCACTTCCTGAGGCAGCTGAGCGCCATCTTCTCTTTCTGGAGCGCGGGAGGAGGGACGGGCGCGGGGCGGGGGTCCCGCCGCGTAGGCGGAGGACGCGGTGGTGTTACGACGGCGGCGGGACGCGGCGTTCTTCGCGCCCCGCGGTAGGTACGGCCATCCCGGCCCGCGCCAGCCCCCGGCCCTCCCCGCAGCCCACCCGCCGTCCACTCCTGGATCCTCCCCGACGTCCTCACTGCTGTCCGCTGCGCTGTCCCCACTGTGGCCTGCCGCGCCGTCGCTACCTCTGTGTCTTCGGAACCCCGGACATTCTAGTGCGTGGCTCCGGGTCCCCTGCGCGCCCGCTCCCGAGTCACGTGGGAGCGGGGCCGTGCTGGAGGGGGAGGGGCGGGGATAGGGGACGGGGAGGACGCAGGGGAGGACTGCGCTGGGAAGGAAGGGGAGACCTGCAGAGACAGTCCGGGCACCGGGGACAGAGGCCGGGGAGGATGGAGAGAGGGGGCGGGGCAGGGATGGGACGCCGGGCGTGGCGTTTGAGTGGTTGGGAGGGAAGGGACGGTGGTAGTCGAGGTGTCGGGCAGGGCGCCCCTTTGAGGCGACCCCAGGGATCGAGCCTGAGGATCAGCCGTTTGGAGGGGATGGAAGGATGCAGGGCAAGATTGCGATCACATCTGAAGCGCCGTGTTTTCTCTGGTTGAAGACATTGCTGAGGGCAAATCGATGTCTCTTCCTCATCCATGATACTGCCGTATTCGTGACTTGATACGCAGATGCTGAATGTAAAATTTAACTTTGCATCTGCCATTTTAGATTGATTGAGATAGATTTTGTTCGCAACATTTCTACAAAGGTTTGGCAAGGGAACATTGAGAGAAGGAAAGTGCAGGTTGAAAGTATATTGCAAAGCAACGTGTACTTTTTATGAGTATGCTTGAATTAGCACCAAAACTCGCTTGAGTGTAATGCTTAAAGTTCATGTCACTGGGATTGGTCATCACTCCCATACAGATAACCTAAAGTGTAAGTTGGGACCGATGGAACTTTTTTGCCTGAAGGGTTTTTATCAGTTGGTGACTTGGACCCTTTTAGTCTGATGTAAGAATGGGAGACAGCATGTGTAAAAAGTGGTTATGAAAAGTGCAATGTTCAGCTCTGGTTGGAAGTCATACGTATACATGTTGACTATTAAGATCTCAGGTGGTGGTGATGCTGACCACATAGCAATGTTTTGGGTAGATGGAGGCCCTGCTTATAAAATAGCATTGACTAAGTAGTCCTTAGGTAGAGGTCCTTAAGCACAGATCTGCTTGGAAAGGATAGGCAGGAAATGAAGTCATTTTAGGCTATTTTTGGCATCTAGTTGAGAAATGAGAGGAAAGACAGGTCTGGATCTTTGGCTTTAGGGGATAACAGTTAAGGCAGTTTTTAGCTTTAAGTTGTCTTGGGATTTTGACAGTGCCGGTTTAATTTGAAACCAAGTTTGCAATGTAGTCTTGCTGCGTTGGTGGGTTTCTGTCCTCTGGGAAGGTAATGCTTAGCTTTTCCACGCTGTACCCAAATCCTTTGGCTGTTGCTGACCTATTTACAGAAAGCAGATTGATGAAGATCAGGTGACTAGAAAGCAGTTTTCCTGTGAGTTGAGCCAGACTCTGAATTATAATGTTTGGAAATTGCTAAAAGAAAGTCCTGTGTCCTCATAGTTGGAACAGTTCCCTTAGTTTTTGGTTTATATTATAGTAAACGCCAATGGTTTACCAGTGCTGTCATCCTGACAGCTGATTATGAAATAAATTCCTTGCATTTTTCACAGGTGGAGACAACTGAAGCCCAGAGAGATTGAGTATTGGCTAAGTTTACCCAACTCTAAAGTTCTTGAGCTGATTTCTCCCAGGAAAGAGCTCCAGAACCTGTGCTGGTGACCATTGCTATGTTCCCGCTCAAAATGATTTCAAAATCATTTTGAAAATTAGGTTTTGGGGCTGGAGAGATGGCTCAGTGGTTAAGAGCACCGTCTGCTCTTCCAGAGGACCCGGGTTCGATTCCCAGCACCCACATGGCAGCTAACAACTGTCTGTAGTTCCAGTTCCAGGCAAACACCAAGGCAAATAAATAATAAATAAATAAAGTTTTTAAAAAAAAAAAAAAAAAAAAAAAGAAAATTAGGTTTTATAGGAATTGAGATTTTTTTTAATCTTAAAAGGATTATCACCTGACCATTTAAAATTATATTCTTAAACTGTGTGCATTTGTGTGTGTTGGTAGATGCGCATGTGTGTAGGTGCTTGTAGAGGGCAGAAGACAGTGTTGGGTCCCCTGGAGATAGTGATTGTGAACCAACCAACATGGGTGTTGGGAACCAAACTTGGGTTCTTTGCAAGAGCAGTGTGTGTACTTAAACCTTGAGCCATCTCTCCAGCCTCTGAGTATATCTTTCTGACTGCCCAAAGTGAGCTGAACAAGGACAGCCATAGACATAACTGAAGTGGACGGGAAAGTGAGGCCTCAACATACAGAGCTATAGGCTCTTAAGGAATGCTGAGAGTGGAAATGAGAGTTTTCCTCAGAGAAGAGCATACTGATTGTTATCAAATACCAAATGGTTGGTCCTGAAAATATACATGAAGTAACATTATACAGACTGAACTAGTTGTATTTAGGAATATGTGCATATTCATATATATACGTAACAATGAAAAATGCTATAAATTTGGAAGAGCAAGGAATGGAATATGGGGGATTTGGAGAGAGGAAAGGAAAAGGGGAAATGATGTTTTTATAATATAAACAGTAAAAGAACTATTAAGTATACATCCCCCTTCCCTGAATTATTCTTAAATGGCATGATATCAAAAGCAATGGGAGGATCTCCTTAGGAAATGGTATTTTATGCAGGACTTGGATATTTTGAGGTATTACTAGAACAATCAGTTTCAAAAATAAGTTGCTCTGTACAGGTGGTTAGGGAACTTCTGTTGGCTGATCAGCTGCTGCTGTTTTCAGTGGTGAGGAGGAGGATGTACAGGTATAAAAACAGGGCAGGCACCATTTCTCCCTAGATAACCCAGTGGGCATTCTGTATGGGATCCTGAATCTTAGGATGGATAAGACCTGTGTATAGAAGTCACCCTGCTCTCCCCAAAGTGACTTGTCTACAGTACACTGGGCTGTTGGAAAGGCTGCTTGCACGTTACAAAGCTCCTGTAATTTCTTGTTTCCTAAAGCAGATAGTTTTAAAGAAGGGAAAAACTCTTTTCTTTTAAATTATAGTGTACTTATTTCTTGGATTCCGAAATAACAGTGAAGGAATTGGTAGTGGAGGGGGCACTTGGTAGTTGAGAATAAAAAGTTCTTGTTTAAAATGAAAGAGAAAAACCCTGATAGTTCTTGGCCTCGTTCCCAAGCCATGAGCAAGTATCCACAGAACTTGCTTAAAACCTGCTGGGTCACCCACAGCCTCCTTCTGTGATCGTGGTGCTTAGGAGGGCCACCTAATCTTCAAATGGCATTGCTTCTGAAAGTATTCCATGACCCGGGGTCCTTGATTCCCAGATCCCAAAAGAAGAGTATGTCTTACTGTGTGATGTTACACTGTTCTTTGCAAACTGTAAATTTAGCGTTTTTGTTTGAGATGAGTGGATGGGGCAGAAGCAGCATTTGGAGAATGAGAGGCTGGAGAAGTTAACAGTGGAGCTTGAAGAGAGCAAATGAACAGCTGAGCAGGCTTTATTCTGCCTTCCTCTGGCTGCTGTGCTCAGCCAGGCCTGCATAGTGGTGGTGCTGTTTTGAAATGCATTATTGAAGTTGCTGATGAAGCTTCTGATAGTGTAATTTTTGAAAGTGCATTTTATTTAGAATTTTTTTTTTTTTTACTTCATATCCTGTGGGATTTTTTTTTTTTTTTTTTTTGAGGGCCCTTGTTTTATACTGTTTATGGTCCCTAAAGCTCTAAGACAACCTTTCCTTGGTAAATGATCTGACAAGAAACTTATTTTAACTGACCCACTCCAAAAGCAGTTTTTGTTATCTCTAGAAATTTCCTTCCTGTTGTTCCTCTGCCTCCCCCTTCCCCAGTTTGATTCCTCTACCTTTCAGTTTTAACTTAGTTGTTAAAGGTTGGGACATTCCAGAGATAGCATACATAGTAAGATGATGATGCTTCACTTGTTTCTGTTTTTCTTTTGTTTCTTGGTTTTTCTTTTAAATTTGGTTTTGATTTGAGGGAGATTGCAAGGGCAGAGCGTAGATGTGGAGACAGGGATATAAGTGGGATCAGAATGCATGATGTGAAACCCACAAAGAATCAGTAACAGTTTTGGAAGGAAGGAAGCGAAGTGGAGAGAGAGGGAGGGAAGGGAAGGTAGGTCTCCTGTTGTTCCTCTGCGTGCTCCTTCCCCAGTTTGAGTCCTCTATTTCTCAGTTTTAACTTAGTTGTTAAAGGTTGGGACATTCTTGCCTCTGTTTTTTTTTAATATTTGTTTTTATTTTTATGTGAATTGGTGTTTTGCCTGCATGTATAACTGTGTAAGGGTGTCAGATCTTGGAATATGTGGATGCTGGGAATCAAACTCAGCTCCTCCAGAAGAACAGTCAGTGCTCTTAACTGCTGAGCCATCTCTCCAGCCTCTTCTAGTATTTTTTGGTGTGATTTGTTTGTAGTGGGACCCCAATCTGTATCCAGCCACAGCGTTTTTCTCTTTAAAATAAAAGCCTGTGTGGTAATTTGCATCTGTATGTGGTTATTTATTTTTTAGCATTTGTGATATGATGTGATATTTCTTTCTTGATGAAGTTAAGTGTGTTAGGGAAATAGTCAGTAGGTGGTTGCCATATAATGAGGGGAGCTAGTGAAGGTCTTCGTTGTTCTGTTGAGTACAGGACACTGACATCCTGTTTTTACATAGGGGTTACAATTGCTGGTTGTGAGGACTGATGATGATGACCCAGAAGTTGCTGTTGAGTTTGGGAGATGGTACCAAATTGCTCTAACAGACAAATAATTTAACACTCTATTAAAATTATCAATCTTAAAAATAAGTTAGTAAAAAGTTGACTATTTTATATGGCCTTTCTTTGGTTGTGAAGCATGTTTATTGTGTGTGTGTGTGTGTGTGTGTGTGTGTGTGTGTGTTTTACTTGCACAGTAGAGGTTAGGGACGTCACTTTCTCCTTACCATGTGGTTACTGGATCTGTCTGGCTTGCCAGCAAGCACCTTTACTCACTGAGCCATTCTGCTGACCCAAATAGTTACAGATTTACAGAAGGGTCACAAATACAACACAAAGAAATTCTCTCTTTCCAATCATTATAGATAACCATCCCCAAAACTGTTCTTACAAACAGGAACATTCTATTTGATAACTTGTAACAAAGTTATCAAAACCAAGAAAGCAATATATTGTACTTTTGAATCTCATGACCCTTGAGAATTTGTGAGACACTTCAGTAATGTTACTTGTAGAATGAAGATGCACATTAGAGTTGCGTTGTTTAGTTATCTTTCGACTCCTTTATTCTGGAATAGTTGCCTAGTTTTTTCCTTTTATGAAATTAAAATTTATTTTTAGCTACAATAATTGTGTGTTTGTATATTTGCACAAGTGTGAGCGTGTGTGTGTAAGAGGACAAGTTTGCAGGAATTGGTTGTTTTCTACAGGGATTGAATTCAGGTTGCCTTGTTTGGTGGCAGGTACCTCACTGGCCCTCATGATGATATATAAAGGTCAAATAATTAGCTGTTTTATGTTTGAATAGTACATACACTTCATATTTCAACCAAAAGAAAAAATTGCAATTTCACGCAAAGGTGCAACCATTAATGCAGAAAGTGATGACATTTCTCAGGACCTTATTTTTTTTTTTTTAATATTTATTTATCTATTATGTATACAGTATATAGAAGAGGGTACCAGATGTCATCATAGATGGTTGTGAGCCACCATGTGGTTGCTGGGAATTGAACTCAGGACCTCTGGAAGAACAGTCAGTGGTGTCCTTAACCTCTGAGCCATCTCTCCAGCCCAGGACCTTATTTCTAAGGAGAATAAAGGAGCTTACAAGTAGACACTTTGGCCATGTCATGTGTCTTGTGTTCTATGCTCCCCTGCCCAAGTTCCACCTCCTCCCAAGTGCAAGCCAGTCATAGGTTTCTCTTGGTCTTGAGTTTCTGATTGATAGACCTATCTCTCCTCCCCTCCCTGCCTCCCTCCCTCTCTACTTCCCTTCCTTCTTCCCAAAACTGTTACTGATTCTTTGTGGGTTTCACATCATGCATTCTGATCCCACTTATCTCCCTGTCTCCACATCTACCCTTGCAATCTCCCTCACATCAAAACCAAATTTAAAAGAAAAACCAAGAAACAAAAGAAGAATAGAAACAAGTGAAGTATCATCTTACTGTGGATGCTGTAGTGGGGCCGGCCCATTGACACACACAGTGTAGCTTTGAGTTCATTCATCTCTACATGCAGGTGTTCATGGCTCGGCCAATGGCTTCTGCTACACCACATGCTGGGCCCTCACTGGGCTCCTCTTGGGTATCCTATTGTTGTGTGCATCTTGAAGATTTTGTAAGATTCCTTGATCTGTAAAGAAAATGCACATGTGCAGCTATCATCCCAGTCTAACACTAGAACATTTCCAGCTCCCTACAAGTGTATTTACTTACTGGCCTCAAACAGCCATCTACTGATCTGATGTCACCTCTGGAGACTTGTTTTTCTGGACATTTCATGGAGCTGGAGTCAGATGACAGAAGGATCTTATATCAGCATCTTTTCACAGAGTATGAAATTTTTGCATCAGCTTTCTTTCATTGTCAAATAGCATTACTTTCTCTGGACATAGCACATTTGCTTATCCATGTACCTTTTGATGGACACAATTCACTGAATTGTGTCCATATTTCTAAAATTAGCTGCTACTCTTACTTTCTTTCCTAACCCCGACCATCTCAGTCTCTGTCTTCATTTATTTTTTGGAGACAGGATCTCATAGTCCAAGTTGGTTTTGAACTATGATCTTTCTGCTTTGGCATCCTTAGTGGTGGGATTGTGCCTGTGCTGTGATGCCAGGCTTACTAACAGACTTAGTGTGAAGAGGTATATGTCCTAGTCTTTACCATTTTTTAAATTTATATTCTGTGGGGCTGTTTTTTTGTTATTACAGACCAACTCAAGAGCACTTTGTAGAGTAGAACATTTTAACAGTTCACTAGTCTGAATTAGAAATTTATATGTAATGGAGAGATGGCTCACCCTCTGCTGTGTTAGGAGATTGAGAACCACTGGTGACATGGTAGTTGAGACCAAAACTTTCCAGGGGTATCTTCACTCCATGTTGAGGAATGTGGTCTCCCCATGTAGTCTCTTGGGTTTGTGTGTACAAATGTGACTGGATCCCATCAGTATTCTTGAGCTCTTAGGAAATGTGCTATTATTATCATTTCGTCTTGGAGATCTTTACATGGCATTGCTCCTGTCATACTTGATTGGTTTGGCCAAGTACTGGGATTAAAGGCATGTACCACCACTGTACAGCTTTTCTTCATTTTTTTAAGGCAAAGTTTTGTTTAAACTAGCCTCCAACTTGTGATCCTCCTGCCTCAGCTTCCCAAGTTTTGTGGTTAGAGACATGCAATATTACCCTTTTCACAGATGGTGTTTGACAGTTGTCCTTCTCTCTTCCACCAAACAGTAAACAAATGTTGTTCCCTTCTCTGTCACCTACTAATTTTCTCTGGCTGACTGAGACCATCGTTATCTCTAGATAGGTCTCTTCTCTTCTGTCATGTTATGTATTTTATGTGTGTGACTGTGTGTTTTGTCTTTGTTATGTCTGAGTAACACACATGCAGAATAGACCGCTGCCATGTGAATTCAGAGAAGTGAACCTGGGTCCTCTTAACCACTGAACTATCTCTATCTCTTCAGTTGTGTTCTGAGTTTTTTTTTTTTTTTATTCTGGATGTATCAGATGTAATTTGAAAAAATTCCCCTCATTTTTATGGGATTTTTGCTTTTTTGATGGTACCACTGGAGACATTAATTTTTTGTTAAGGTTTGCCTAAGAGTCTGCAGTTTAGCTTATGTTTTCATGCTATGTTTATGATGCTGTAAGGAAGAGTCAATTCTCTTGCATGGTGATTGTATAGTTTCTTCAGCACCGTTTGCTGCAAATGGTACTGCTAGTGTTTTATTAGCTCTATTAAAATTGTATTTGTGTCTATACATGTTAGTTACAGTTCTTTCTTTTTCTTTTTTAAGGAAAATATCAAAAATGTTTCAAATTCCTGTGCAGAATCTTGAGAGCATCAGAAAGGTACGGAAGAGGGTGAAAGGCATCTTGGTGGATATTGGACTTGAGAGCTGCAAGGAGCTGCTGAAGGTAAGTGTGCACAGTAACAGGTGAGGTCAGCCATGTTGGAGAGGACAGGGCTGGCTGGCCTTTGGAGGTGACAGTGGAGAATTGACAAGATTCCTCAAAGAACAGACTCTTGTAATGCTTCAGGTACTTGCATTAAAGCATCCTTAGAGCTCACCTGTCTTTCTAAGTGAGCTATGTAAGCTCTTTAGACTGTCTCTGGCTTGGCCTCCTGAGTGATAGAATACAGGAGTGTGCGTGCCATCATGCTTGCTTTAGGAAGGGACTTCTAGACTAGTTAGCTATTCTTAAAAAACTGAGTTCCTGCGAGTTTTCTTCCACCTCTGAGTGTTGGGGCTCTGGTCTCTGGCTTTAGGCCTCTTACCTCGTGCCGTGGCCCTGAAACGGCAATCTTCACTCCTGCCTTAGTCCAGGAAATCCAGATTGGCTTCTGCCCTGAAGCTGGAAGACAAGTCTGCCGAAGTGAGAAAAAGAACAGCAAGAAGCATTTGAACACATTGATGAAGTACAAAATGAAATAGACCTAATGAACAAGCCAGTGAGGAAATTTTGAAAGTAGAACAAAAATATAACTAACTCTGCCAAACATTTTTTCAGAAGAGGTCAGAATTGATCGCCCAAATCCCAAACTTTGAGTAACAACATTTGTCAGCCATCCACAAGTGTCTGCACTGCTCTGGAGGAAGATGATGAGGCTCTTGACCAGAGTCGCAGTGACAGAATTTGAAGACATTAAATCAGGTTACAGAATAGATTTTTATTTTGATGAATGTAAGTAAATATACTTACTTTGAAAATAAAGTTCTCGCCAAAGAATTTGTCATGAATGAGAGTGGTGACCCACCTTCAAAATTTCCTGGAATTATGAATTCAGATGGAAATCTGGAAAAGGTTTGACAAGGAATCAGGTTAAACACAGAATAAGGGCGGCAGGAGGAGGCAGAGAGCTGCTTTTCCTGGTTACTGACCCTTCTGATGCAGGTGCAGATGAGTTAGGAGAGGTCATCAGGTGCAATTGGCCAAACCCCTTGCAGTACTATTTGGTTCCTGATATGGATGAAGAAGGAGAGGCAGATGATGATGATGAAGAGGAGGAAGGCTTGGAAGATATTGATGAAGAGGATGAAGATACAGGTGAAGATGATGATGATGAAGGGGAGGAAAGAGAGGAGGATGAAGTCGAGGATGATTAGCACAGAGGCTGATGGATTCCAACCTGCTTTTTTGTTTTTTCTTTATTTTTTTAAATTTTCTCCAGTCCCTGGGAGAAAGTTAGGGTCATTCCCCTCCCCTCCCCAGTCCCTCTGGTGCTCAGTTGTTCTGCTTTTGAGGTCTTTCTTCTCAACACCATGATTCTCAACTTATTTTGGGGAAAATATCTTGAGCACATAAAACAAGAAAAGAACTTTCACTATTCTGTTCTAAATTTATTTTTATCTTTTCTTAAATTGTGAATTCAACACAACCACTGTCTTCTGTGGGCAAAAAGAAAAGTCCTTTGGTTCCCTTGGCTCTGCTGGAGGCTGTGGGTGTGTGTGTGTGTGTTAGGCCCCAGTGTAGTAGTACATAGAATTCTAGATTTTTTCCTTTCTCTGTATATTGGGTTTAGAGATTACACTGTGTCTCTATGTGAATACAGACAGTTACCAACATGTGCCTGTCTACTTTCTCGGGTTTAATAAACATAAAAATGGGGCTGGGGGTAGGAATAGAAGGTCAGCAAGGGTGGGTCTGAGGTATCTGGGGTAAGTGGGCATTGTGGCAACACGGCTTCTCCTTTGGCATGTTTGTGATGTTTAATGGACATCCTTGCAGTTTTAAGGTGACACTTTGAAAATAAAATTCTCTCCTAACAATGACTTGAGCCCTGCCACTCAATGGGAGAATCAGCAGAACCTGTGGGGTTTATTTGGAGTTGACATTCTCTGTTGTAACTTTAATTTTAATTTTTTTTTTTTTTGGTTTTTATTGGAAGAAAAAGATGCTCATTTTAAATATTGAAGTGTACAAGGTGCTTTGTTACAATAAAATGGATGTGTACACAAAGGACCGGATGCTTTTCTGTCAGAATAGATGCTCAATATGACCTTCCAAGTTTGACCTACATAATGACATCATTTCAGACTTGTCTCCCTAACTTCATATTTTTTGATACACACTTTGCAGGATGACCTCAGGGCTATACAGATTGAGTTAAATGGATTTGAATCATTTCTTAATGTCTCCATAACTGAGTGATGTGGGTGGGTACAGTTTGCTGCAATGGATTTGTATCCTTTATTTTTATCTCAATTTGGCATTTTTTTTTCAAATGAGCCTTTAGTTACCTGGATATTATGACAGTTCCTGGTCCCACTGTGTCACAGACCTGTTACTCTTAATGCCATCTGTACAAAGGACAGCTGCTAGCGTGTCTTCATTGGCAGTATGAACTGGCCCAAGAAAGTGGGCTGTCAGAGTATGCAGTCCATGGGATGGTAGAGAGTGCTCTGTCCCAGGTATGCAGCGGAAGCTCTCCATGTGACTCTGAATCTGGGTGGATGAAGAGCTCTTGTCTACCCCATGCCATTGTGCACAGAGTAATGTTTTGGGAAGCCACCTGATAGAGAAGCTTTTTAATGCTGTAAAGTAGAGCTAAAATTAAATGCCACTTTTTCAGAGATGATTAATGGACAGCCTGGTTAAGTTAAAAGCTTTTTGATATATAAAACTTTATAAATGGAACTACTTACTCCATCAATAGGCAAAGTGTAACCAAAATCTGTCTAGATGGGTAGTGAGTAATTTCTGCACAGGACTCTGTTTAGTAAATACATCACTGTACACATCAGGAATTCTGCTCCAGTAAAGACACATAAAGATTTTTTTTTTTTTATGCCAGGGGTGGGGGGAGCAGGGGAAGTGGTTTTGATGTTTGGGGTAATATACTGAATTACTTTTTTCAGCAAAAGAAGACGAATTTAATTTCCCATTATAATTAGATATATCAAGTGGATTGCAGATATGATACGATAGTTTTTTGTTTTGATTTTATACTGCTATATGAACTAAGCATGTGCAGTCTTCCAAAAATTTCAAAATTAAAATCATAGTCACAAACTTTATTGGTCAATTTGCTTCTCAATGGTTCATTGTCATGACATTGAGACTATGTGGATGGCAGAGATGGTTCAAGAAATATTCAGCAGACACTGCTGGCCACAGCCATTCTGTGTTTGCTTTATTCTTGATTGAGGAAATAAGAGAAAGTACCTACTTTTACATTTTATAGAAAATTTGGTTCAGAGAACTGTGCATACTAAGTAAGTGTTCAACCATGAAGTTATTTCTCCAGGCCAGTTTCTTAAAATTTGAATTTCAGGCTTTGAATGAGGTTTTATTGGTAATCTAGTAGTGAATAGCTAATGGTTACCAGTGTTCCTAACAGTAATAGTCTGTCTGTGCTTTAGAGTAGGTGAGTGATTATAGAGGAAACCCAGGTGGTTTCTCATCTTTCTCAGATCTGTGGAGTGGGTGATTATTTATTTTTTGATTGTTAAAAAAATTTAGGTTTTATTGTTTTTGTTAAATAATACTAAAAAAAATTATTTCCCATTTTGAAGGCAGGGCCTGGATTATTTAATTTTGATCCATTTATTTAATTTAAAAAGGGGGAGGGGAGATCATGGCCAAAAAAAATTAGCCCCACCCTACCCCCAAAGCTGTAGCCAGTCACATGAGCATCACCTATGTCTCAGTCAGTGCCTGCCTGATATTCAGGTGGTGGTGCTCTGCCCCATGAGACTACCCTGGAGGTGCAGGGGCAAGAAGTTTCAGGTCTCAGCAGGTTAGTCAAACCAGGCAAACTGGTGGACTAAAGTCCAGAAATTCTTTCCAGGTTTTCTTCCCATTGGCTGAGCACATACAAACTGTCGTTAGCTTGTAAGATTTCAGGGGTAGGAGGGGGCACAAGAGCAGGATGATGATAGGAGAGAAACTAGAGGTTATTCAAGCCTTTCCTGGGCTAGAGGCTCTGGACATAGACTTAAGAAAGGTCTCTTAGGAGAGAAAATCAGCCGAATGAGGAAGAACTGAGATGTGCCATGCAAGCCCATTCTTCCTGCATGGGCACGGGGTGGGGGTGGGGTGCTGATTCCAAGTGGAGAGTGAAGAGAGTTCATCTAGTACCATGAAGACAAAGGCAGAGGGACTCCTGAGGTTGGGAGGGACAAAATGTGACAGGTCCATACAGTTAAAGACCAGAAAGCCATCAGGACCCTCAAGACCAGATCCCGTGTGCACACTTGTCTCTGCAGGTCCTCACTGTGAACGAGGTCAAGTTACTCATGGGGCTCTGGGTGGTAGAAAGGACAATGCATTTTGTTTTCAGAGGAATGAGGTAGGAAGAGTGGCCATGATCTAGTAAAAAGAGACCTACAAGAAGTAGAAGATACTTAGAGAACATTTTAGTATGT
Source organism: Sigmodon hispidus (assembly GCA_004025045.1). Taxonomy (NCBI): domain Eukaryota; kingdom Metazoa; phylum Chordata; class Mammalia; order Rodentia; family Cricetidae; genus Sigmodon; species Sigmodon hispidus. The sequence goes on along the minus strand of PVIH01000417.1, from coordinate 23,929 downwards.
ATTTCCAAATATGTATTTAAAGTTAAGAAAAATAAAACTAATTCAAGCCATGCCTTGTGCAAAAAAAGAAAAAAAAGTCAAAAAAGAAAAATTTAAAGTGAGACCTCTGTCTTCTGCTCTGGTCTGAACTTCAGAATCACAGTCAGCTTGCTACTTTTATTTTGGAAGAAAAGATGTAAAGGTTTCTTTCAGTCATTCAGAAGGCAAGTATATCTACTTATAAAAACAGAAGGGCAGAAACAGACTAGGAAAGGAAAGTCACAGGTACAGGGCAGAATGGAAAGGAATTTGCAAAAATAAAACTAACAAGATGACTGTCCCAGAAGGGCTGTGAAAAGGACATGGTGGGCCGCAGTCTGTTAGTGAAGTAATGATTCAGCTTTTCAATTATTCTCTCGTTCTGTTTTTGTTGTGTGTTTGTTCAAGTCTAGTTTTTTTTTGAAACTGACTCTTTTGTTAGAGTCAGCAGGAAATATAGGATCCCTTCCCTTTCCCAGCCTGCCTCCGCTGAAGCCACCACCACCATCTCTGTGGCTGGGCGCTGGAAGAGTCCTCTGTTTGCCAACTCAGGATGACTCTTGTGGTTGTTGGGCTTTTGAGCGCTGCAGTATCTTTTGGCTTCCCACATCTCTAAAGTGTTTTTCAACTATTTTTTGTACATGGCTCAGTGCTCTCCCGTCTTTGCCTTTATAATTTTCCACTTGATATAGGGGTGTAATAACTTCTTCCATGACTACGATGTTTTTTTCTTGCCATTTAGTCTTTATTGGTCTTGTGAATGGTCTGGAAGAGCTGCTGGTCCTCCAGGGAGATGCCAGCGGTGATTGTCTAGGCCTGGCTCAGCTTCTCCTTTTCCATCCATGCTTTGCCGGCAAAGCCTACTGACATTGAGAGAAGCTAAGGGAGGGGGGTTTCTATTTGATCATTAATTATTTCCACTTCTGAAAGATGTCTGCATGGTTGGGCTTTTCACTGGAAGAGGGACATTTTAGAGCCAGCATTTTGGACTAGTAGTCAAAGGCTACCACCTTGCCCTGCAGCCGCTGCTCTTGGCACGCCTGGCTCCCAGTGCTGAAATACTCGCCTGGAGGAGCTACCATCTTGGGGAGAGCAGCAGCAGCCTGTGGTGGTGGTGGCAGCAGCAGCAGGCGATAGTTTATTACACTGGTTTAGTGCTTATCTTACATTTTCTCCTCAGGTTTTATTCTATTTTAGTTCTCTTTCAAAGAGACCTTGTATTTCACCCTTGACGTGCTGGTGCGCTTGCTGATTTTGACATAAATCTGCATGTTGTAAGTTCTTCCCTGTCAGGTCAGACAGCAGTCCAGTGGCACCATCAAGTCCCTGTCTGTCTGTCTTGATAAGTCCCTGTCCTTGCACCTTTGGTCACCTCTTTCCAAAGTATTTCACTGTAGAATGTATGTGCCTCATCCAGTTTAATGGAAAAGAAAGTTGTATGCTGTCTGTCTCTGTGGAAGATTTCTGTATTGTTACATATGTGTTGGGACCTACCTACTTCTAATACTCCATTATACAAATAAAATGCAGTTTCCTTCCTTTTGTGGTTAGATACCTAGGCTGTTTCTGATCATTTGGTTGTTGTGGATGAAACTCTCATGGTATTTGTTTGTTTGTTTTGGGAGTTGAACAGAGCCTAGTGCAGATAAGCCGGGGTCTCTAGAATCCCCTGCCCTTTTTTTTTTTTTTTGAGACAGGGTCTTAAAATGTAGCCATGGCTGGCCTTGAACTTCTGGAACTTGCCTTGTAGACTAGGGTGGCCTGGAATTCACAGAGCTCTGCCTGGCTCAGCCTCCAGAACACACTGGGATTAAGTCATGCACCAGTTGTAACCATGCACAGTTTACTACTCTTATAAAATTCTCTGTGGGTATCTGCTTTGACTTGTTTAAAAAGTAATCTCAGATGTGAAATTATGAGGTTGTTGTATGTTTACTATTAGAGAAGTCGCTGGATATTTGTTCAAACTAGTAGTCTGATTCCTTCCTTAGACGCACAGTACATTGCTCCACTTTTTAGTAGCAAGTGATATGTATGGTTTGTAAATATTTTGTGCTCCTTTTTTGATACTGGGGTACAGCCTGGAACCTTTTGCAGGGCAAGTGTTTTGTTCTGGATGATATTGATTCTTCTTTGGAGTTTAGAACTCAATGTTTAGCTCATTCTGATCTCAGACTCCTAATCCTCTTGTCTCTGCTTCTCAAATGGAGCGCTGAGATAATAGTCATGTGTCACAAAGTTCATCTTTATTTGTTTTTTGACACAGGGTTTCTCTGTAACAGTCCTGGCTGTCCTGGGACTCACTCTGTAGACCAGACTGGTTTTAAACTCACAGAGATCCACCTGCCTCTACCTCCCGAGTGCTGGGATTAAAGGGGTGGGTGCACCACCATCGCCTGGCCAGGACTGAGGTTTTACTGGTTCCCTGTGTTAAGTCCTGCTTCTTATTTTTTGTAGATACTTTTTTATCGGAATACAACATAGTCAGTAACCAGGTCCTGTGTAGAAAAGGTCCTCTAATTCCTGTTACTTAATGTGATTATCAGTCTGATAGGTTGAAATCTCATTTTGAAGCTTGTTTTTAATTACTTCATCTTTTTAATTTTTCCTGCCTTTTTGTTGCTGTTTTGGTGGAGACAAGGTTGTCTACAAGCTCTTCTCTGCTATGTCTAGAAGAGAATTTCTTTGTGAAGCATTTTGTCTCCAGTGTTAGACTTACAATGCATTTATTATTTTAAGAAAGGAAAAGAAAGAATTACTTTTTTTTGTTTGTCTGTTTTTGTTTTTACACATTTGCTTCTTCTGCTGTTCTTTATTCATTTACCTGGATATAATTACCCTCTTGAGTAATGTCTTCCCTGAAGGACTTCCTTTATGCTGTAGTGTTGGTTGGCTATCTTGCTGTTTGTACTTTCTTCCTGAAGTAAGGTTTATCTAGGTAGACACTGAGACAGTCTCACTGTGTATTCCTGGCCGACATGGAACTTACATAGATGAGGCTGGCCTTGAACTCACAGAAGTCTGCCTGCTTCTGCCTCTGGAGTGCCAGGATTAAAGGCCTGCACCACCAATGCCTGGCTTAGGTAGACAATTTTGTTATAAAATTCTAGTGTCCTTTTCCTTAAGATTTTGCTCTGCTCTTTTTCCTAGCTGGTGTCTTGGCCCCGAGTTTCCAGCACTGAAATTCTGAGTCTGGTAGTGTGCTCTCACTTTGGCTGGGTCTGCTTAGCTTCTTGAACTGGAACAACGAATGCAGTGGTTCTCAGATTTCCCAACGCTGTCACTCTTTAATACAGCTCCTTCTGTTGTGGTGACCTCAGCCATAAGACTGTTTGTGACGCTACATCATTACTGTAATTTTGTTACTGTTATGAATTGTAATGTAAATATCTGATATGCAGATGGTTTTAGGTAACCTCTGTAAAAGGGTCATTCAATCCCAAAGGGGTTGTGACCTCAGGTTGAGACCCGCCTCGTGGAAATATTCTACTGGGTTTGGAGGATATAGTGACTTCATTTCTCTCATATTTATTGCTGTCTCCTGTCTGTTCATGTTTTCAGAGCCTGAGAGTGTTGCTGATGATAGGCTTGTCTAGTTCTGTCATTTCCCTAGCCAATAGTAGGCATGCCCTAGTGACCACAGAGGTTGTCCTTCATCCCTTTGAAGTAGCAGGTGACCTTCCCAATGGTGGGTCATGACACTCCTCTTCTTCAGGTTTTTCTGAGCCTGACTTTGGCATTCCCATTTGTAGTGCATTTCTTTTCTCTGTGTTTGATGCTGAAAGGTTACAGCCTGCAAGAGGTTCTGTTGTTGGGTCTAGGGGTTCTATGATGATGGCTTGTCCTTGAACATGTTTCATCTATGCCCTTCATAGGCCCTTGTTCTGGGTTCCATGGGTTGACTGAGGGCAGTGCATAGCTTGAACTTCTGCTTCTTGACACACTTTGAAGATTTTTATAAGTATTGCCAAGGTAGAAAGAGTATCATTTGGTGCATGCTAAGGGCAAAGCAACCTTCATCTTAGGATAAAAGTGTCACCGGCTGTGTGAACTTTACAGAGATGTGAAATGCTCCTGGTACATTTCCCTTAGCTACTGCTGTTCATTCTGTAAAGCAGTTTCTTCCAAGCGCTCTGTCCCTTGCAACGTTCTGCACAGTTCTGCACTCATTTGGGGCCCTGCTTGCTTATTCCTTTCTGGCCACGTTGGGTACACGTCTCTCCTGGTTGTGCTCAGGTCAGGCTAACTGGATTTGGACTCCCTGATTTATGCTCCCCTGTCCTGAAATAGCTCCCTATGGCACGTGTCACAGTGGATGACAGTGTTTATTATGAAAAGTTTCCCATTACCTGTCTTTCTCACCTGTGAAACTGAACGTGGAATCTCTCCTTTGTGATTAGTTCTCAGAGTCTGTTACTGTCTGAGACTGGATTAGTGTTGATGGGAGAAGTTCTGTCTGCTCTCACCCAGTTTTACTCTAATAGTTGCAAACGGATACATTTTGCTGTTTCCTTGCTGTGCTCGATTTGGAGCCTTTCTTTGCCCTGCTCCTCATCCAGGTTGATTCCCAGCATCCAGATAGTGACTTACAATCCTCACTAACTGCAGTTCTGGGGATCTGATATCCTCTTCTGGTCTCTGGGCACCAGGCATGCATGTGGTACACAGACATGTAGGCAAAACACCTACACATAAAATTAAAATTAAAGAACAGAAAAAATGACTTTCATTTTAGAAAAAGAAAACATTGGGTATGTTCTAGATCCTGGCTAAACAGTCTACCCTGAAAGGTGATCAGAGGGAAAGATAAAAACACTCTTTTTATGTTCCACAAGCACATTGAGTAGTGGTAAAGTGCTGCTGAGTGTAGATGTTGGTTTTTCTCTTTGACTTACAGTATATTTATGTGTGTTCACAAAGCTGCATGAGTTTTAGAATCTTTATGTACTCTTAGGCCTTGCTTACATGTACAAAATATAGATAATATTTTTTCAGGGGGATATCTGTTTATTTCTTGTAAAATTGTAGTTATAATGTGGATTATTTAAACTTTTTTTTTTTTTTTTAAAGATTAGTGCTCTTAACCTCTGCAGCACCTCTCCAGCCCCACTTAAACATTTTTCTTGACACTCAGACTTTAAATATAAAAATCAGTTAATGACTACTTCTATTTTTTTGCCAATAAATTTTTTTTTATTTTGTATTTATCAAGAAAAACAATAAATTGAATTTAAAATGCTGATAAGTTAACAATAACTATAAAGAAAATAAAAATCATAAGCATGACTTATCAAGGGTGATAATGCAAATAATTTGCTACATATAAAATTACTTTGTGTTCAGCTTTCCCTCTGGCTTTTTTTTTTTTTTTTCTATCCCTGTATATCCTTATTCAAGGTCCCTTCCCCCTCCCACCACATCCAGTCATTTTTTTCTTCTCCACAACTCCCCATCCCCTCCCTGGGCAGGCAGCAGACAGTCCCATGGTCCCACTGATCCAATAATGCTTAGTTCAGTCTCCACTCCTGGCAAAACCAGTTTTGTCCCCCCGCCCTCAAGAGTGAGTCAGGTGTTCCTATAGTTGGAGTGGGATCCGATGGGTCAGTCCAGGGTGTTTCTGATCCCAAGCTGTTTAGTGGTTGTGGTTTGCAGCTTGGGCATGCTTGGCTTTTTTCTTGTTAGTTTGTTTAGAGACCACTAATGAGTGAGTACATCCCCTGCTTATCTTTCTGAGTTTGTGATACCTCGCTCAGGAGGATATTCTCCAAATCCATCCATTTGCCTGCAAATTTTAGGATATCATTTTTTCTTACTGCTGAGTAGTATTCCATTG
>PVIH01000417.1:0-17978 GCA_004025045.1 Sigmodon hispidus | reverse complement strand
ATCTTTGGAGTGTGACTGTGCATCTTTAGGTTATACACCCAGAAGTGGTATTGCTGGGTCCTTGGGGAGACAATAAAAATTTTTAAGCAATTTATTTTTATTTTATGTACATTGGTGTTTTGCCTACATGTGTATCTGAATGAAGGCATTGGATCCCCTGGAACAGGAGTTACAGATTAAGCTGCCATATGGGTGCTGAGAATTGAACCCTAGGTCCTCTGGAAAAATAGCAAGTATTCTTAACCACTGAACTATCTCTCCAGCCCCACCCCATAAAGATATTTTAGGTGCCGGATTACTTGCTCTTGGATTTAATTTTGGTAGGAGCGGGTTATGCTTTGGGCCTCAGACACATAAGGCCAATGCTCTACCCCTAGGTCTTACAGTCTAACCTCAGACATATGAGGCCAGTGCTCTACCCCTAGGCCTTGCAGTCTAAACTCAGACACATAAGGCCAATGCTCTTCCCCTGGGCCTTACAGTCTAACCTCAGACACATAAGGCCAATGCTCTATCCCTCAGCCTCACAGTCTAACCTCAGACATGTGAGGCCAATGCTCTACCCCTCAGCTTCACAGTCTAACCTCAGACACATAAGGCCAGTGCTCTACCCCTGGGCCTCACAGTCTAACCTTTTACCTTTTCAGTTTTACATCAAGGTGTTGTTAAGTTACCTAGGCTGGCTTTGCATTTTGGGATGCTTTTGTATCAGCCTTCTGAGTAGCTGGGATTATAGGCATGCATTATCACTTCTAGGTGTAAATATTTCTGTAACTTGTACATTGTCACATAATTCATTTTTCTTCTTTCTTAAGGATCTTAAAGGCTTTGATCCAGGAGAGAAGTACTTTTATAATACATCATGGAGAGATGTTTCTCTTTGGGAACCTTCTGGAAAGAAAGTGGTATGTATTTTTGTAATTTGTTTTCATCAGGGGCAAGTGAACTAAGGCTGCGCCACACCAAGGCTACTAGGGCTGCTGTTAATTGGGAGTATCTGTTGATGAAGTGGGAAATATGCAGAGCTCAGAGTTGTTCATTGTAGAACTGTTGGTGACAGCTGTCCTCCACATGCATAGTGCAGTGACATGGCCGAGCTTTGTGATTAGAAGTGACTGTAAGAACTCTTGATCTAGTAATTCTGAATAAATGCTGTAACATCAAGTGCCTACTCACACTTCATTAAGAACATTACAGTCAGTGGGAGATTACACATACAAAGGTGATTATTTGAGATTATAATGGAGCTGAAAAGATCTGCTGTTTAGGTTGTAATGTGATGTATTGCATTTTTGTAGTAATGCTAATCTTAACAAGCCTGTGTAGCTGACTATAGAAAAGTATACTACAAGGCCAGGCAGTGGTGGCACGTGTTTTTAATCCCAGCACTTGGGAGCAGAGGAGGCAGATCTCTGTAAATTCAGAGCCAGCCTGGTCTACAGTGTGAGTTCCAGGACAGCTGGTGCTATTAACAGAGAAACCCTGTCTCAAAAAACAAAAATCAAAACAACAAAAAAATCCTTATTAATTAACCTTAGTTTAATATTTTACTTTATAAATCTGACTTTTTAAATTTTTTGACTTTTGTATAAAAGTTAGCTTAAAATATAGTATTGTACACCTGCATGAAAATATTCTCTCCTTATACCTTTATTTCCTTTACCTACTTTTAATTTTGTGTTTATTTTCAAGTTGTTTTGTTAAACGCTAAGTTAGATGTTCATATGCTCGCTCTCTCTCTCTCTCTCTCTCTCTCTCTCTCTCTCTCTGTCTCTCTCTCATTTACACACACTCCTCCCCTGAGCCTGCTCACATTGAGATCAGGATTGACATCTCCTACTACACATCTCATCCCAGTAGAGAACTTTGGGGCAGTAGTGTCCAGAGGGAGCTGTCCTCCCCCAGATCACTCAGGTCATCTGTAGCTTTGTGAAGCTGCTGCTCTCCTTGGGAACACACTGTTAGCCTGGTCTGCTTCTCCTGCTCAGCACATATGTACCTGTTGGGTCCTGGTCGTCTGTAGTTCTGAGGAATCTTTGAAGGTCTTGAGAAGCTTCAGTTAAATTTGATTTGATTAAGATGTTGGCTTTTGTTGGAGTCTTGTGATGCACTGTTCGTTTAGAAGACAAACATGGAAAATAAAGTGTGTTTAATGTCCCATTATGTGAACAAGGAATTGCTGGTTTAGATGTGGAACTGGAATCGTAGACAAGGTTCCTCTGTGTAACAGCTCTGGCTGTCCTGGAACTCACTTTGTAGATGAGGCTGGCCTTGAACACATAGAGATCCTTCTGTCCCTGCCTCCCGAATGCTGGGATTAAAGACTTGCTCCACCATAGCCCAGCAGAAATGTTTCTTTTTTTAAAGATTTATTTTTGCTGGGCAGTGGTGGCACATGCCTTTAATCCCAGTTCTTGGGAGGCTGAGGCAGGTGGTGCTCTCTGTGAGTTCGAGGTATACAGTACTAATTCCAGGACAGCCAAAGCTACACAGAGAAACTCTGTCTCAGCACCCCTCCCCCCACAATAAAGAGAAAAGAAACATTTCTAATAGTTCAAAAACTTGCTCTTTGGTTATATAGACAAGATCCCTTGAGACTATTGTGATTTGTCTTGTACAATCTAGCTTGCAGCTTCCATGATGCCTTTTTTGTGGGGAGAGGGGCATTTGGAGTTTTGAACCTCAGGCTCCACTGAATTTTTTCACTCAGAAGTTTTAAATATTTTATGTAAGGTGCACTGTATATAATTATAGGCATAAGGTTTTTAGTTGGATTTATTTGTGTTTGTGCATGCATAGTACTTTCTTCCAGTTTTCTACTATATGAGTACTGGGGAACACAGATGATCAAGGTTGGCCATAAGTATCTACTTGTGACTCGATTAATATGCCTGATGAGTTATCACAAGGAGATATATTATTAGGGTTGATATTTATTCAAACAGCTTACAATACAAATGCAGGAAATAGACAAAGGATTCACTTACCCAGAACAGATCTTCCTTCCATGTGGTGGAGAAGCAGAGAGAGCTGTCTTTATGGTGCAGAACTCTAAGCTGTTCCTGGCCACATCTTAAGGCTACAGCGTTGAAGCTCATAGGTGAACCCCAAACCTGCACTGGCCCAGAGGCCACACCCTTAGGTCAGGGAGGTCCTGAATCCCACTACACCACCTCCTTTTTTGTCTTAATAAGAAAATTCTAAACCTCTCTATAAAACTGTACACACACACATCCCAATTATTAAACAATGTCCAATAGAGAGAAAGTAGGGGCATTGGCATAAACAAAACTACAACTAGAAGAACAACAAACACAAACGTATTAAATGTTTAGAATACTAACATGTGGCAAGATACAGAGATTACTTCAAAGCTGTTTATCTTGAATAATATGAATCTAGTACCTAAGTGCTCTTAAGCTGAGATATAGGAAATGATTATAACTGAAGCTATCTAATCTTCAGCCCTATCAAAGACTTGGGAAGGGAAATATATTACCTGAGTAAGCTAGAAGTACTAGTGAGTTAATTCTGCAATTTAGTAAGAGAAGACAGCCACAGTCAGCTGTCTGGATAGTCACCACAGCTTTTCTGCAAAGTTGGAACATCCAGGTTCTTTTGGCCATAGGCCTTGGATATCAGACAGATTTTTTTCAGAAGCAGGGCATTTTGAGAAACCTTATTCTTTCTTGGCAGGTCTCAGGAGTCTCTTGTCTTTCATCCTGCTCGTCCAGATTGGACAGCATGCTTACTGTCAGCAGTAGAGGCAAGGGCAGTTCTTTGCCCAACAAGCTATTATCTGCCAAATTCTTTGTGGAGTGTCTTTGATGTCTAACATCAACTTGGGAAAGGAATAGTGCTGCCATGAGCAATCATGTCTCTTGAGCCAAATTTTGAATAACAAAACATGCCATATTCTCTAGGTCTATGAAGTATTTGAAGGCTCCTGTCCATCATACATATTCTACTATGTATCTGAGGGACCTAAACTCATGACTAGTACATGGCAAACATAGGTAAATGTGACCTGTCTTATCATTGTAAAGACTGATGTTTACATTGTAAAAGTAGACAATCTATAAACAGGTCTTCAGTTTTGGGATAATGACTTCAAGTAAGATAGTCATACAAACATGAAACAAAGGTACATGCATAGTGCAAAATGACAACAGTATCCTAAATGCATATCATTATACAAAATATTTTAAACAGGTAGAATATGTATTTTAGGACAAGTATAATTAAGGAGAGATTAAAATTGCATAATGGAAATGACCACGATATGTATAATATGCATTAATGTACAAAATATTTTAAACAGAGGTAGAAACATGTGCAAAGTATGACAAATATAAATTTAATTTTGGATCAATATACAAATTACCTTAAACAGACAAAAGTAATTTCAGATTTTAATTTGTATCAGTATACAAATTATCTTAAGCAGGCAAAATAATTTCACATTTGTATCAATATGTAAGAATCTATACCAGTGCAAATTGTTTATGGCTTATATTTGGCTAACAATTGTTTACAGGTAGATACAATAATCTACCTATGTCTGTCCTATCTACTTTCTTTTTTTTTCTTTTTTAAAAGGGATTCCTGTATCTATTTTATTATTTATCCTCAACTCAAATATAACTTATAACTACCACAGCAAAATGATAATTATTTATAACCCTTAGAAGATAATACTTACTGGGAAAGAGATGTAGTTTTACATAGAGTTGCTTTTTGCTGACTTGAGGGCAACGGTATCTTTTTGGGGTCCTGTAAAAACTAAGACAATGGTTATGTCCTAAAGGACTGAATATAGACATCTATAACCAGTTTCAGAGTACTAGGTAAGACCATCTGGAATTTTTAGTGATAAGATAGGAAGGATAATCAAAGTAAGCTATCTTGCAACTGTCCTGAACTATTTGTAGTAAAAATCAGTCATTGAGTGGCGTACACCAGTATAAAACAATATAATCACAGACCAGTAGAATCATTGTGGTGGGGCCCTATCTTCTTTCTGGGCCCTTTGGAGAATTTGTTATTTATAGTGGAGAACTTAACATTATTAATATCAAATGGAGAATTCACATTTTAGGAGAGAATTGTATGCAGAGATGATTTTAGAAGGTCAAGAGAGAATAGAAATAGGATTAGATAATAATAACAATAGTCCCTATATATTTTGGCTGTCTTCTGTCCCACACCAGGTGGCTTTTCTGATGTAAGACAGACTCTTTCTTTTATCAATGTGCTTGGGTTTAGAGAAGGAGAAAGCCACTTACTCCAACCCTAAAGCCAGCTTGATTTGTAATTGAGTCAGGATCACAAATTTTTTAAAAAAAGATAGAGATACAGGTATTAAGCAGTGAGAATTTACCCTGTAGAATATATTTATGCCAACAGGCCCGGTGTTCCTTTGCTTATAAACCTTTTAAAATTGATTTCCTTTCTGCTTTAAGTGTATAGGTGTCTAGAGTCTTTTTAACTTCTTGAAGATGGTTATTTCTATCTTTCTGTAATGAGAAAAATAAAACTTTACTTCAGCCTTTGTTAATTGTTTTTCTTACCACTTATAAAATTGTCATATCAATGGATGAGTCATTATTTTTCCTCTTCAAGAGGTGTCTCCTGTTTCAATCAAATCTTTATTAATTTTGTTGGTACCCATAGTTTTTCTTCTGAGGAAACAAAAGCAAAACCCCCTCCCCAATGAAGCACATATCTTGGCTTCCTTTTTGAGGTCAATACACCAACCAACAGGTTGGTTTAGCTCAGAAATTTTTTTTTGTTATGCAGTGTCTCTCCACAGCTGTTGTTCCTTTCTCATCAGCATTAAGAATACTCAAGGTTACTAAGACATTATGCAATCTGTCTCTGGGTGTTTTCATTCCTTCTTTCTATTTATGAAGCATCTCTTTCAAGGTGAGATTAGATCTTTCCACAACTGCTTGTCCTGTAGGATTGTGTGGCATACCTGCTTACATTATAATATCCAAAAATCTGCTTCATCCTTTGGGAAACGTATAATAGAGCATTGTCAGTCTTAATTTGTACAGGTATTCCCATAATGACTTTCAAAAAGTATATAATTATAGAATCAGCCTTTTCAGAGCAGTTGCCCATTGAAATCCGGATAAGTGTCAAGGGTATGGTGTACATATTATATCTTTACAAATTTTGCAAAATGAAAGACATCCATCTGCCAAATGTCATTTCTTTGCATAGCTTTAGAATTTTTTTGTAGGTAATGGTGGTTGGTTGTAGAAGGAACGAGTAGAACATTTCTTTACAATTTCCTTAGCCTGGTGCCAAGTGATGGGAAAACTCTTTTTTTTTTTTTTTTTTTTCCAGTTAGTTCATTTTACTCTTTCACAGTTGCAGCAAACAAATCAAGGTGCAAACAGGGTTTATTTCACATTAATATATTAACTGGGTTTTTTGTGTCAAATAAATACGGAATTCTCTTTAAATAACCATCTCCTCATTTTGCATCCAGACCAGGAACACCAAGAGTGAATTTTAATGCATCCATGGGGTGTACAGCTTACAAGGGCAGAGGGCAGGTTACAGGTCATGTGGTCGGAGGTGCTCCTCCCTACACGACAGACATGCATTCTCTAAGGCTCCCACCCCACGGAGAAGCCCCTTGTAAAGGAGAGAGAGCAGAGGAGGAGAAATAATTCCCAGAAACACTAGCAAAGGGGCTTCCTCCTGGTCACGGTGACTTTGCTTCTGACGCCACCAACTACCGGAAGCTCGGGGTAAAATTCCCAAAATTGGGGGCAACAGGACCAAGGACAAGTGTGGCAGGGTGAGTGTGACCGAGACAGAGTTCCACCAAAGGGAATGTGGATGCTCACCGGCTGGGACAGTGGCCTTCCAGGGTCGGGCACACCTCAGGGGGAAGGAATGTGAACGAACATGGCCTGTCAGGGCCAAGGGAGACACAAGGCTGGCCTGATAAGTCCACAAGATGGAGTACAATGGCCGGCAGGCTGAGAGGGCTGGACTGTGGTGGAGGAGCCCAGAGGGTCCCTGTGGGGGGAGGAGCTACTACTGCGAGGAAGGTGGGCCATAGCCCAGATGTGGTGAGAGAGAAGCTGGAAGGAGCTGGCTGCGCTAGTGCGGGAAGCTGGGAGGCGCCTCCTCTGAGAGGCCAGGAGCCCCACCCTTCCACAAGGGCTAGTTCCCGGTGGTAACTGTTTCTAATCAGGCCTGGGGAAGAACAGGGCCCTCCCTAGACTCCTAGAGTCCCAGATGCAGCTCCAAGGCAGGCCCAGGAAGGGATGGATCATCTGGTAAAGGCAGGGAGGTGGGCAGATCTACTGGGTCTTCTTGTCTTCTGGGGGATAGTAGGGTGGAGGCGGAGGCTGGCTCGTGGGCATGTAGACATTGTGGGGGTTGCCCGGGTTGTAATAGGCGCTGGCAGCTGCTTCTGCGGCCTTGGCCTCAGCTGCAGGAGTGGAGGGGGCACTGGGGCCGCTGACTGGAGGCTCCATGGGCCCAGGATAGGGTGGTGGTGGAGGCTGTACATATCCCATGGCCCCATCCATCATGGGAGGTCCTGGATAGAACTCAGGTGGGGGCGGTGGATAGGGGTAGCCTGGAGGGCAGGGGTACATTCCATTGGCGACTGGCGGGGAAAAGACATAGGCCCCGCTGGGCATGTAAGGGTACCCATAGGCTCCATTAGGGGCTTCACCTCTGGAGGCTTGAGACGCCACCTGGAGCATCCGCTGCCCAAACTCAATGGCGCCTCCTGCTGTGAAGGTCAATTTATAGGAAGCGGAACCTTCCCAGCCACCTCCGGCTTCAGCCTTCACTGTTCCCGTGATGAAGTTTGCACCGAACACCGGCTGCTTGATCTCACAGCCCTTCATCAGATAAAATGGCATCATGAAGGACTTCATGGCATCCTTCCCTTTAGACAGGAAGATGACCCGGTATGGGGTAAGGTAGATGGTGCCTTTCTTGGTCCCTTTGAAGGCCTCAGGCACATTCTTCATGTCATTGAATGTAAGTTCCACATGATCATAGGACATGAGGATACTCTCAGTGTTGTTGACGATCACTCCGCCACCCTCTGAGTGATTCTTGTTGAGCGCCATAGTCTCCCCTCTTTTTTTTTTTTTAATCCTGTTAACATGATGTTTCTTATGAAATTGAGGCCTCCAGCATGTTTCCTAATTATGACCAATCAATCTGATCATTACCTTGTACTAGAGGACCTGGCAGACCCGTGTGGGATCTGATATGAGTTATATATATAGGATGAATTGAATTCTATTTCTAATAATATCCTGTAGTTGTATAAATGAAGTTAATTCTCTATTATCAGGAATGAAATCAGTAGTTTCAGTATGTAAAACAATTCTTCCTGTATATTGATTGTCAGCTACTATGTTAAGAAGTTCTGTAAAGTCTAATAATACCATATAATTCTGACTTCTGGACACAATTGTAAGGGCTTTGAGCCACTTTAAAAATTTCTGCTGGGTCCTTTCCTATCAACTGATGAAGTCTTAATTTTTTTTTTTTTAAAGTCAAATCAGAATTCCACACACATTTTCAATTTTTTATTCAGCTTATGTGGCAGAAATATCCATTCCAACATAATTTCCCTTTGCATTATAACTCTTGTAGGAGAAGGCTTGGAGGGCAAATAACCAGAATGCAATTAAGGTCTGAATCCACATGATCCACATGTGCATCTTGTTATTTCTTTTCCACTAAAGCCAATTCTCTCTCAAGCTTCATCAGAAAATTCTGTTGGACTCTTTAAGTCTTCACCATCTAAGGTTTTGAACAAATTATCTAATTATTATCTAGTTCATGGGTTTTTTTTTATCTCAATAATGGATCATATATGAGAAATATCTCCTAGCAGTCTTTGAAAATCATTAAGTGTTCACAGTCTATCTCTTCTGATTTGTACCTTTTGGGGGTCTAATGTTTTGTAGACCTATTTAATATCCTAAATAATTAATAGAATCTCTTCTTTGTATTTTGTCAGGAACAATTTGGCAAAATTTTCTTTATTTCTTCAAATATTCTTTCTAATGTATCTATATTTGAGTTAACCAAAGTATTGTTTGTGTAGATTGTGGAAATTACTTTAAAGACTGTTGTACAAAATATTGGTGTAAGGTCAGGTTATTTAACATTCCTGTGGGAGAACTTTCCATTGATATCTCTTTACAGGTCAAGAATTATTATATTTGGGCATTGTAAAGGTAAAGTTTTCTTTGTTCTGTTCTTGTAGAGGTATACTAAAGAAACAGTCTTTGAAATCAGTAACTATAATAGGCCATCCCTTAGGGAACAGGGAAGGCAAGGGAATTCTAGATTGTAAAGAGCCCATCAGTTAAGTCACCTCAATACTGCTCTTTGATCTGCTACCATTCTCCATTTTCCAGATTTCTTTTTGACAACAAATACAGGAGAGTTTCCTTTACTGTGAATGGATATAATTGAACCATTTTTGAATTTGAGGCCTGTGTTTTGGGGGCTCCAAGAGGTGTTTCCTGATGGTAAAGGGTTGCCTTGTTTATCCCTTGTAGGTCTATATTCATTGGTCTAACATTGGCCCCTACCACACTGTCTGCATAATCCAGAAGATAGGGGCCTTTTGGTTGGGTCATTCCCAGAAGAGACATTCATTCTAGGAGTTCCCTGGGTGCAATTTCTTCTTATATGGCCTGGTTTACCACAATTAAAACATTTGATACCTTGATTTCTTTTCCTGACATTAGAAGTGGCTTGACCTACCCAAGACTCATCATTATAATTAAGAGACTCAGCATTGATTGCATATTGAATCCAATCTTCTAGGGGCGCTGATCAGATTTTTAGCGGCATAAGCATCCATTGATCAAAAGTCAAAGAGAGAATTAGTTGCTTTCTGACTTCTGGATCTGATACTATTCTATGTATTGCCTTGGTTAATCTCTGCAGAAAGTCAGTATAAGATGTCCTTATGGTGCAGAACTTTAAGCTGTTCCTAGCCATGCCTTAAGGCTACAACTTTGAAGTTCATAGGTGAACCCAAAACCTGTGCTGGCCCAGAGGCCACACCCTCAGGTCAAGGAGGTGCTGAATCCCATCTACTGAGTTATCTTGCTGGCCGGAGTTGGAGATTTTGAAATTAGGAAGCATTGTTTAAATTTCTGGTGTTGAGTGGTTAATAGAGAACCTGCTATAGAGATAAAGTACCAAATCACAAACTTAAGGGGTTAACTAAAGCTAAGGTTTCTTGTCATGGAGTTTGTCTTTGTTGGAGTATTTAAGGCTTTGGCATAGATATTAATAACGGGGCCAGAGAGATGGCTCAGTGATTGAAAGTACCTGTTGCTCTTGCAAAGAACGAGGGTTTGATTCCTAGCACCTGCACAGTGGCTCTCAACTGTCTTTACATCCAGTTCTAGGGTATTCGATGTCCCCTTTTAACTTTTGGGCACCAGACATGTTACACATGGTACATACATGCATACACGTGATATAAGTCTAAAAATTAAAAAAAACAGTTATAATAATTTGAGGTAGAGATTTTATGATTAGACAGATGCTGTGCTCTGAGGAAAAGAGTATACACTATGTGTAATGTTGTCCTGATGATGTTCCCATGTTGTCTCCTTCTTTACTCCTTTACTTCTCTACTGAGGAAACAGGATGTGGGAAGAGAGACAGCTTGACAACAGAGATGTCACAATCATATTGTGTGTGTGTATCCCAGACATGGCATCACCAGGTTGCCCAGGCTGGCCTTGCACATTCTACCCCCTTGATGCTTCCTGAGTAGTTGGAATAACGGGCCTGTCTTCCTAGTGCATCCATGTAGCCCAGCCTTTACTGTCTTGTCTTGGGCATGGGGAAAGAAAGTATTAAGGTCTAACAAGTTGGAAACCAGATCAATTGTAGTTGAATTCCAAGTTTTACAATTGGGAGTGAAAAACTAAGGGACATGTGAAGGGAAGGAGGAGAAAAATACCTTCCAAAAACAAAGTTTCTTCCTGTTGTATATCTTACGGAAGGGCATTGTGGAGGACAGGGGGTAAGTGCTGGGACTCAGGGCTTTAGGGGATGGCTTGGAGGTCAGTAAGTCAGGAGTTCTAGACTAAATCCAGTATTTGTGTAGTCCCTAAGTTAATAATAGTTGATAATTTTTCAAAAACTTAAAAAAGTACTACCAGGAGGTGGTGGGGCACATACTTACTCCCAGCATTCAGAGGCAGAGGCAGGTGGATCTCTGAGTTTGAGGCCAGCCTGGTCTACACAGTAAATTTCAATACAGCCAGAGCAGTTATAATGAGAAACCCTGTTTCAAAAAACAAACAAAAAAGAATACTAAAGAATACTGTTCGAGACATGGAAAAATTTTGTTGGGGGCATAGCTCTGTCTAAAAACTGCTTTTTATTCATGAGCCGTCTGGTGGCAGCAAAACCGAGGCTGGGGTACTCCATGTGTGGCTTTCCACGTGAATCAGCCGGGAGAGCACACTGCTCCTGGGGTTAGGATATTAGCAGCGAAGCACACAGACAAGGGAGAGCATGGAAGGGAAGCCTAGTAACTTGTACTCTGCCTGAGACTTTCTTTTCTTTTGACAGAGATACCGAACAAAGCCGTACTGCTGTAGTCTGTGTAGGTACTCAACAAAGGTGCTCACATCCCTAAAAAATCACCTGCATCGTTACCACGAAGATGAGGCTGAGCAGGAGCTGATAATCCCCTGCCCCAACTGCCCATTTGCCTCCCAGCCCAGGGTGGTGGGCAAACACTTCAGGATGTTCCATGCACCTGCTCGGAAAGTCCAGAGCTACACGGTGAACATTTTGGGTGAGGCGAAGACATCAAGGAGTGATGTGATAAGCTTCACATGTTTAAAATGTAACTTTTCCAACACCTTGTACTACAGCATGAAGAAGCATGTGCTGGTAGCCCATTTTCATTACTTAATTAACTCCTATTTTGGTTTGCGAACCGAGGAAACAGAGCAACCAAAAGCAAATGACACTGTTTCTGTGGATCAAATTGTGCCATTTGACAAATACTACTGTAAAAAATGCAACGCTATTGCAAGCAGTCAGGATGCCCTGATGTATCACATTTTGACATCAGATGCACATAGGGACTTGGAAAATAAGCTGAGGTCTGTGATTTCAGAACACATCAAGAGGACTGGATTTCTGAAGCAAATGCATATTGCTCCAAAACCAGTGACCCGCTTGGCCTTACCACCGAACAGCAGTGCTCCGAGCCTTGCAACCTCCCCATCTTGCTTCCAACTTACTTTGCCACAGAACAGCCAAAGCCCTGGCCATGGGCAGCCAGTGACTGTGGGCTCAGGCACTTCCGGAAACCTTACACAATCCCCACCCACCACTGCCCAATCTCATGTAGCTCTGGTCTCCAGCCCTTTGCCTGTGTGCCAGAGTAGCCTCAACCTGCAGCCATCAGCTCCACCACCTGTCTTTCTCTCTCACAGTGTTCCACTAAATCAACCTGGAAATACTTCTGTGCTGCCTCTGGCTCAGCCAGCAGGGGCTGTGAATAAGTCTGTTGGAACAAACATCCTTCCCATGAATCAGGCCGTCCGCCCTGGAGTTTTACCCCTCACTCAGCCAATGGGCTCCATACCTGGGAGAGCCATAAACAGGCCTGTTAGGCCTGGTGTCTTGCCTGTGAATCCCTCTGTCAACTCGGGGGCTCTGCAGTCCTCCTCTCCAGGGGTAATTTCTGTAGGTCAGGCAGTTCCATCAGGAGTCCTTCCTGCAGGCCAGGTGACCCCTACTGCAGTGATCCCTGGCCAGACAGCCACTTCTGGTGTCCTGCCCACTGGTCAGGTGGTCCAGTCATCAGTTCTTCCTGTTGGCCAGACAGCTCCATCGCGAGTTCTTGCTCCTGGCCAGACAGTGCCCTTGAGGGTTCTCCCTTCAGGCCAGGTGGTACCACCTGGGCTGCTTTCCTCAAACCAGACTGTTCCCTCAGCTGTTGTCCCTGTGAGTCAGGGTGTGAGCTCTGGCGTTCTTCAGCTCAGTCAGCCAGTAACACCAGGAGTTCTTCCTGTAGGCCCACCAGTGAGACCTGGTGTACTGCAACTCAGTCCATCTGTCAGTACCAGCATCTTGCCTGTGAGCCAGCCAGTGAGAGCTGGAACTTCACAGAACACTACTTTCCTTACTTCAGGCTCTATTCTCAGACAGCTCATTCCGACAGGGAAACAGGTGAATGGAATCCCTACCTATACGCTGGCCCCGGTGTCCGTCACTCTGCCTGTGTCCTCTGCTGGGGGCCTTGCAGCTGTTGCACCACCGCCCCAGCTGCCAATGCAGTTCTTGCCCTCTGGCTCCAGCACACAGATGGGTAGTTCCTTGCCCAGCCTGCCCTCCCCACAGGTGCTAGTGAGCCCTGCCCCTAGTGTGTTTGTTCAGGCTACCTCGCCTGTGGCAGATACAAATCAGGCACTCAGACAGGCCAAGCAGTGGAAAACATGCCCAGTTTGCAATGAGCTCTTCCCTTCCAACGTCTACCAGGTCCACATGGAAGTGGCTCACAAGCAGAGCGAGTCTCAGCTCTGCCAGGTCTGCAATGAGCTCTTTCCTGCCAATGTCTACCAGGTCCACATGGAAGTGGTTCACAAGGAGGGTGAGTCCAAGTCTGGTGAGAAGCTGGAACCTGAAAAGCTTGCAGCATGTGCCCCATTTCTGAAGTGGATGAGGGAGAAGACAGTGCGCTGCATCTCTTGTAAGTGCCTGGTCTCCCAGGAGGAGCTGATGCACCATTTGCTCATGCATGGCATGGGGTGCCTGTTCTGTCCCTGCACTTTTCATGATGTCCGGGGACTTGTGGAGCACAGCAGGACTAAGCACCTAGGCAAGAAGAGACTGTCTATGGATTATAGTAACAGAGGTTTCCAGCTGGACCTGGATGCAGATGGGAACCTGCTGTTCCCTCATCTTGATTTCATCACCATACTTCCACGAGAGAAGCTTGGAGAGCGAGAGGTATACCTGGTTATCCTTGCTGGAATACACTCCAAGTCACTGGTACCCGTGTATGTTAAGGTGAGGCCTCAGCCTGAGGTTTCACCAAAGATACCTAGCAAACAGAAGCTGACCTGCCCCTTTTGTTTTGGCACATTTATAACTGCTGATGCCTATGAGCTACATCTGAAGGAGAGGCACCATGTCATGCCCATAGTCCATACAATGCTCAGGTCTCCAGCCTTCAAGTGCATCCACTGCTGTGGAGTTTACACTGGAAACATGACCTTAGGCGCTATTGCTGTTCATTTGCTCCGTTGTAGAAGTGCTCCCAAGGACAGCAGCTCAGACCTACAGGTCCAGCCAGGTTTTATTGAGAGCAGTGAACTGCTACTGGTTAATGGGGAGGTAATCCCTGCTTCCACCTTTGCTGTAAAGAGAAAGCTGCCAGAAGGCCACCTGGGGGCAGAAGGCCAGAGGGATGGGGACAAGCCCCAGCTCACCCTAGACACCAATGCAATCCCAGGTCCAGAGAGAGGACTCAGCACTGTGCCTTTGAAGAGACAGAAGAATGAAAGCAGGACAGAGGGGTCAGGGGCCAGTGAGGACTCTCTGCAGCTGTTAGCATTGGATCCCACTAAGTATGGGAGCCACTCCTATGAGGACAAGAAACAGTTTCTTAGAGATTATTTCCACAAGAGACCGTATCCTAGTAGAAAAGAAGTGGAACTACTATCTTCACTCTTGTGGGTGTGGAAAATCGACGTAGCTTCGTTTTTTGGGAAAAGACGGTATATTTGCATGAAAGCAATAAAAACTCACAAGCCTTCTGTACTTCTAGGTTTTGATATGTCTGAACTAAAAAATGTCAAACATAGACTGAACTTTGAGTGTGAGTCATAAAACCTGTAGAAGACTAGGTCTGAAGTCCGGCCGACTTCGGATTCCTCTCTGGCTTTGTTCTAAGTGTCTGAGGCCCTTCCGGGTGTTCCAGGTGCTCAGAAAAGCCTACCAAGGAAGCACACACTTCCGCAGTGGTTCTGTTCCCTGCAGTTTGGTTTGCTACTGTTTGAGTTTTCCTCTCTGTCATGTAAATTAAATCTTTGGTATCCCATGCACGCCACCTTGTTTTCCCAGGAGTGTCAGTATCAGTTGTAACAACCTGGAATCTACAGATACTTGTGTTTTTATTTTAGGAAATTTCTGCTTGTTTGAGAATACTTGATTAATAGGAAACAAAAGCATTGCTCAGCTTCAGTTTACAGACAGCAGCTAATGTCCATGTTTAGAGAAGTGAGTACTCTGATGTATATGGTCGCTAAGGACATACTTTTAAGCATTAACTTCTGCTGATTCTGTGAATGCTGTTTGCTTAAGAGTACAAATTTGATTTACATCTTTTTTAGGTTTTCCCTGACAGCTATTTTTTAATATCATAATTCGTAAAAAATCAAATGTTTTCATTTATTAAAAATATCCTGAGCCTGAGGTCTCGTGTGTAGTGAATAAATAATGAAGTGTTGCTTCATAAATAAAGTTTGTAGGGACAGAAATACTGTGATGGCATGTCATTCCTTCATTCAAAGGGAAGACAAGTCTTAGTGCCTTTAAAACAAGGGGAAAACACCGGGAATGCATCCTTCCTTGGAACTACTGGTAAACGAGTTGGAAGGACCATGACACACACGGTTCCTGTTCTTGCATATAGAAACAATTTGAGGTGGAATGCAGGTTTCAGGCATAAGGGGACGGACAGACCAGGAGCTCCCTCTTTGGCTAGAATAGCTTGGGGTAGATGTGTTAGAGTTGGAGTAACAGGCCCAGATGTTCAAATGAACAGGATGGTGGATTGATAAATTTTTTTACAGTCCTGTGGATGCCAAATATTGTTTTGTTTTGTTTTTTCCACACGATATGAAATAATGTAAAGCACCAGAAGTGGTGAAAAGACCAGCCAGGTCTGGTCAAAATCATCCTCTTGAGTGATACACCGCAAGCAGAGGGGATGATGGCCTCGGGGAAGCACTGCAGTGTTGCTATATAGAGTTTTTAAAGTATAATGCTTGCATGTAATTGCTCTAATGTGCATTTTGAGGCAGTTGTGATTATTGTTGTACTCTGTTGTAAATTCAGAGCTTGTTGACTTTATTTTTTTTTTTATTTCCAGAGTGTCTATTTTGAATTAAAATTTGTTAAACCACTGAAGGTAGAACTGTTTAATTCTTGTAATATTAAACATTACTTAAGTCAGGCAAGGTGGCAGCACATCATTGTGGTCCCAGCTATTCCAGCAGGGGGGCTTTGTGCGCCTAACTGATGTTACCCTGTATGCCTTACCATATCCTTTCATGCAGATGTTACTCTGCAGCTTGTGTCTTACAGAGGCAGACACTAAGGCTCATGTAAGCAACCAGTGGTCCAGTCTGCTCAGGTTTGAGGTACTCCCTGGATTTGTGCTAAAAGTAGAACATCAGGTGGGACAAGTTTGTCATTCTCTTAAACATGAGTTTACTTGCCCAAGCTCTTTAACTATCACAATGTATAGAACATCTTGATGTGAGACAGCTTTCTGAGGATACAAGCTATCTGGAGATAGTTCTAGAGTACTGGGTACCCATAATTAATGAAGAATGAAAGGAAGGCCTAGGATAGCAAGACAGAAAAGGCTTTGCTGTTCATAACAAGGCCAGTCATCACTCAGGCAGTCCTGGCTGAACACTGTACTTCAAACGCAAGTTTCTACCAGTGGAATGCTGTTAGAAAGTCCCACTGTTCCCAATTCAAGCCCATTTTATTCTTTTATTACTGGTCATTGTACTTGTCATTTTCTGCCCTTTCCTGAGGACATCACTGTTGGCCCATGCTATTGACCAGTTACATCATGGCCCACCTTCAACCTCAGGAGGTATAAAAGCAGAAACTCCAGCTTCTGAACTATTCCAACTCTTGATGACTGGTCCTGATTACTAGTCTTTAATATTACCTATTTTTACTACAAGCTTAAACATCTACAAATACTAAAGGATCTAGTTTGAAAGATTTTTTTTTTTTTTTTTTTTTTAATGCAGGACTGCCTTTAAAAACGAAACAAAACAAAAAACAAGGTCTTGTTAAGTAGTCCAGGATAGCTTTAAGCTCATGGAGATCCTGTCCCCTGCAACTTGACAGCTGGAATTGTGACTTGTGCCTCCACAACCAATTATAAAATGTCATTTTTACAAAAAGGCTTTTGCCCTGAAAATTTTTACTTATTTTTAAAAGCTACGTTTGTCTAGTTATATGTGCTTTCAAATGACTGTAGTAAACATTTGTCATATGATAACATACATAACCATAACAGATGGCCAGGGTTTTGAAGTGTACATAGGAAACAGAACAGCCTGGGTGGGTATAGCAAGGCAGCTGAGGCTTCCATTGCAGTAATTCTAAGGCTAGTCTGGCTAAGCTGAATTTACCTGCTAGAAAATCAACAGTTTTATCCTGAACTCTATGGTGCAGGGATGGGGATTTCTGATGTAATAATAGTCTACTGATAATCCTGGTTTTGTTCTTATGGATAGTGGAGACAGGTGTTATTTGAAAAGCTATACATTCTGAACTGTCAGCATACATCTCGGTCAACACCCAGTAGCATATATTTCCTTGCCATATGCTTGCTGTTTGTTTTACATAAATTCTTGAGATTCTACATTATATTCCATATCTTCTAGTTGTCTTCTTATAAAAGTTGAGATACAGATGCCATGTAGTCAGTGGTAGTGTATATTTTTTGGCATTATTGCCAAATAGCAGTAAGATGGCTATAGTTACATGGACTTATGTGGGCCTTCTATTTTATTCCACTGGTGTATGGTTTTTTTTTTTTTTTTTTTTTTTTTTTTTTTTTTTTTTTTTTTTTTTTTTTTTTTTTTTTTTTTTTTTTTTTTTTTTTTTTTTTTTTTTTTTTTTTTTTTTTTTTTTTTTTTTTTTTTTTTTTTTTTTTTTTTTTTTTTTTT